>JAZKJV010011261.1:0-436530 GCA_037367405.1 Ottelia alismoides
TCGTTGCTCCAGCCATTGTGTAAAATTTTCACTAAAAATTTGGTACATTTTTTAGGCTTTTTAGTATTTTTAAAATTCAAAAATAGCCATTTTGCCTCTGTCCATATTAAAAAATCCTAAAAAATATTAAAACCCTTTTAAAAATTCTAAAAAAATCAAGTTTTGTTTGTTTTGAGTTTTTGAATTTCTATGTGAATTTGGCTATTTTTGGGTTTATAAAAACCATAGAAATTAAAAAACACTCAAAAATTCATAAAAATTCTAGAAAATTATAGAAAATTCAAAAATTAATAAACTCTTTTTTTTAATTTTTCTTTTTATTTGTAGTTTTCATAAAAAATACCTCCAGGCTCTTCTAGGACCATTTTATATTTTAAATTGGTCTTTGAAGCCTGGCTGGACAGTAGCACAGTATTTTTGCATTCTTTGATTTTTAGAAAATTCCATTAAAATTGTAAAAATCTCAAAATTCACCAAAAACAGTAAAAAACGTATAAAACATAAAAATATTTTTGTTGGAATTTTTGGATCATTTTTGAGCATTTAAATAATTTGTTGAATGTGAGTGTTTTTGCCTTTTTATTATTTTTCTTCATTATTAAAAATCCAAAAAATATAAAAATATTAAAAACCACAAAAAAATACTTGTTTTATTTTTCTTTTCTTTTAGACTACTTCGTAGGCCGTGAGGCCAACTCGTACTCCCTGAGTCCGACCCTAGGTGCTATACCCGGTTAATCACATAGCTAGGACCATGATTTTAGTTTTCATTGTTTTTCTATCTTTATTTGGTGGTCCGATTTTGTTTTCTTGATTGAGCTCTGAGTCCCGAGAGGTTGAGGTCGCAACGACCATTGACACCTGATTTACCTTAGTCTATCGAGCGGCTCATCACTCGCTTTGGAAGCTTGACTGAATTTGTAGGTTTGATATATACTTTTGGAAAGTATATGATCAAGACCTAGGTATGATATATGCTTTTGGAAAGTATATGATCGATACCGGCTCCCAATGATCGAATGAGAAACTTACTGATAGAACCCTGAAGTAGACAGTATAAAGTTGATCTAATACTTCAGGTTTATTCTGATTCTTCCAGTATGCAGGATGTACAGGTATTGGGAATACCTGAGGGTGATGTGATCATAAACGATTGTATAACCATGACGCTTCCATTCCTAGGGAGTGATGAAACGGGTCTGGATTTTAGTGACTCCTCTCAGTAGAGAAGTGATCTGATCTTAGTCCAAATGTTGGACATTGATCTGAATGTGATTCAGATGCAATGAGAAGATTAGATTTGCGGTCTTGATTTAATCGAACATCTATGAGAGGTCCGCGATCTGAATTTGAGATATGATCTCAATATTCAAGTCACTATACGTGGAACAATACAATCGTCCTGTCCTTATCTCCAAGTATCTACGGAGAAAGCGCATTATCCTTGAAGGAGTTCATGGATAATTCTATTGTTGATATATGTATCCAAGCATTGAGAAACTGGATAATTATATGTGATTTAATTATCATGAGTAATATGAGTTTGATTCATTATATAAAGGGAGTTATCTGAGATAATTAAATGTGATTTAATTATCAAAGATGTAAGTAATATGAATGTGATTCATATTATTTGAGAAGAGAAATGAGACCCAAGATGATTAACTATGATTTAATTATCATGGATATGAATAATGTAGATAGAAATATCCATATTAGTCATATAAATTATAAATGTGATTTATAATATATAAGAGAGAGATATTTGTAATTTACATTTGTTTATTAAATGTTAATGTGAATTGGATTCACATTGTACACTAAATTGAAAATGTAATTTACATTTTATTTTGGGTTGTGAATATGATTCACAAATTTCTAATGGCAAGATTGCAATGTTCACAAAATAAATTAGATTTATTTTTGTGAAATAATTTGCAACAAAAGTCGTTGCAAAATATTAGAGAAATTAATGGGATAATATATCTCATGGAATAAAAGGAGAAGAAGCCACCTTCCATGTAAGGAGGGTGGACGACCACATTTCCTACATGGAATGTGGTGGCCGTCCACTCCATTCATGGAAGGTGGCTTGCCTCCTTTCCTATTTCTCTAATTGAGATTGATTTGATATAAATCAAATTATATTCTACATATATTTAATTTTTATTAAATTAATTATTGTTGGTTTTTACCAACATAAATCTTAGCCATTGAAAGAAACACAATCAATGAGAACCATTGGATTTGTGTTGTCCCATGGATTAAGATCCATGGATCCCAAAATGCTATAAAAGAAGAGACACCTCTTTGCTCTTCTTTACACATAAGTGAGGCAACAAGTCTCTCTCTCTCTCTCTCTCACTTTCTCTCTCTTCACACGCCTACTCTCTCTTCCTCTCTTATGGCCGTCCACCATGGATGCCATGAGAGGTTCTCCATCGCTGCAGCGTCATCGTTATGCTGCCCGATCACTTGCTCGTAGATCTCCGTCTCCTTCGGTGCGCCTCGCTCGTGAAGAAGACGATGGATCTCATGTGTCGAGATCAGGAGATCCACCGCTTGGATCATCAACATGGATTGCGAGAAGCACACAGTTCATCCCCACGCTCGCAAGCGTCTCCTCCGTCGGATCGGACTTGAGACAGGAGGTCTCTTCGTTTAGAGACTCAATCGCAACCACGCTTCAAGAGGTAATCCTATTACTTGTTTGTGGTTTAGATGAAACGATCCGAGAAGTGTTCTTGGATCATGTGGTTTCGTCACATGAAAATTTTTTAAATTCCGCTACATAGAACAACTAGTGCGACTAGTCGTTCCTCGTCGTATTCGATACGACGCTCACGCTTCTGTGGTGTGCTTGAGGATTTCTTCATATCCTTCATGGGAGATGTCCGGGGATGATGGAATCGGAATGGATTTGGTTTATGGTTTTAGGTGAATTGAAAGTGGATTTGATTGAAGTAGCAGAAGCAAGAGATAGAACGAGGAGAGATTGGAGGGATTAAGAAGAGAAATCGAGAGTGAGAAGGCGAGATCGAAGACCTAACCTGGAACAACTAGATGATGGGAGCGCCTGTGGAAGGAGCTCATAGAGAGACTCCACGATCGCTGCCTTGACGATCGACTAGTCGGAGGCTCGTCGCGTGGCTAAGCAGGGATGCGATGCTGGCGGAGTGATCTCGCCACATACACTCTCTCACTCTCTCAATGGCAGAGAATGAAATGCTGTCACCATCTCGCTCAACCTCTCAGAGCTTATTGAGCAGAGGAGCGCAAATGGCGGATCAGGAAGTTGGAGGGAGCTCAGACCTATATATAGGTAGAGAGGAGTGGTGTCACCACCGACGGTGACGGGACCAGAGTCATTAGGGGGAACGGCTGGCCAACAGTCGACCGTTAGGATGATTGGAGGTAGTTGACGGAAGAAAGGGAGGAAGTGGGCGGCGATGGAGAAGGAAAAGGAAGAAACGAGAAAGAGAGAAAGAATTGGGAAAGTAAGAGAGAGAAAGAAAGAAAGAGGAGAGAGGAAAAAAAGAAAATAAAAGTATAAATTAATGATTTAATATAATTAATTATATAATTATTAATGAATATATAATAATTTCATAATTAAGTAATAATTAAATATGATTAGTAAGTTATTTAAGTAATAAATTAAATAATTAAGTATATAATTAAGTGATTAAGTATTAATTAAATAAATAAGTATATAATTAATACATTAATTAATAATTAATATATATAAATAAATAATTAAATTAAAATTTTTATTTAATTAAGTATAAATAAAGTATATGAATTAATCTATATAAAGTAATAATATACTACGGTATATTGTACAATATACCAATACGGATCCAGAAACCGTATTTTTGTATTAACTCCAATTTTAGTGAAACTAGTGTCATTTTGTAGATAATTGAATAATATAATTTTTGGAACAGAGTTTGCTCAATTCGGTGTTCATACAACTAAGTATGAGGCCCAGAAAATTTAGGTAGCGGCTTCGAGACTTCGGATTTTCTTGGTATTTTGGCTTAATTATATTTTTATATTTTTCTGTACAATTTTAGAAGATTTTAGGAAAAGAAATTAGGTTAATCAGATTTATGATTAATTAATTAAAACCCTGAGAATATTCTACATATAGTACATATAAACAACGAGTCTCAAACGCCAAAACTCACCAGTTTTATCAAATATTTTTTTGATATTTTTAATAAATAGTACTAAGTATAAAACATATTTTAAAAGTGAGTTTGGTTCGTTTGGAGTTTCTATAAATAGTTATGAACCTTGGAAGTCGGCTTTTGCGGCTTTTTCGGTTCATTGCGGTTTATTATTTTTATGATGAAATATTTTTCTGATATTTTTATTAAATAATATATATATATATATATATTTATGAATGAATTTTACAAAAGAAGTATTTTAGTTTGGGGTGATATCACTGATAAATAAAATAGGTGAAATATTTACAATGTGTAAAATGGGTAAGTTATACTTTTGGTCTTTATTTTCTTGATATTTTTATAGGTTAGGATCCTTATCTCCCCCTACTAAAGTCGACCCGGTCAATATTGACCTGGTCTCGGGGTTAGGATTAGTCTGTATGTATTCTATATACAACCTTCTTTTCTTTTATTTTTCTTTTTATTGTTATTCTTTTATTTAGGATAAAATAAGTGTTAATTATATAATATTAAAATTTGTGGTTAGAATGATAATTAGTTAGAATTAGTGGATATTTACATGTATTTTATCAAGGATTTTAGCCAAAATGAAAGAATAAAGGCGATGAATCACGAATTCATCATTCCCTTATACTTTACCTTTGTTAGTCCCTTAGCAAACACTTATTTTATAAATAAGTGCAAGCAAAAAGAAAAATAAAAAGGAAAATAAATGAACTTAGAACATGATTGTTTCTTTAAATCGAATTTCACTTCACCCAAAATCTGGAGCCTGGACTAAGACCTTTGGATTAATAGTGTGTCGGGACTCTATTAGAATTAGGATTTAAGCCTCGACACCCCTAAAGTTCCACAAATCCTTATCCAGGTTCACCTTAACAACCAGCTCAGATCCACCTATTCATCACGCAAACTTTTCATCTTTGAAAGAAATTTGACTACATGTGAAAGGTGTTAACTCTTCCCGCCCTAGAGAAGCGAAGAAACCGTCCATCCAGCTATACACTTCCATTGGACCCTTGTCCAGCAACTCAATCCTCGAGGAGTGAGGTATTTCCTTCTGAGGTCAGGTTGTGTTGTGTCCACAATCGAATGTAGAAAGAAGTAAGAAGAAGGAGAAGAGAACTGGAGTGTGATCGGTGTAATCACATCTCATGTGAAGTTTAACCAAGTTAGCCAAGTCTCCACGAAGACATGCAGGCTTTTCTTAAGCTTGGACCATTGTGGTCATTTTTGAAATTTGGTGTATTCAGCTTCCTTTTGGTAGGGATAATTGTTGTACTGCATAGGTCTTTTATGCCCCGATGGATATAGAATCTTTTCATTCCGTCCATTTTTGGGTCTTGGAAAAAATTGTGCCAGCAGATCCTTCCCTTATCCGAAGCTTTATTTCAATCCCAATCTCTCCCATCTTAAGACATCATCACCGCCAGAAAAGGATTGAAACTTACCACCGAAATGGATTGCCCTTCGTATCCCCATGCAAGTCGAGCTAAGTGTAGAGTGCATGAGTTTTAAATTGGTTCAAATGGAGAAGAGTTAAATGGATGACAACAGGTGTCCTACTTAGGCACTTTCAAGTTGAACTCCGAACACGGTCTCATGGAACTCAAAGAATTAAGTTTACAAGACCTGAAGAGTCTCAATTCATATTCCTAATAAAGTTTCTTTAGAATTAAGGGGATTAAGGCCTAAATCAAGCTCCATATCTTGGAATTAGATCCATTTGGTTCAAGAATCAAACTTGTTCTGAAAAATACGAATGAATGCAACATTTTTTATGAGATAAATTTTCGATTAAACGTTTTAAGTAATTTTTAAATAATTTTGCAAAATTTTTATTGGATTTTAAGACTTTTCAATTTTTAAAGGTCTTTTTGAAAAAGTTGGTGGATTAATTCGATTTACACAAATTCTACGCGGAATTTTGTATATTTTACAAAAGATTTTATACACATTTTATATACAAGTTATACGACTTTTATACAAGATTTTACAAGGATTTTATTTTCAAATTTTTACAGATTTTATCAGAATATTGTATAATATTTTTTTACAAATTTTAAGACTTTTTTAATAATTCATATTTACGATTTTCTTGCGTCTTTTAAAAACTCAAAATATGCACCCATACTTTTAAAGAGCCATATTACTAAAAATACAATTAAGTACGAGTTATGCTTTCTAAAGTATATATAACATATATATATACACACACGACACCTCCTATACTTAGCGTGAACAATGTCCTCATAGTGATCAAAGAAGCGACAAAGGAAGACATAACTCGGGATAAGTATAGATCGATGAAAAGAATCTATACTATAATGACTCAAAAGAATAACGAATAAAAGAATAGAAGTAGATCATCTCCTCTATACTTAGGATCAAGTGGTCCTAAGGATAGTAGACTCAAAACCGAAGATGATCGAGGTCGAGAGAATGTACATACTCAACGACTCGACTTGTCACCCCTATACTTAGGGTAAAGTATCCCTAAGTATAAAGATGAAGATCAAAAGGTGAGGAACATGCGAGGGAGCAGACGATACAAAAACCGAAAATGATCAAAAGGGGAAATGAGCGAGATTACCCCCCATACTTAGGGTTTAGGGTAAAGCACACCCTAAGTATAGGCAACAACATGGTTGATCGAACAGGACGGATGAACAACACGGTGTCTACACCCCCTATACTTAGGAGAAAGCACATCCTATGTATAGCGAAATTCTAGATGAACCTAAGAGTGTAAGACAAATGGAAGGAGTGGATAAAATCGGAAACACATATGTACAAGATGAAAAAGAATGAACAAATCAACGAGCTGTACATGCTCAAGAAAGTCGAAGATTGACCTTCTTGCACGACCTAGGAACGATAGAACTTACAAGATGCATGTCAACATCAGGGTCATCCTCAGAGATATCCATATCCAAATCGGAGGATCCCTGACCAGTGTCGACCGTTGAGGAGCGGTCCAGATGGCCTAAGAGATGGATAGAGCTGATCTCTGAAAGTTGCTCCATGGTCTCTGAAGTAGACGCGATGAAAATGTCAAACTGTGATGTGATTTAATGTATCTCCTTATCAACAAAGCCCTTAGCTGAATCTGCATGCACAGGGGGCTCAATAACCTTGCTACTGGAAGGCTCAAACAAAGTATCTATAATTGAAAAGCCTTGGTGATGGAGTGACGGATATGATATTTGTTGTTGTGCTTCTAATTATGGTAGCGCGCGCACACCCACACACATATATTAGGAGTGATCCTATGAGAGTCAAAATCCGTGAGAGCATGAGAGCATTGATTCTGGACCACATGATTCAACCAGGAGAGAGAAGACTTAATCATGTGGTCCAAAAATCAATGCTCTCATGCTCTCACAAGTTTTCGCTCTCGTAGGATCACTCCTCATATATATATATATATATATATATATACAGTGTTAATTGGAGCTGCCCCTAGGGGGAGCTAACTTGGCTCCCCCCACGCTATTTCGTCCGGTTTATTTTATTTTTATTTTTGAAATTTCTTCCGTGAATATTTATCACTATATCTCTATATTATGCTATTAAAATTTCGTGCGAAACAGAGACTCCTACGACCTCCATCCAGACAGACATTTTTTAACGGCAACAGAATTGCTAAAAAACGACCCTTCTGGATGGAGGCCGTAGGAGTCTCTGTTTTACGTGAAATTTGAATGACATAATATAGTGATATATTGATGAAAATCCACGGAAGAAATTTCGAAAAAAAAATAAAAAGGGGGCGAAGTGGCGCTGGGGGAGCCAAGTTAGCTCACCCATGGGGGCAGCCCCATTTTACCAAACCTAGGGAGATTTAAATCATTATATATCACCATGATATCATACTGATTTCAACTAAATTCGATATTTCTATCATTTCCATCAAGGCTATCACATTTTAACGGTTTCAGAATTATTGAAATTGACCATATCTAGATGGGCATGCTAGGAGTGTTTGTTTTGCATGAAATTTGAAACACATATTCCACACAATAAACTAAGTAAATCCCCCATAAATTTCCTTAAAAAAAATCAAAAATCAATGAGAAAAATATCCGGGTGTAACTAGTTGGCTGCACCCCCGATGTAGCTTCCCTTTTCCCATATATATATATGGGAAAAAGGAGTATGCTCCCTGGGAGTAGACAACGAGACTGCTCCCACCCCTATTCTCCCCTCCCCCCATTTTTTTGGAAAATAAAAATTTGTATATTCATCACTATATCCCTCTAACATTCTATTAAAATTTCGTCAGAAATAGAGACTCCTAAGCCCTCCATCCAGACATCATTTTTTAATGGTCGCAGGATTTTTTAAATCGACCATGTTGGATGGAGGCCGTATGAGTCTCTGTTTCTGACATAATTTTAATTGAATGTTAGAAGGATATAGTGATGAATATACAAATTTTTATTTTCTAAAAAAATAAAAAAATTTAGGGGAAATGGGGGTGGGAGCAGCTCGTTAGCTACTCCCTAGGAGCAGCCCCATTTACCTTTCTCTCTCTCTCTCTCTCTCTCTCTCCCTATATATATATATATATATATATATATATATGGAAAAAAGAGCTTACACCTACGGGTGCGGGTAACTCCCTGCACCTAGCCTAATTTTCATTATTTTTTGATTTTTTTGCACTGAAACCTTGAGGGAATTAGATCATTATATATCATCATGATGTCATTCAAAATTCAAAGTAATTCGAGACTCATGTCATCTCCATCAAGACTACCAAATTTAATGGTCTCAGAATTGCTGAAAATGACCTCTTTTAGACGAACGTGTTAAGAATGTTTGTTTTGCATGAAACTTGAAACACATATTCTACTCAACATATTAAGTAAATCCCCCTAAATTTTCATTCAAAAGAAGTAATAAAAGAATGTAAAAATAAGTCAGGTGCAAAGAGTTACCTACCCCCAAGGTGCAGGCTCCCTGCCCCCCCCAACACACACACGCACACGTGCACGTGCGCACGCACGCACGTACGCACACGCGCGCACGCACACACACACGAACACCTTATTCCCTCAAAAAGTTTATTTCTTCGCCACCTAATCCTCCTCTCTAAATCGCATCACGATTTTCTAATTATATTAGTTGATTAACTTCTAATATGGCAAGTGCCAAAAAAAACTAAGATAACTTCATCAGTACGCATAAGGTTGACTGCTAATCAATGAAATGGATTGGATCTCGCGACAAGTTGTTAATAAATATCATTGCAGCACTTTCAACAAACAGCAAGTAACGATATACATCTTTTGTTCTGATTTGGACATTATATTTGTTTAAAAAATATAATATATCCAACTGGATTGAAAAAACTGACAATAGTCATATATGATTGCGGCATCTCCAAGTCCTATATTAATTAATGAGCATTCACTTGAATGGTTTTAGCCCAACCATCTTTTTCATTTTCGTTTTGCAAAATTGAATAAAATTCATTCTTGAGTTTACATTTGCTATCTGGTTTTTAGCTTTTTCATTGTATTTTTAAAAATTTCTTGAGGGATTTAGATCACCTAATAGCATGATGTTGTCACTCAAATTTCGTAAAAAATACACTCCTAACATGTTCATTGGGAAGGGGTCAATTTCATCAATTAATAAACAAGATGGATATTATATGAATATCAGAAAAGGTTGAAATTTGAATGACAACATCATAAAGATAGTTGATTTAAATCGTTAAAAAGAGATTTTTACATCCATAACCTTGATTAATTTCATAATTACATTCATAACCCTACATAATCACGAATTACACAAGAAACCCTGGATAGTCACTCCGTCTCACACTCATAACCCTCCGTTAGTTTTCTCCTTAACCCAACCACATCATTGGGTTAATCTAACCATTAATCTATCCAACGGCTGCTAAAAATTTAAAAAACCCCAAACCCCTTCCTTCTTCAACGCCCCTCCCCTTCTTCCTCCTCTATCTCATCCCCAGCAACGCCGCCACCTTCTCTGTCCTCAGGTCCTTCGGTGTCCATCCCGTCGCCCTCACCTCCTCCCAGACCAGCAGTAGCCTCTTCTCCCCCCGCCCCAACCTGACCCCGCCTCCCCGTCCAACACAACCCCTCTTTCCTCCTCGCATTCCTTTCATTATGAAAAATCACATCAGGGGCAACAAGCTTACAGTTTAACTACGACATTCAAACATGAGTCGATTATCCATCAAGAAATCAGATTTAGAATAGTGCCATGCCATTGCAGATATCAAACCACATGGCCATGACATATATACGTGATCTACACACACATGCAACATTACAATTATTTTTTAAAAAAAATTAGAGAGAAACAAATTCAGGGGGCAAGCTCCTCGTCGTTGATCCACGATCGGCAGTAGGTCGGGCAACTGGGTGGATCCTGACGATTGCACCAGTCGAGAGCGCAGTCCCTATGGAATGTATGTCCACAGGGAAGAGTTATTGTCGGTTCTTCCTCGGTGTCGAGACAGATGGGGCATCCTTCGGTACCAAATGTCGTGGCCCAATCTTCTACATCATCTAGTGCTGAAAGAAACTCTCAAGCAGTGCTAGATGCTGCAACCATGCGATGAGGGAAAGGGAGGGGGGGGCTTTGATGGTGAGGCTTCCAGGGGGAAGGGGGCATGCTTCCAGGCAGCGGCGGCAAGGGGAGGGCTTCCAGGAGACGAGGGAAAAGGAGGGGGGGACTTTGACGGTGAGGCTTCCAGGTAGGGGTTGTTGGGGGAGGGTTGCGACGGGGAAGGGGGTTTCCAGGTCATGGACTTGGCGTAGTTGGTCGATGGACGCGGTGGCGGCCATAGTGGAGGTGGTTGAGCTCATCTTCATGACGTTTGTAGCGCAGCTGGAGAGTCGATGGACACAGAGGTGGTCGAGCTCATCCTCGCGATGCTCGTAGCGCAGCTACATGGAGAGGATGACCTTGTGGTTGAGGTCGGGGGCGTGGATGTGGGCGGAGCAGAGAGAGGGGAGGAGGAGCTTCAGGTCGTTGATGAAGCGGATGAACTAGCTCCTCCATGATGAATCTACGTTTCATCATCTTTATTCTATCATTTTGACCTTAAAAACCCTAGTAAACGCGTGTAAATAGCATTAATTCATGCATTTTAGCATTCATGCATATTTGTGTAAAAAGTGTATAAAATACAATTTTTAAAGCCAAAATTATAGAATAAAGAAAAGAAAAGAAAAAGAATAAAATATTGCAAATATTTTATGATCCAAAATCCCGAGACCTAGGCATGTCGATGACTAGGTCGACAAGGAATAAAGTAGGGGGAGATAAGGGCCAGAATACAATAAAAATATCTTTGATTTTATCCATTCTTTATTCATTTTGGGACCTATTTTTGGTTTCACTTTTTATACCTCAAATAAAGAAACTTTGAACATGAAAGTTGTAGATTATTACATATAGAAAAATACATAATTGATTTCACTCAAAAATAGTACACAGATAAAAAGATATGATCTAAATAAGATTCCATTATCCCAACTTCCCAGACCCGTATCTCACAAATAAAAACTCCAAATGCATCAAACTCACTTTAATTGTATATAATTTAAAATAAGCTATTTAATGGCGGTGGTTTCGCGTTTGGCGGAGCTACGGTTTGAAAGTTGAGTTTGGACCCTTGTAGTATACTTGTACAGATAAAAATATTCATTTTATTATTTATTCATATTTTTATAATTTTATATTTTTATAATTTTGTAAATATTATTTATAATATATTTGTAAATTAAAATCAGAATAAAAGTCTCAAGAAAACACAAAATTAAATACTTGTATATAATACACCTAGGTATAATACCTATACACACACCTATATTATTACTACTTTTATTTTATTAAGTGTATAAAACATATCAGAAAAAATAAAATAAAAATATTTTTAAGTTTATAAAATCACTTTATAAATTTATAAAATAATAAACAAAAATAATAAAATTAAATGTATAAAATAAAAATAAAATATTCAAATATTTAGATAAACATACCTATATAGGCCTAAATTAGTAACTTGTATTTTTATACCTCATAAAAATAATTAAAAATCATAATAAAGCACGTTATAAAATAAACATTTTTTATTTAATAATAAAAAATTAATAAATTCATTTACTAATTTAAATTGATTTTTTAATCTTTTTTTCAGGAGGTTTTTCCTGGTTGGTCCACGTGGACCAACCAGGTGGTCTGGACAGTTGACATAAAGGTCAACTGCCTGACCCCCCTCCTGTGACCTGTCAGAATGTGGTTTTTGGCTTGTTTCACGCTTTTTTCGAGGCCAAGGCTTTCACTTTTTCATGATGATTCCTTCTGCAATTTTGTTGCTCGATTATCCAGGATAATCGCCCTATGTTTATTTTGGCGATTGGGCCATTGAGTCGTCTGATCCGCCTCGTTCTTCTTGCCCACTTCATCACATCTTCAAAAATGCCCCAAACCTTCCATGGCTCTTTGAACCCTCTTCTACCCGAATCTTGACCCTTGTTCGCCGTCCTCAAGACCGGGAGGGTGACAGCCTTCCTCCAGAACGTGCGCGGAGCTCCGACCACCTTCACCGCTCCACGCTGCCAATCTTCTGCCAGTAAGCACTGGGTCCTACATTCCCTTTTTGCTGCTTCATTTTTTGTCACTTGCAGGTCCCAAGAGAGGCAACCGCGCCTCGTCTTTTTGCCAAAGAACAATCCCAGGTCCGCCGGAGCCTCTTCGACTCGCTGAAGGCCATCCGCTAGTCTTCGGCTCAATCCAAGCCACCTGGGCGTTGGGGAGGAGTTATTGTAGTAGAACGCACCCTTCGGCTGTGGGAATGGTGGTCGGAGGCGAACCCAGCAGCTGAACAAAGCTCGGCACCACCGAGTTCTTCCTTGGTTCCTCCATCCGCACCCTACACCGTCGGATCACGAACGCTCCTTCCCAGCGAACAGATACCGTCGGATCCTGGCCAACCTCGACCGTTGATTGCCTGTGCCCGATCTAATCTCGACCATTCATTGCGAAGCGGTACGACCCGTAGGATCAACGCCATGTGTCTTAAGTGAATGATTTTATACCGCCGGATCCATCAGGGCTCTAGGTATTTTGCGTTTTTCCTCCCAGAAATTTTTTTGTGTTTCTAATTATTACTAAGTCATTCGTCTGCCGTGTAAACATTTTCGATATTTTTGCATTTAAACCTGCCAGTTTTTGTTAACTGCGTACAGACCCGTGCCAGGCGCGCGTGCCTACGCACGTGGGCTTGGCACTTTTGCAGGTGTGTCCTCGGCATCTTTACTATTTCTAATTGATCCAGGCAGTTTTTTATCTAGTTTTAAATTTGTGGACAAATTGCATTAAGGCCCCTAGACTTTTTGAATATTACAAAATCGTCCCTACCAGGAGTGTATTTTCTTGTTGTTATCTCTATTTATTGCATGCATCTCTAAACCTATAAAAAATCTGCAAAAATCATATTGTGCTCCTGTTGCATCATATTATCATGCCATATTTTTATTTCACGTTTTTATTGCATTTTAATATTTATAAAAATTCAAAAACATGCATTTTCAGCACTGTTTGCATTAGAAAATACATAAAAATTAAAAAAACATCTCAGAAAATTCTCAAAAAAATATATTTGGTCTATTTTAGTGTCTTTTAACTTTTATCCAAAAATCACTAAAAATACAAAAAAAAACTCCTAAAAATTACAAAACCCCAAAAACCTTCATAAAAATCTTAAAAATTCCACAAAATCCTAAAAATATAATCTTTATTTCTGAATTTTCCTTGTTTTATTACCTTTTATTGAAAATTAATTTGGAGAATTTTTGTTAATGTTTCCTATTTTATTTCTCCATTTTAGTTTCAACTCTTTATTTTTGTTCACTTTTTTCTAGTATTTTACCTTTAAAAATACCAAAAAATTAGTAAAAAGCTAGAAAAATCACAAAAACATTAGAAAATTATAAAAAGATCAAAAACATTTTATGTTCTGAATTTTCCTTATTTTTACCTATTTTTATAAATACATTATCTTTCACTTTTCTTACTTTGTATATATTCTATTTTAAGAAAAACGAATATAAAAATAATATAAAATATAAAAATAAAATATAAAATCAGAAAACTAAAAATAAAATATAAAAATATAAAATCCAAAAAATTATATAAAAATATAAAACTAAAAACCCACAAAAAATAGCATAAATAGACACTTGATCCCATTCACACATTTTTGAGCATTTTGCCCCGTTCTACCTGTCTGCTCCCTGTGTTCGACACTCTACATACTTGCACTATACACATTTTTTGTAGAGTTAAAATAAATTTGACTCCACATTTATTCTCATTGCTTGATTTCTATTGTGGGTTCATTGTTGATTAATACGGAATTTTGATGTGGTCAACACATCAAATGTTGATCTGCCTTGTGGATCAATATGACCGCTCGATTTTCTGTGTTAACAAATGGCACCATTGCCGAGGAGCAACATTGCGTAGTTCAGGTTTTTACTTGTGTTTGGGATTATTTGTAAAGCCTTGAACTTGGCATATCTCGGATCCTATATAATAAGATCCGGCTCGTCAAGAGAAAACCAACGAAATTTGTTTCGTGTGAATCGGACTTCGTTTCGAATTGTTATGATTTTCCGAAGAAAGAGAAGCCATTAATCCATAATGACTGTCATTAAGACTAATTAAACATGAATAAAGAAATTAATGACGATTGAATGATGCTAATGATCATTAGTAAACATTAATCAATAGTTAACAAATGATAAGCATAAACCGCGAAAGTTAAATCGCGATTAGTGAAAGTTAATCATGATTAGTGTTAATTAAGCGTCATTAGAGAATCTAGAATCCTCTAAAATGTTCTAACTTAAGCTCCAAGTTTGGGATAAGTTTTGGCTAAAACCATGGGCCAAAACCATGGGCCGCTAAATCATGGTTAAGGTCTAAACTATGGTTTTCTAACCATGGTTAGTGGTTTTCTGGGGCCTATAAATAGACCCCCTACCCATTCATTCTCTACAACTTCCACTACCACCACCACCCCAAGGGCTAGGGTCGAGAGGTTGGGAGGAGGAGTGGGAGGCGAGGGAGGAGTGCTAGCGAAGCGCTGCCGGGAGAACGAGGAGGAGAAAGGTATGATCCTCTCTTAGTTGCTTCGTAAGCTAGGCTTTCAATTCATACTCTTGTTCTTCCAAGTTTTTCTCTTGATTCATCTTTCTTTCCGATTCGTGTTGTGGTTCGAGGAGAAATCTGTGTAACACCCTACTTAGGTGCAGGCGATTATGCACGTCAGTGACCCTGTGATTCGTCACACGTTCACTCATCTAAGACGTGTGGTGTCTACCGATTCTCCATCGTTTATGTTTCTATTCTTCGCATTATGCTTTTATAGTTATTTTGATGGAGAAATCTGTGTAATACCCTACTTAGGTGCGGGCGGCTATGCACGTCAGTGACCCTGTGATTCGTCACACGTTCACTCACCTAAGATGTGTGGTGTCTACCGGTTCTTCATCTCTTGTTGTTGAGTATATTCTTTCAGTTTTGTTGTTATTTTCCTCTCAATTGATTTTATAGAGGAAACTCTTTTCATTTTTATTTTGAAATATGTCCCGATATAAGGGGAAACTCTGCCGAAATTTTCCGAGAAATATGTCCCGATATAAGGGGAAACTCTGCCGAAATTTTCCGAGAAATATGTCCCGATATAAGGGGAAACTCTGCCGAAATTTTAAGAGAAAATATGTTCTTGACGTTCTTCGTGTTCTTCGTGTTCTTCGTTCGTTCTTCGCGTTCTTAACATGTTCTTAGCGTTTTGATATGAAAAATGAAATTCGATCTTTTCAGGAGCCTTAAAATAGCCTTTCTAAAAACGAAACTCGATAAAGCCTTGCATACACGAGAGAGAGAGATCGATTAGGTAACGAAATCCTTCCTTTTGCTGTTGAGTTTTCATACAAAATTATTGAAATTCTTGATTTTGTGTTCTTTGCTACGAAGAACCCTAATTTTGGTTATTTTTGAAAAAGTCTGAAGAATTACTTTGTGATTCCCACTAAAATAAGATTTATGCATCAAATTGATGCGTTGGCTCTAAAAGTTAGGGTTTGGGAGTTAAAATAGGCATAAATAGGAGTATACATATGGTTATGAATAATATATATGTGAGTCGATACTAAGTATTGGGGATTATGAAAATCAAAGACTTAACGAAAGAATTACATCATGTGAATTGGTGTGATTTAAGTTGGATCCTGAAAAGGATCATGCGTCACGTTAAGGATGACTGGGAGTAGAACTGCAGGTCGGGCATGCAACCTGTAGGTTTGTCGGAAGGAACCCGTATTGGCGTTTCCCTACCTAGGTGGTCCATGGTTGCCCTGTTATAATAAGTGCGCACGAAATGAATGTTTTGCAACGCGTGGTACCGGGAGCCAATATATTCGGGTTGGAACGACGGAAGATGTGGTCGTGCCATGTGGAGGCACGGGTGGTTCAATAGCGGCTGGGTCACGATAACATGTATTTAAAGCCACTCGGTTATATGATTACATGTTAGCTTGAGGTTTTAAGCAACCGAATCCTCGAGGATGGTGTGCTCATTTGTTTTTCCAGGCTGAGGGTTGAGACCCTGTTTAATAAAAGAAAAGGAAATTGTCAGGGTAGTATTGGAGGATTGGTTGAGGCGACGTGCAGCGGCATACGCTTACCAAGATCAACCCAATCTCCAATCCCGAAGCATCCACAGCTTCGGAGTCCAAGAATGGTGGGGTTCCCCTGGACTAATCCCTGATGTGGAATAGAAAGGAATAGGACTTAAATTAATGAAAAGGAATGGAATTTTTGTGATATCAAGTTTTGAAAAATTACACAATTTGTTTGCTTTTCTCTTCTTCGTTACTTAGCATTTGCTAATTTTTATCCTATGATTTATGGAAAACCCAACAGGCATCGGTGAGCCATCGCAAGGACTTTAATAAATTCATCCGGCTTATATACTAGACATCCAGCCAGCCATAGTAGCTTTACTCTTTAAGGTAGTTAGTAATCTTTTGTATATTTTCCTTTCAAGCTGATGTACATGTAATGGTTATAGTGGGACAGTGTATCATTTGAACTTTATTTTGTGAATGGAAAAGTTTTGAAATACTTTCTTCCGAGTATTTTTATTTGTTGTATATTTCTGAATGTTAGTTGTGATTGCTGAATAAATTATTGCTGAGTAACCAGATCCGGATATGGGAGGATCCGACGGCGATGCGAGTATTTGAAATACTTTCTTCCGAGTATTTTGTTAGGAAAAAGGATGGGTCGATGCGATTGTGCATTGACTATAGACAACTAAACAAGAGGACAATAAAGAACAAGTATCCTCTGCCAAGAATAGATGATCTCTTTGATCAGTTACAAGGTTCAACTGTGTATTCCAAGATTGATTTAAGTTCTGGATACCATCAGTTGAAAATTAAAGATACAGATATTCCCAAGACAGCTTTTCGAACTAGATACGGGCATTATGAATTCTTAGTTATGCCTTTTGGACTAACAAATGCCCCAACAGCCTTCATGGATCTCATGAATAGAGTATTCAAAGAGTTCTTAGATCACTTTGTAGTAGTCTTTATTGATGATGTGCTTATTTACTCAAAGGATAAGTATCTGCATGAACATCATCTCAGGAAGGCACTTGAAACTCTAAGGAAGAACAAACTGTATGCTAAATATAGCAAATGTGACTTCTGGATATCTGAAGTATCTTTCTTAGGCCATGTTATTTCTGGGGAAGGTATATCAGTTGATCCTACAAAGGTTAGTGAGGTGATGAGTTGGGAACGCCCGAAGACTGTCACAGAAATACGATCTTTTCTGGGTTTAGCTGGATATTATAGAAGATTCGTGAAGGACTTTTCACGGATAGCATTGCCAATGACTAGACTAACTCAAAAGGAGGTCCCATTCTTATGGTCTGATACATGTGAAGCTAGTTTTCAGACACTGAAAAAATGCCTAACATCTGCACCCATCCTTACTCTACCCTCCGGGAGTGAAGGGATTACAGTGTACACTGACACATCTAAAGAAGGACTTGGGGAGGTTCTTATGCAACATGGTAAGGTAGCTGCGTATGCATCACGACAGCTCAGGACACATGAGAAGAACTACCCAACACATGACCTTGAATTAGCTGCCGTAGTTTTCGCTTTAAAGATATGGAGATACTACCTGTATGGTATTACTTTTGAAATCTTCACCGATCATAAAAGCTTGAAATATCTATTTGATCAGAAGGAACTCAATATGAGACAGAGACGGTGGCTAGAGTTGCTGAAAGACTATGATTGCACTATCTCCTACCACCCAGGTAGGGGGAACGTCGTAGAAGATGCCCTTAGCAGAAGAACTTATTCACCTGGGTTAGTGAGTGCTATCCGCTTCTGGGGTTTACTATCAACATTAAGTGAATGGAAACCATTTGATAGTAGTGCTGATACTATAACTATTCCTCATCGATACAAACCGGAAATATGGGATAAAATAAAGAAAGGACAGGAGGATGATCCAGTCCTTAAAGACTTGAAACAACAACTTGAGAAGAATGAGATAAAGGGATTCCAGATACAAGATGGTTTAATGTATAATCATCACAGAGTTTGTGTACCAAACACATCTGAACTAAGGAAAGACATCTTACGAGAAGCTCATTGTTCTAGATTATCTATTCATCCAGGAATTACGAAGATGTATAAGGATCTTCATTCATACTTTTGGTGGCCGGGAATGAAGAAAGATGTTGCTGAGTTTGTGAATTCATGTTTCACTTGCCAGCAGGTAAAGGCTTCACACCAAAAGCCACCAGGATTATTGCAACCCCTCCCTATACCTGAATGGAAATGGGAAAGCATTTCCATGGATTTCATTACTGGCTTACCTCAGACGACTGGTAGTAAAGATAGTATCTGGATTATAATATATCGTCTGACAAAGGTAGCACACTTCATTCCGATAAGTTTATCTTTCACTCCAGACCAGCTTGCTGAGTTATATATTACACATGTGATTCGCCTCCATGGTATCCCGAAGGAAGTAGTTTCTGATCGAGTTTCACGATTCACCTCACACTATTGGGAGAACTTCATGAAAGCTTTAGGTACACAACTATGCTTGAGTACAGCATATCATCCACAAACAGACGGTCAGTCAGAACACACGATTCAAACACTAGAGGATATGCTACGAGCATGTGCCTTAGAATGGAAGGGATCGTGGATTAAACATTTGCCTCTTGTAGAATTCACCTACAATAATAGTTACCATACAAGTATTGGTATGGCACCATTTGAAGCACTATATGGACGAAAGTGTA
This sequence comes from Ottelia alismoides, assembly GCA_037367405.1. Lineage (NCBI taxonomy): Eukaryota > Viridiplantae > Streptophyta > Magnoliopsida > Alismatales > Hydrocharitaceae > Ottelia > Ottelia alismoides. The sequence continues at coordinate 19,594 of JAZKJV010011261.1, forward strand.
CTACTCCTTTGTGTTGGCAAGAGGTCGGAATAAAGAACCTTTATGATTCAGATAGACTTCAGGAGACACGGGAAGCCGTAGAACTTGCTAGAAAAAGACTATTAACTGCTCAGAGTTGCCAGAAAAGTTATAGTGATACCAGGCGAAGAGACCTTGAATTTGAGGTAGGTGACTTTGTATTTCTCAAAGTATCACCTATGAAGGGTGTTCAGAGGTTTGGCTTGCGTGGGAAGTTAGCACCCAGGTTCGTGGGTTTCTTTGAAATTATTCAACGGATTGGAAAAGTTGCCTATAGACTTGCACTTCCTCCACATCTTTCGGCAAATACATGATGTATTTCATGTATCAAATCTGAGAAAGTACATTAGGGATACAGAGCATAAGATAAGTTATGATGATTTACATGTTGAGCCAGACTTGACATACCAAGAGATACCTGTACAAATACTTGAAAGGGATATCAAGAAGTTGAGAAACAAAGAGGTGCCTCTAGTTAAAGTATTGTGGCGAAACCAAGAGTTTGAAGAAGCCACATGGGAACCTGAGGTAGAAATGAGAGAGAAATATCCGTACTTGTTTGAATGATAACATTATGTATTATGTATATGTTCATTTTAAATGACATGACGTTCATTCTCTTTAAGGTTGTTATGGTTTCAATCCTCTTTAAAATTGTTATGCCTGCATTTCTAGTCTCGAGGACGAGACTTCCTTTAAGGTTGTTATAATTGTAAAGCCTTGAACTTGGCATATCTCGGATCCTATATAATAAGATCCGGCTCGTCAAGAGAAAACCAACGAAATTTATTTCGTGTGAATCGGATTTCGTTTCAAATTGTTATGATTTTCCGAAGAAAGAGAAGTCATTAATCCATAATGACTGTCATTAAGACTAATTAAACATGATTAAAGAAATTAATGACAATTGAAAGTCGCTAATGATCATTAGTAAACACTAATCAATAGTTAACAAAAGATAAGCGTAAACCGCGAAAGTTAAATCGTGATTAGTGAAAGTTAATCACGATTAGTGTTAATTAAGCGTCATTAGTGAATCTATAATCCTCTAGAATGTTCTAACTTAAGCTCCAAGTTTGGGATAAGTTTTGGCTAAAACCATGGGCCAAAACCATGGGCCGCTAAACCATGGTTAAGTTCTAAATCATGGTTTTCTAACCATGGTTAGTGGTTTTCTGGGGCCTATAAATAGACCCCCCCTACCCATTCATTCTCTACAACTTCCACTACCACCACCACCCCAAGGGCTAGGGTCGAGAGGTTGGGAGGAGGAGTGGGAGGCGAGGGAGGAGCGCTAGCGAAGCGCTGCCGGGAGAACGAGGAGGAGAAAGGTATAATCCTCTCTTAGTTGCTTCGTAAGCTAGGCTTTCAATTCATACTCTTGTTCTTCCAAGTTTTGTTCTTGATTTATCTTTCTTTCCGATTCATTTTCCTGTTGTGGTTCGAGGAGAAATCTGTGTAACACCCTACTTAGGTGCGGGCGGCTATGTACGTCAGTGACCCTGTGATTCGTCACACGTTCACTCTAAGACGCATGGTGTCTACCGATTCTCCATCGTTTATGTTTCTATTCTTCGCACTATGCTTTTATAGTTATTTTGATGGAGAAATCTGTGTAATACCCTACTTAGGTGTGGGCGGCTATGCACGTCAGTGACCCTGTGATTCGTCACACGTTCACTCACCTAAGATGTGTGGTGTCTACCGGTTCTTCATCTCTTGTTGTTGAGTATATTCTTTCAGTTTCATTGTTATTTTCCTCTCAATTGATTTTATAGAGGAAACTCTTTTCGTTTTTATTTTGAAATATGTCCCGATATAAGGGAAAACTCTGCCGAAATTTTCCGAGAAATATGTCCCGATATAAGGGGAAACTAAGCCAAAATTTTCCGAGAAATATGTCCCGATATAAGGGGAAACTCTGCTGAAATTTTAAGAGAAAATATGTTCTTGACGTTCTTCGTGTTCTTCGCGTTCTTCGCGTTCTTCGTTCGTTCTTCGCGTTCTTAACATGTTCTTAGCGTTTTGATACGAAAAAATGAAATTCGATCTTTTCAGGAGCCTTAAAATAGCCTTTCTAAAAACGAAAGTCGATAAAGCCTTGCATACGAAAGTATTGCGGATTATGAAAATCAAAGACCTAACGAAAGAATTACATCATGTGAATTGGTATGATTTAAGTTGGATCCTGAAAAGGATCATGTGTCACGTTAAGGATGACTGGGAGTAGAACTACAGGTCGGGCATGCAACCTGTAGGTTTGTCGGAAGGAACCCGTATTGGCGTTTTCCTACCTAGGTGGTACACTGTTGTCCTGTTATGATAAGTGCGCACGAAATGAATGTTTTGCAACGCGTGGTACCGGGAACCAATATATTCGGGTTGGAACGACGGAAGATGTGGTCGTGCCATGTGGAGGCATGGGTGGTTCAATAGCGGCTGGGTCACGATAACATGTATTTAAAGCTGCTAGGTTGTATGATTACATGTTAGCCTGAGGTTTTAAGCAACCGAGTCCTCGAGGACGGTGTGCTCATTTGTTTTTCCAGGCTGAGGGTTGAGACCCTGTTTGATAAAAGAAAAGGAAATTGTCAGGGTAGTATTGGAGGATTGGTTGAGGCGACGTGCGGCGGCATAAGCTTACCAAGATCAACACAATCTCCAATCCCGAAGCATCCACAACTTCGGAGTCCAAGAATGGTGGGGTTCCCCTGGACTAATCCCTGATGTGGAATAGAAATGAATAGGACTTAAATTAATGAAAAGGAATGAAATTTTTATGATATCAAGTTTTGAAAAATTACACAATTTGTTTGCTTTTCTCTTCTTCGTTACTTAGCATTCGCTAATTTTTATCCTATGATTTATGAAAAACCCAACAGGTATCGGTGAGCCATCGCAAGGACTTTAAAAAATTCATCCGACTTACATATTAGACATCCAACCAGCCATAGTAGCTTTACTCTTTAAGGTAGTTAGTAATCTTTTGTATATTTTCCTTTCAAGCTGATGTACATGTAATGGTTATAGTGGGACAGTGTATCATTTGAACTTTATTTTGTGAATGGAAAAGTGTTGAAATACTTTCTTCCGAGTATTTTTATTTGCAGTATATTTCTGAATGTTAGTTGTGATTGCTGAATATATTATTGTTGAGTAACCAGATCCGGATATGGGAGGATCCGACGGCCCGGGGAAACACGGTCGCGACATTATTTGTCTGTTTTCATAGCTTTTTGTGCTTATTTTATTTTCATTATTCTTGATATATCTGTTTGAGCTATCTAACCCCTCTCTTTGTTGACTTCATGCGAGGTACCACGGATCGATGGAGGTGCTCCATGATGAATACTCATTCATCACTCTTTATTCTTATATTTTAGCTACAAAAACCTTTGCAAATGCATGTATATAGTTGTAAATAGAAATAATTACCAAAAGCATGCATTGTGTAAAAAGTAATAATTAGCATGTTTTTGTGCAAAAATAAAAGAATAAAGATTAAAAAGAAAAAGAGGGAAATATTTAGAATAAATATTGAGCAACCTAACCCAAGGGAGGGCTCAGCATGGGCCTGACCGCATAAAAGCCAAAGTAGAGGGAGATAGGGGCTCATGTGTGTAAATATTTATGTAAATAAAATAAAAATATTTTCCTCCTAAAAATAGATTAAAATAGGTTTGTAAATATTTGTAAATATTTATAAATATAAAAAACAAGATAAAAATAGAAAAATTAAAAAGAAAACAAAAACATCACTCATGTACATAGTCACCACGTATATAGTCCATTCATCTTATATTTATTTAGCCTTATAAATAAATAAAATTAATTTCTAAAAATTTTGTAAATATTCTATATGATATGATGTGAATAAATAAAATAAAAACAACTAAAACAAAAACAAAATAAAAAGAACAAAATTAAAAATCCAAAAATACTTTGTAAATATACCATGTATATATATGTACATATCTATTTATTTCACCTATGTATAAAAATAATAAAAATAAAATAAAAATATCTTTTTATTCCTTATTTTATGATATAAATAAATAAAATATAAAGTGGGAATAAAATTGTATAAAAATAACTAATTAAAAATCAAAATTAAAAACCCTATATTGTACATATACCTATGTATAGTACTATAATGTAAATACCTTATTTTATTTTTGAAAAATTAATTAAAAATCACTAAAAAATAGAAAAAAAATAAAATAAACATTTTTCATTTTTTGAGTTTTCGAAATTCGTGCATTTTCTATTTATTATCTAATTAATAAAATCTAAATAATTGGCGGGCTCTGATTGGTCTACGGGGGATTGTTGACCCCCGGTCAACTCTCCCCCCAGGACCATCAGAGCCGGGTTCGTCTTGACCGACCCGTTTTCGATATTTTCTCCACAGCCGACCCGATCGCCAATGACCTTAACCCCGGGCTCCGATTGATCCTGGAACATCCATGACCCTCGCCCGGGGTGGATCTTAGGGATCCGAGTCGCATGCAGCTCGCCTGATCCCTTTCTTCTTGGATCCCTGGGCATATAAAATTTCGTCTCCGACGACCTATTCTTTCATCTTTGGCTCATTCGCTCCACCCCAGTGACCTCCAGTGCTCGAGTGAGAGTGACAGCTCGCTCCAGGTGCTGTCGCAGCGAGGAGAGGGCGTTCAGACCACTGATCCGGCGAGTCACCACCACCGTGCTCCGCCCAGAGCAGGAGCTCGAGCCTCGGAGGTCGACGCTCCTCGAGGAAAAGACCGAGAGCTGCACAAGCTCCTTCCCAGTCGATTCCTCCACCCAGGTAGATCCAGTTCCTTTTTCTTTTATCTAATTTCCGATTATCCCCAATTCACACCGCCGTCGTTTCTCGCTGATTCCGACCATCCCACTATTCCGTTCGACCATCGAAATCTACCATCGCCTCCGCCTTCCTCCCGCGCACATTCTCCGCACTCCCATTCAACCCAGCTCGCACAGGAGCTGGGGTTCGAGCTCCTCCGTCCATCACCTCACCGGAGCTCGCCCGCACCGATTCCCCGACCACCTTCACCACGTCTGACGGGGTCGAGGCACTTTGCCCTTGGCCCGCGAGTCTTGTGGACCTATTTTGCAGGTACTACGAGGGCCATCTGAGGTCCTCCGACTCGAGCCAGGAGCCGCTTCTCCGCCGGAGCTGACCGGGCTCCCTAGAGCTCCGTCGCTTCATCGGAGAGTCCCATTTGACGCGGAGGCCCCCGACGATTCTTCCCCGATCACCAGTGCCCCGCGAGAAGGTCAGGAGCGTGCACCTTGGGCCGGCGAACTTCGCCGGCAGACAGTTCTTCCAAGACCTTTGTCCACCGTTTGATCGGCCTCCCGCTCCAGTTTCCATCTGAGCCATCCGTTCCAGGAGCAGCAGCGATCGCACGATCCTTGGAGAGGCGATCTGGACCGTCCGATGGCCGAGGCTTAGTAGCGACGCATCTCCACCGCCAGATCTAGCACGTGGCGAGGCCCCGACCGTCCGATCCACCCGAGGGCTTCCTTCGTTGGGCGCCACCCGCATCTCAGCCGTCCATTCACCACGTGGCGCCCATCCAGCTGTCTTCATTAATAAAGGGTAATTTACCCTTAGGCCCTTCCTTTTACTTTATTTCGCGTTTAGTCTTGTAAATATATAGTTTAGTTGTTTAGTTTTTGGTAAAATTGCATCGTGGACCCTGTGCTTTATTTCATTCGCATTTATGCCCCTGTGTATGGTGTAACACGAGCATCGACACGTGCTTTGTTGGGATATTTGCATTATTAACCCTGTAGTTCTGAGATGTTCTGAAATGAATGAAAACTTTTGGATATTTGCTTTTATACCCCTGTGCGTGAATGAATAGTGCATGTGCATTTATTCGTGGGTTAATTGCAAACTAGCCCTCGGACTTTTGGTACCTCTTACCAAATAGTCCTAGGACTTAGCTTTCGTTACATTTAGGTCCCTAAGTGCCTCAGGCACGTGCGACACGCGTGTTCTCCTGGATATTTTGCACCGGACCCCCCAGAACTCTTGGTATTTGCACTCAGGTCCCTGTGCACAGTACCTACTTTCTATTTTTGAATAAAATAGCAAATCTACTCCAAATCCAATGAAAATTGGACACATGGCTCTTGCCATAGTGTAAAATTTTCTGGAATTTTTAGAGACATTTTTGTTTTGATTTGATATTTTTAAAAATTCAAAAACATTAATTTTCGTTACTGTTTGACTTTGAAAATCACAAAAAATATTAAAACCTATCTAAAAATTAGAAAAAAATTATCTACTGTTTGTTTTAGTTGTGCTTGATTTTCTAGCCAATTTTGGCTATTTTTCCTAAAAATTGAAAAACACTTAAAACTCATAAAAAGTCTAATAAATAATCTAAAAGCCCAAAAATAATAATTAAGGTGCCCTAATTTTCCTTGTTTCTTTCTCTATACAGGAAAATTACCTCCAGGCTTATTGGGGATTTCTAGATATTTTATCTAGGTCCCTTAAGCTCTGCTGGACAGTACCTTCCTTTTTGTGCATTGTTTCATTTTTAGAAAATTAAATAAAAATCAGAAAAATCCCAAAAATTCACTAAAAATAGTAAAAATTATAAAACACACAAAAACATTTTTACTTGAATTTTTGGTTGATTTTAGTGCATTAAATAAATAATTGAATTGCTTTGTTTTCTAGTTTTCTTTATTTTCTAAATACATTGAAAATTCTAAAAAATATAAAAAGAATTAAAAACCACCAAAAATACCTTTTTCTTTTCTTTTATTTTTATTTTTCTGTTTGACTACTTCGTAGGCCGCAAGGCCATTTCGTACTCCTTGTGTTCGACCCTGGTCGCTATACCAGGTTAATAAAATAGCAAGACCGCTATTGATTTCGATTTTATTTTATTTTATATTGGTGGTCTATTTTTCTTGATTGACACAACCGAGTGATTGAGGTCGTGACGACCATTTAGTACCTGATTATCTCGCTCGCTCGCATTTTTGTGTCATCACTCCACCCTAGGCGCCTGTGCACCCACGTGAGGCCAACTTTGCTCGCCTTGCACCGAGGGGATGAGGAGAGATTTTTGAGGACCGAGCTCTGTCTTTAGTCGTAGCATTTTTAGTTCTGTATTTATTTTTGTAATTTGAAGTAAGTAAGAGACCTAATTTGTAATAATACAGGTACACTGGACACTTGGACATTCGGGCCTAATTTCCAAGTGTTTGTACACTTGGGGGCTCACCGCGGTTTTCTCGCGTTTTTCTTCACATTCTTTTCTATTTGTTTTCCGGATTTATTTCTTTTGTGTGTAATGAGCCCTTAGTTTTTAGGCTTGCTTGATCGAGTAAATTAGGTCCAAACACCTTAATATCTTGCATGTACCTATAGTGCGCTTTGGACTTAGTTTAAACTTTAAACAGTTGCCTCATCATCTTCGAGCCTTCGTGACGTGAGCCTACCCTGCCAAGCGGTGCTCCTGAACTCGATGTGTCGAGAGGAGGAGGGGTGAGCCTAGACCAGACTCCTGGATTGAAGATCGGTGACCGACTTGTGGTGCTTCACGTTAAAAGCAGATTCTCACACTTAGGGCGATTTCATCGGTTTGCATTTGCATATAGATAGGTTTCAATTCTTCTTAGCATCCTTGCATGTAGAGTGCTGGAGGCAAGGAGAGCATTTACGCTTTTGCATACATCATTGTTTTGCCGCTTGCATTACTTTCCCTCCCCTCTACCTCTGATTTTGACCACTTAGGTGCTAAAAGGAATTGAATCCTCGTTAGGCGCGTGCATTCCTATTAAAAATACAAAAAAGTGACAACCAATTGATGAATCTCGTATTCATCATGCTAAAAACTATAAATTAAACCCCCTGCTTAATCAATTCAATAAAAATACCCACCAATTCTTTATTTTTATCCTGTATTATATTGTATATAATTTACCATTAAATCATTGTATTTAATTCCCTTTATTTTCTTGTAATTATTTTATCCTCAAAAACCCCTAAAAATTAGATAGGATAATTGTTTATATTGCACTAACCTTTGAAAAGCCTCAAAAATACAAAAACATCTCAAAACCACAAACTCGATGTTTTTATCCCCCTAAAAATACCCCCAAAAATACCTTTTGTACAAATGACCTCTTTTGGCTTTTTGACCAACATGAAAGTTGTAGATCTCGTCGAGACGAGCAATTTTCATGTTTTGACTTTTTCCTAATTCGACCTCTAACTATTTCTTTTGTATTTTTCTTTGTATTTTTATTTGAATTTTTCTGATTTGGCCATGTGGCGCCCCCTGGGCCGCCCACATGGCCCTCTCCTCTATCCGCCACCCAGCACCTCCATTGGTCATTGGATCTGTCCCTGACCGCCCTCATCTCCGCCGTCCATCAGCGCTCCATCGGCAGCCGTCAGATCTCTGATGAGATCTAATCTAAGCCGCACACCCCCGCTCCAATCTCAGCCCTCTAATTCTCTTGTCATCCAACGCCCATCCTTGCGCCACGTCGACCTTCAACCTCCGCCGTTTGATCATACCTCATCCTACACCCCTCAAGCTGCCACATCAGCCCGACATCCCTCACCATTGGATCTCCCCCTGATCACATCATATCCATTCATCCGTGCCATGATCTCCACCGTTGGATCTTATCCTACAATCTAATCTAAACCCTTCACTAGCGCCTTCCTCCTAGCCATTGGATCTCACGATCCAACAACCAAAAGGTCATCTCCTACCTTCGAAGTCCCCGCTCCAGTCATTTCGACTCGCGACCACCGCTCCCCCTTCCTTTTTTGTCCGACACCTCCGGCCACCTCTCCCGCTCCTAACGGCCGCCCCGCATAGCCCTATCTTCCACCTTTCTCGCGTAACCCCCTTCGACCATCTCCATTACTCCCCCATTCAATCCTCGCCCGACAAAATCCCCCTCTTCACCACGTAACCGCCGACCCTCTCCTCCTACAAAACCCCTTCCTCTGTCTCCGATTATCCTCGTCCACCATTATTGGGCCTAACCCTAGCTTCCTCCGCCCCTCCGGTGACAGCGGAGGGGCGGAACGTCGAGGGGATCATGGGTCCGGTGTTGACCCACGGCTTCTCCGTCGCGTATCGGGCATCTCTGGCGTCCGCCGAGCTCCATGTCAAGCCCGGACATGCTGGGCGAAGATCCCCGAGCTCCATTGGAGCTCAATCCCAGGCTACTACCTCCACCATCACCTCGTTCCGGCGAGGTGACTTTTCCTCTTTTCTTCCTAATTTTTCCTATGCACTATAGCACCGTCCACCTCCATCTGACCATCTCCTTAGCTCCTCCCAACCACCGGCATCTTCGCCGACGCATCCCCCCTTCTCCAGAACCTCCCCCGCTCCGAATCCTCTCTTCCCCTGCTCCGCCGGGAAGAGATCTCCGGCCATCGCTCTCGACGCCACCACGACGTCCACTCACCTCACAATCACTCGCACACACCACGCTTCGGCTATTCTAACGTCTGCAGGTCCATTCCCTTCATTGATAGGAGCTCGCGTCCTCGCCGGTCTCGAATTTTTCCTCCGACGATCATGCTCCGACGGGGAGCTCCAGACATCAATGGAGCTTTGCAATGGCTCCAAGACCTCCTCCAGGATTCAAGAAGTCTTCACCGATCTTCATACGAGCAGCTGGAGCATGGTGGAGCTTTAAAGGGCTCGCCGGAGACCTGCCTTCTCCGGTGGGCCACAGCGGAGGAAGATGACACAGGTGCCATCCGATCATCTGAATCGGATGGCTATGATCATGACATGTCCACGCCTGAGCCTCTCTTCCTAACCTACTGGCTCGGATTACACCAAACCTCGTCCCGAGCTACCAGACGCGCCCACGTGTCCCGAAGCAGCCACGCCTCCCGAGCCTAGGTCCCTCACGTGCACCGCAGGTGAGGACTTGGGTATTTTGCAGGACAGACACCAAAACTTTAGACAATTGCATCCAGGTCCCCAGGCCCGTGCCTCACGTGCGCGCCTGGGTTATTTACAGTGAGGCCCTGCCAGGTTTTGGAAATTGCAAAAATGCCCCCGCGCACAAGGAAAATTTATGAAGGGGCCCAGGCAGCTTTTGGTATTTGCATTTAGGTCCCTTTAGGGACCTAAATGCAATATTTATCCCTTTATTTTTTTGCATTTTTATTACAATTATGCCCCTGCATTGTTTTTAGCATAACTTGAGCATCGTAGGTCCAAATTGCATGATTTTAGTGTCGTTTTGATCCATGTTTTGTCCTCTACATCTTAGCATTTTTATTTTCTCATTTGCCACTATTTTAATTGAAGTGAATTTTTATGTGAAAAATGAACCCTGCTCTCCTTGTCTTGCTTTGATTTGATGACCGCTTTTATTATTGTGATTAAATTGACACTGATTTCACTTCTATTATATTCCTCATAATTTTTAGGGTATAACTGTAGTCTTTAATCTGTGTATGAATTCTCTTGCATATTTCCTCTTGCATCACTTTATAATTGCATAAAAATCGATAAAAAATGCATGCATCTTCGCATTGCTTTGTAATTAGCATAGTGCATCATGAGGACCCGAAATTGAAATTAACTCACATTGTGCCTAATGAATCAAAATTCGATAACTGATTAGGTATCCGTATCCCTGTGTTCGACCTTGGTAGACTTGCCAAGTAAAAATATTCCACGATATTCAAAGATCGTGGTTTTTGCTGAACCGAATTCGCCTCCTATACTACGACTAATTTCATATTCTTAAAGAGGCGAATTTGACGTTCATCAAATGACGCCGTTGTCGGGGACACGGCTTAGCTTAATTATTGAATTCTGATTTTTTTATTTGTTGAATAATTTCAAAATTTTTAGGTCCTCATTTCATGCATCCATTTTTGCATCATATCTGTTGATTTAATTTCTCGGTGTCTAACTTTTCTCTTTTGTGGCAGGGCCCATGATGTCGAGGACGCTTGATCCTCATGGATGCGTGAAGTCGGGAGCTTCCGCTGAAGAGGCCGCAAAAGTCATTTGGAAGAAATCTGAGGATTTTTATCAATCTGATTGCATTGCATATTGTAAAAAAAACTTGCATCTGCATATTTACTTCCAATTTTGCATGTTGCACAAAAAAAAGAAAAAAAAGAAAAACAGAAAAAGAAGAAGAAAAAAAGAGAGTAGATCACTTGATGATCTACCCCCCCCCCCACACACACCTACACTTGCACATACACACTCACTCCCACCATCCCCCTGTATATTTCACTCTCTCTTTCTATCTCTATCTCTCTCTCTGTATATATTTCACGAACCCCCTCCCCCTCATCCTTGTATCATAGAACACCCTTCCCCCTAATTCAGACCTTACTTAGGCTATTTGTAGCCTAAGTATAGGGGGGACCTGCCTGCTCATCCCTCCCTCGTTCTGTCTTCTTGTGCTTAGGTCGATTTTGGCCTAAGTATAGGGGGACCCTCCTCCTCAGTTCCACTATATCACCCTCTATTTGAACCGAGCCTTGGCTTCATGGCACTTGTGCTATGAGGACATAGAAAAATTTAAGTATAGGGGGGGTATACCGTATATTATTGTATATTTACTTTAGCCTTAGCTCGCATTTTAAATCTCTTTTAAAATTTTATTTTTTTTCGGGCTGGGTTTTGGTAAGCTTGTGAACTGAGAGTTGTAAAAACCTGTAAAAATTGTTTATTACAATTGAGGGATTAATTTTTTGTAAATATTCCTGTATAAAAAAAATTGAAAAATTAAAAATCTTTCTTGGAATTTGACTCTGACTACTAGGCTTAGTAGACATTTTCAATGAGGGAACCTCGGTCTCCCTTAGCAGAGTGAGTGGTTTAGAGGACATCGCATTTGGCCCCGTCCTCAAGTAACACGGGTCTCGGCCCGTACTTACACCCATACTGGCTAAGAGTGGATACTTTTATTTGATCATGGGCCAGTCATTGTCTCTCCGAGGAATTAAAAAAAATTTCACCAACCTAAGGAGTTGGTGTATTCCTGACACACTCACACTCACTCAAGGCTTGAGGATTTTGAGGACACTGAATCTCTGGAACCTTGAGAGTCTGAGTTAACATGCCTTAGTCATTAGGGTTTTTAAGACTTAAATATCCACACTTCCCTAGTTTGAAAGATTTGAGTGTTATATTGCACTCTTCATCTCTACCTTGAAGAAAATATGATCAGCACAGTCACTTCCACAACTGCATGATTGATGAGTTGAGTTGAGATATCACTTGAGGAACTAGGACCAGAGATTTGAGTTTAGACCCGATCTAATGATATTTGAGGATGGGATAAAGTTAATGAAGGCTTCAGAAAACCTGAGTGTCAGCAAATCCCTAGCCAGTATGTGAACAAGATTCATATGCTATCTCTTTGATATTTACCTATGTGCCAGGGTGTGATGAAGCTTAAAGGAATTTGTTGATCAGTGTGCACCAACTTTTGGTAAAAGCAGTGGAGCTAGCCAACAAAAGAAATGAAATGTCAAAGAAAAAGCTCTGAATACCAAAGTCAAAATACAAATGAGCTTCCACCAATGGCGAGCGCTCCCAAACATTTTCAAAGTGTCCACTTGGACCAAGCGCTAATTAGGACCAAGGAGTCAGGCTGACATCACAAAAATGACCCTGCATCATGAGCGATACAAGTCTGGGTGTCGAAGGTATCTTAGATACTCAGAAAAGACACACCCCGGTGTACTCCCAGAAAAACAAGTGCAGACGACTCCAACTCTCTTGACGGACACATTGATCAACAATATTAAAATTTACATGTGTTGAGTAAAAAGGCACTCGAGAGGCCCCTTGTTCCAATGTGAGGGTGAGAAAAATAGACACCATCCCATTACCTCCATCATCTGGCCGTCCATAAACATTTCAAGTCTGACAAACTAATGTGACGGTTGACTGAAGCAAGAGTAGACTTATTCCCTAGTATTGAGGATTAGGTCTAGAGGAGAGTCTTTGGGACTGGAACTTTGAGTGATGCATCGACTCGGCTCTCATGAAATGCAGTACACCAAATGTCATATCCTTATATTATATGTACAAAAAGAGAGTATGATAATTAGAGAAGTTGGATTACTTCTGACTAAGGCTTGGATAAACCCGGAATTTTAGGATCACTTAGGTCAAGAGTCTTCGAAAGATCAAGACTTGAAAATTCCACGCGCACAGTCAGGAATTAATCCAACTCCTTCATTCTTTAGATGCTCGAGGACGAGCATGGTTTAAGTATAATGATGAATCTCGTATTCATCATGCTAAAAGCCGTAAATTAAACTCCCTGCTTAATCAATCCAATAAAAATACCCATCAATTCTTTATTTTTATCCTATATTATATTGTATATAATTTACCATTAAATCATTGTATTTAATTCCCTTTATTTTCTTGTAATTATTTTATCCTCAAAACCCCCTAAAAATTAGATAGGATAATTTTTTATATTACACTGACCTTTGAAAAGCCTCAAAAATACAAAAACATCTCAAAACCACAAACTCGGTGTTTTTATCCCCCTAAAAATACCCCCAAAAATACCTTTTGTACAAATGACCTCTTTTGGCTTTTTGACCAACATGAAAGTTGTAGATCTCATTGCGACGAGCAACTTTCATGTTTTTGACTTTTTCCTAATTCAGCCTCTAACTATTTCTTTTGTATTTTTCTTTGTATTTTTATTTGATTTTTTCTAATTTGGCCACGTGGCGCCTCCTAGGTCGCCCACGTGGCCCTCTCCTCTATCCGCCACCCGGCGCCTCCATTGGCCGTTGGATCTGTCCCTGACCGCCCTCATCTCCGCCGTCCATCAGCGCTCCATCAGCAGCCATCAGATCTCTGATCTAAGCCGCACACCCCCACTCCAATCTCAGCCCTCTGATTCTCTTGTCATCCAACGCCCATCCTTGCGTCACATCGACCTTCAACCTCTGCCGTTTTATCATACCTCATCCTACGCCCCTCAAGACGCCACGTCAGCCCTGCGTCCCTCACCATTGGATCTCCCCCTGATCACATCATATCCATTCATCCGCGCCATGATCTCCACCGTTAGATCTTATCCTACGATCTAATCTGAACCCTTCACTAGCGCCTTCCTCTTAGCTGTTGGATCTCACAATCCAACGGCCAAAAGGTCGTCTCCTACCTCCGAAGTCCCCGCTCCAGCTGTTTTGACTCGCGACCCCCGCTCCCCCTTCCTTTTTTGGCCGACACCTCCGTCCACCTCTCCCGCTCCTAACGGCCGCCCCGCATAGCCCTATCTTCCACCTTTCTCGCGTAACCCCCTTCGACCATCTCCATTACTCCCCCATTCAATCCTCGCCCGACGAAACCCCCCTCTTCACCATGTAACCGCCGACCCTCTCCTCCTATAAAACCCCTTCCTCCACCACCGATTATCTTCGTCCACCATTATTGGGCCTAACCCTAGCTTCCTCCGCCCCTCTGGTGACAGTGGAGGGGCGGAACGTCGAGGCGATCATAGCTTTGGTCCGGTGTTGACCCGCAGCTTCTCCGCCGCGTATCGGGCGTCTCTGGCTTCCGCCGAGCTCCATGTCAAGGCCGGACATGCTGGGCGAAGATCCCCGAGCTCCATTGGAGCTCAATCCCAGGCTACTACCTCTACCATCACCTCGCTCCGGTGAGGCGACTTTTCCTCTTTTCTTCCTAATTTTTCCTACGCACTACAGCACCGTCCACCTCCATCTGACCATCTCCATAGCTCCTCCCAACCACCAGCATCTTCACCGACGCATCCCCCTTCTCCAGAACCTCCCCCGCTCCGAATCCTCTCTTCCCCTGCTCCGCTGGGAAGAGATCTCCGTCCATCGCTCTCGACGCCACCACGACCGTCCACTCACCTCACAATCACTCGCACACACCACGCTTCGGCTATTCTAATGTCTGCACTCACCGGGAGACAATCTGAGTATGATCTGTTTATTCCCACCCTTGACCCTCCCTGCATTGTGTACAGTCTGCTATACTTAGGATTATTTGATCCTAAGTATAGGGGGGACGGTCGACTTCTCATTCGTTCATTCATTCATGTGTTATTTATTCTTTAGACTTGTCTATACTCAGTACGAGTTACGCCTTCTCTTTTTCTCTCTGATCTATGAGGACATAGCTCAAGCGAAGTATAGGGGGGTCGTATATACTACGTATATACTTTAGCCATAACTCGTACTTTCGTATTTTTATTAATATTATGGCTAATAATTATTTAACAATTCATTAAAAACCTTAATAAAAAAAGATGATATTATTCCTCAAATTCTTTTTGTAGTTACTGATTAATAAATCAGGTGAAAATATTTTTGCAAAATGTTTGAAAAATAGTTTGAAAATCTTTGTGAAAATCTTTTGAAAACTATTGGGAAAACATTTTGTTACATGTTTTCAACCTTTGTAAAAACATTTTGGTTTATAAAATTTATTTTCTTTGTTTGAAATAAACTGTTTGAAAAATGATTTGCAAATGGTTTGAAAAATGGTTGCAAAAATATTTTTGCAAAATAAAATATTTGTTTATCTATATTATTACTACTTTTATTTTATTAAGTATATAAAACATATCAGAAAAAATAAAATAAAAATATTTTTAAGTGTATAAAAATACTTTATAAATTTATAAAATAATAAACAAAAATAATAAAATTAAATGTATAAAATAAAAATAAATATTAAAATATATAGATAAACATACCTATATAGGCCTAAAATAGTAACTTGTATTTTTATACCTCATAAAAATAATTAAAAATCATAATAAAATACCTTATAAAATAATAAACATTTTTTATTTAATAATCAAAAATTAATAAATTCATTTACTAATTTAAATTGATTTTTTTAATCTTTTTTCAGGAGATTTTTCTTGGTTGGTCCACGTGGACCAACCAGGTGGTCTGGACAGTTGACCGAAGGTCAACTGCCTGACCCCCCCTCCTGTGACCTGTCAGACTGTGGTTTTTTGGATTGTTTCATGATTTTTTCGAGGCAAAGGCTTTCACTTTTTCATGATGATTCCTTATGCAATTTTGTTGCTCGATTATCCAGGATACTCGCCCTATGTTTATTTTGGCGATTGGGCTACTGAGTCGTCTGGTCCACCTCGTTCTTCTTGCCCGCTTCATCACATCTTCAAAAATGCCCCAAACCTTTCATGGTTCTTTGAACCCTCTTCTACCCGAATCTTGACCCTTGTTCGCCGTCCTCAAGACTGGGAGGGTGACAACCTTCCTCGAGAACATGCGCGGGGCTCAGGCGAGGGCCGAAGCGGCGCTCCACCCCCATCTCCGGTCGTGGCCGTCGAGGTCCACATCTCGTTGGTTTTCCAGCCAATGGAGGTTGTTTTCCTTCGTTTTTTTTGCCTTTTAGTTAGCTGTAGGTTTTAGCTTCCAGTCTTTACATTTTGATGCGTATTTTTACCCTGAGTGTTAACTTTAAAACCTTCAAACACCCTCGCCGGAGCTTTGGAGCTCCGGCCACCTTCACCACTCCATGTCGCCAATCTTCCGCCAATAAGCACTGGGTCCCGGATTCCCTTTATGCTGCTGCATTTTTTGCCACTTGCAGGTCCCAAGAGAGGCAACTGCGCCTCGTCTTTTTGCCCAAGAACAGTCCCAGGTCCGCCGGAGCCTCCTCGACCCGCTGAAGGCCATCCGTTGGTCTTTGGCTCAATCCAAGCCACCCGGGCGTTGAGGAGGAGTTATAGGAGTAGAACGCACCCTTCGGCCGTGGGAATGGTTGTCGGAGGCGAGCCCAGTAGCTGAACAAAGCTCGGCACCGCCGAGTTCTTCCTTGGTTCCTCCATCTGCACCCTACACTGTCGGATCAAGAACGCTCCTTCCCAGCGAGCAGATACCGTCGGATCTTGGCCAGCCTCGGTCGTTGATTGCCTGTGCCCGATCTAATCTCGACCATTCATTGCGAAGCGATACGACCCGTAGGATCAACGCCACCTGTCTTAAGTGAATGATCTTATACCGCCGGATCCATCAGGGCTCTGAGTATTTTGCGTTTTTTCCTCCCAGAGATTTGTTGTGTTTCTAATTAGTATTAAATAATTCGTCTGTCGTGTAAACATTTTCGGTATTTTTGCATTTAAACCTGTCAGTTTTTGTTAACTGCGTACAGACCCCTACCAGGCGTGCGTGCCTACGCACGTGGGCTTGGCACTTTTGCAGGTGTGTCCTCAGCATCTTTAATATTTCTAATTAGTCCAGGCAGTTTTTTATCTAGTTATAAATTTGTGGACAATTGCATTAAGGCCCCTGGAATTTTTGAATATTACAAAATCATCCCTGCTAGGAGTGTATTTTCTTGTTGTTATCTCTATTTATTGCATGCATCTCTAAATCTCTAAAAAATCCGCAAAAATCACATTGTGCTCCTGTTGCATCATATTATCATGCCATATTTTTATTTCATGTTTTTATTGCATTTTAATATTTATAAAAATTCAAAACATGTATTTTCAGCACTGTTTACATTAGAAAATACATAAAAGTTTAAAAAAACATCTCGGAAAATTCTAAAAAAATGCATTTTGTCTATTATTAGTGTCTTTTAACTTTTATCCAAAAATCACTAAAAAATACAAAAGAAAACTCCTAAAAGTTACAAAACCCCCAAAACCTTCATAAAAATCTTAAAAATTCCACAAAAATCTTAAAAATATAATCTTTGATTCTGAATTTTCCTTGTTTTATTAGCTTTTGTTGAAAATTAATTTGGAGAATTTTTGTTAATGTTTCCTATTTTATTTCTCCATTTTAGTTTCAGCTCTTTATTTTGTTCACTGTTTTCTAGTATTTTTACCTTTAAAAATACCAAACAAATTAGTAAAAGCTTGAAAAATCACAAAAACATTAGAAAATTATAAAAAGATCAAAAACATTTTATTTTCTGAATTTTCCTTATTTTTACCTATTTTTATAAATACCTTATCTTTCACTTTTCTTACTTTGTATATATTCTATTTAAAGAAAAAAAGAATATAAAAAAATAATATAAAATATAAAAATAAAATATAAAATCAGTAAATTAAAAATCAAAATATAAAAATATAAAATCCAAAAAATTAAATAAAAAATATAAAATTAAAAACCCACAAAAAATAGCATAAATAGACACTTGATCACATTCACACATTTTTGAGCATTTTGCCCCGTTCTACCTGTCTGCTCCCTGTGTTCGACACTCTACATACTTGCACTATACACATTTTTTGTAGAGTTAAAATAAATTTGACTCCACATTTGTTTCTCATTGCTTGATTTCTATTGTGGGTTCATTGTTGATTAATACGGAATTTCGATGTGGTCAACACATCGACTGTTGATCCGCCTTGTGGATCAATACGGCCGCTCGATTTTCTGTGTTAACACTCCATCATGCTCAGTTATTTTATTTGATATGCAAAATGGCATCATTTTATAAATATAAAATGATTCGAAGGGCAAAATTGTCTACATTTAAGTTTTTCATATAAGTTAATGGAGATTCAAAACGGAATTTGACACAAGATTATGTCATGTAAAGGTTAAGCGTTACTCGAGGTTTCTCGTGTAATTCACGATTATGCAGGATTATGAATGTAATTACGAAATTACTCAGGGTTATGGGTGTAAAAATCCCTTTTAAAACATACCATGAAAAAAAATAAAAAGGGGTGGGAGTAGCCAAGTTAGCTACTCCCTCGTATAATTTGATAGAAAATGAAGTTCGAGCTTATTTATCTTCACATGGAAAAGGAAGAAACAAACCTAGAGATCGAGTTGATCTACAATGTAGATGATTCAAAGAATATATCACAATCAGTTAACCATAACTCAATTAACCATAAAAACCCTAAATTTGAACACGTTCTACTGGAACAATACACTCGAGGTCTCCCTTCGCCCCATGTAATGCCAAGGATGGTGGAAATGGAAATAAAATCGAAAAAATACAACTCTGGATGAAAATTGTGGCTACCTCTTCGCCATGCAACCCATCATTTCCACAAGGAAAACCACATACCTAGAAAGTTTAGCATAAACCAGATGCTCGCTATCCCACCACCTCGTACCCATACCTAATGAATCTCCATTTCATCACCTTTATTATTTCATTTTGGCCTTTAAGCCCTAGCTAAATGCATATATATATATCGCATTATTTCGCATGAATTAACATTCAGTATTTACTGTATAAATATTGTATAAACTTGTTTAAAGCTAAAATAAAAGAATAAAGAAAAGAAAAGAGAAATAAATAAAATGTTAAAGGTATGTTATGACCCTAAACCCTGAGACCTAGGCACCATGATGGCTTGGTCGACAAGGAATAAAGTAGGGGGAGATGAGGGTCAATAATACAATAAAAACCCTAATTTTTAGCCTTCATAACTCATTTTGGGACACATTTTATTCTTTATTATTTATTCTCCAAATCAATAAATTTTGTATATAAAAGTTTTAGATAAAAAAACATAGAAAAATATAAAAATTATTGTACACAAAAACAATACAAATTATACATTTTATACTCAGAATAAAAAGCCAAAATCCAAACTTCCCCGATCCATATCTTCTCCATATGAACTCAGAATGCATTAAAATCATCTTTAATTATATATAACTTTTAATAAGCTATTTAGTAAAGATAATTTCGCTTAATTTGAAGTTAAGATGCAAAATTTGGTTTTAGGCCCTTATTGTACTATATACCAGAATAACATATTCATTTTATTTATTCTTTATATTCTTCATAATTTTATATTTTTATAATTTGTACAATATTATTTATAATATATGAACATATTTAGAATAAAATACTAAAAAATACTAAATATATAATTATGAAAATAAACTAATAAAATACTAAAAAATACTAAATATATAATTATAAAAGTAACATATAATAAATTAACTCATAAAAATAAATAAAAATCAGATTAAAATACTAAATAAAATAATAAATATTTTCATGCTTACCCAAAAATTAAATAAATCATTTACTGTTTAATTTACATTTATTTATCCATTTTATTTTCAATTTTGTCCTCTTGAGGACGGCGTGGCCCAATCAGTCTCGTCGTCTGCTAACCTCGATCAACTCTCTGACCGAAGCTCTGGCCTGCGTTAGATGCAGTTTTGACCTATCTTCCTTGATTTCTTCTGCCTGATCCTTGCACTATTTTCGCTCGATTTCTTCTTGATTTTTGATCCTTAACCCTCGAACTTCCATGCCATGATGAATTCTTGGTCAATGAGCCACTGAATCGAGCACCATTCCCCGATGAACCAGGACTGAACATATCCCCCAGTCATGCTTCCTTGATTCTTTAATCCCTAATTCTGCCATTCAAACCCTAATCTTCGAGTCCCTTGAGCGTCCTAGGGACGACAGGAGTCCTGAAGAAGGCTTAGCGACTCTTTTGGCGTTGAATTGAGGATGATTTGAGGCACCACCACCTCCTCCATCACGACCTTCGCTCTGCGCTAGTGCAGGTCAGGTATGTAACACCCCCAAAAAGATAGTCCCATACCGTGGAACACAAAAAAGTTCCAGGTGGGATAAATAGCGAGGAGATTACTACTTGTCAACCCGGCTTAAGCATTTTGGGGGTGGTTAATTGGGACCGTATGGGCCCGATCCCAAGAGGTTGTTAGGGCCAGTAATGTTACGTTAACGGACAGGGGACCTAAGCCCAGGACGTTACAAATGGTATCAGAGACGAACACCCTCTGACAGTGGAAAGGGCTACCCGAGAGGTGGAGCCGCCCCTACAAGAGGTTGGAGGAAATGGCTACCCGGAGCGTGCAACCGCCACTATCACTGGGAAGAAGTGATGGGCCATGTCGCAACGAGGACGTTACGAATATAAGTGGGGGAGGTTGTAACACCCCCTAAAAGATAGTCCCATACCGTGGAACACAAAAAAGTTCCGGGTGGGATAAATAGCGAGGAGATTACTACTTGTCAACCCGGCTTAAGCATTTTGGGGGTGGTTAATCGGGACCGTATGGGCCTGATCCCAAGAGGTTGTTAGGGTCAGTAATGTTCCGTTAAAGGACCGGGGACCTAAGCCCAGGACGTTACAAGGTAAGTCCTGTTTTCTTTGTTCTTTCTGTTATTTAGTTTAGCAGTAGCATAGAGTAGCCATTATCTTCCTTCGATTCTGTCTCATTTAGCATAAATCACAAAAATCCTCTCGCAGGAGCTTTGGCTCCGTCACTTGTTTCCGACCACTCTGATCGACCTCAGCCTCCGCTATGGCCTCCATAACCTTCCCTTGCACCTACTCTTCACCACACGCATCTTCGTTCACCTCGATCTCACTCAGATTAGGCACCCGACACTCCTCCTCTGCCACTCACCGGAGGTGTCACCGCCACGCCTCACCTTTGCCCATCCCGACCACACAAGACCCCTAGATCCACCCTTTTGTGTTCTTAAGCTCCCTACAGAGTATGGAGGGCCAAAGGACTTCTCCCGAGTTGATTTTGACCAAGAAGGAGGTACCTGGAGCTTCAGTGCTTCCTTAACATCGACTGACCTTGTAGCTCCATTGCACCTTCCGAGACCATCACTTGATGGGTAGGAACTCCATCTACGATTTGCACCTACATCGAGGTTCTCAGGCGACCTGAGGAACAAGAAAGGGTTGATCGAAGCTCGACCCATCCGATTTCTTGATCCATTCTTCCTCTTATCCTCTACGTCGTTTGATCCTCCGTCTACGCCCAAGTCAGCAGCAGCCGTTGGATGCATGAGGCCACCATTGTCAGATCTCGATCGGGAACCTAATCCTACCTGTTGCGGCTGAAGCGTCATCATACGTCCACCTCCCGACGCGTGTCAAGTGAAATCATCAGTCGTTGGATCGTGCACATGGAGACGATTTTTTGCAACAAAGCCCCTGGGATTTTTGTATTTCATTTTAGTCCTGATTTTTGATTGAGTAGTGTAATATTTTCTGGAAAAATTGCATTGTGATTAATTGTACAAACACCCCACTGAGTATTGTTTATTGGATATTTTGGGAAAGAAATTGCATTTTTTCCATAAGGTTTCTCTGAGGTGTTCGGGTAGGATCCTGAAATTTTAAATATTTGCATAAATACCCCTATCAGTGTGTATTTTCTTTTTATAAATTTTATTTTATTAAAATAGCTCTAGGCCCTTAAAAATTCGTAGAAATATTCTATAAATAAATGTGATATATATATATATATATTTCACATATATTTTTGGTTGGGTATTTTAAGGTTAATTTATATTTATGAAAAATTAAAAATAAGAGCTTTTATTCCTTGTTTGCTTATTAAAAATCCAAAAAAATATAAAAATGTTTTGAAAAATTCCAAAATAATTATAATTTATTTATTATGATAGTTTGAGCCTATAGATCAAAAACCACTAAAAATACAAAAAGAAAAATCATAAAAATTAAAAATCTCCAAAATACTTATAAAAATTATAAAATTTCTTAAAAAATTTAAAAATATTTTTTTCTTGTTTTGAATTTTGTTTATTATATTTATTATATGTTAAAAATAGTTTTGGAAATTTTGAAGCCTTTAGCTACTTTTAAATTCCAAAACAATTCGGCTTATTTATTTAATCCTTATTTTGGGCTTTAAAATAACCTAAAAATCAGTAAAAATTCTCCAAAAATTACAAAAGTAGTAGACAAATATATAAAAGTACAAAAACATATCAGTCTAAAATTGTTATTAATTTTTAGTTGTATTTATAATTATACTACTCTATATTATATATAGTTATATATATAAGCCTTTATTTTATATTAAAAAGAAAAAGAAATTTAAAATCATAAAAAATATAAAAAGAAAATAAAAATTATAAAGTTAAAAATTTAAAAAAATTATAAAACAAAATCCATAAAAATGCATAATTTAAAATCCACAAAAATTCAAAATCCCCTAAAATACCCAAAATCATTCATTGTCTTCTTCATCCAATTTTGACTATTTGTCCTTCATTGTTTCCTATGATCGACCCCTAATGTACTTATCCACTATATAATCTATTATATGGCATAATAAATTTTGATTCACACTGCTTACGTTGTGTGGGTTTATTGTTGATTGGCCACATGGTTTTGTGAGTGGTCATTTCAACGACATTTTATCTTCTCTACTCCCTTAGGATATTATTTAGACGCTCGCAAAGTCTGTATCATCAAATGGCACCATTGGCGGGAGCAATGCGTTGGATAGAATTTTGGATCATCTTTTTCTTCCTTTATTTTCTCTTTCATTTAATATTATTATTCATTGTGCTAATATCCATCTATTCTATTTTTCTTGTGAGGGACTTCTTGACGAGGACTTCCTAGGTGGTTGAGGTACCTGAATCGAGAAGACTTAGTCATTCTACCTGTTGACCAAGAGGAGAGAGAAAGAGAGAGAGAGAAGAATTTAGCTTAGATTTTGTTTTATTTTTGTGAGAGAGTTATTTATTTTTGCTTTCATTAATTTGTAATAATACAAGTACTTGGACTTTTAAACATTCAGACCTAATTTCCAAAAGTTTGTTCACTTGGGTGGTCACCAGATTTTTCGTGATTTCATCGCCTTCATTTTCTTTGTTTTCCACATTTGTTTGATTTGTTTTTTGTGATTGAGCCCTTAAATCTAGGTGTGCTTGCTCGTTAGCTAGGTCTACATATCTAAGGCAATTCATGTTCCTATAGATTAAATTACGATTGGACTTAGCTCAAAATCTTTGATCATCGAGCACCGAGAGAGGCACTATACAACGATGTTTGTTCCTATAGATTATATTGCCATATAAAAGTCAAACATGTATTTGTTTGTGGGTTGACTTGGAAGGAGCGATGTTTGAGGATCTTCCAGGGTATCTTTTATCCACCTTAAAAATGGTGAAATATGTAATGTTTCTCTTTGAGCATTTAACATAAATTCTTTTTGCTCCTTATATCTCACTTTCCCATCTAAAGTTACTTCAACTACCTTGTATACAGTTTTGATTGTGCTATTGCGCTTCAGCCAATAACTAAGGCATTCCTGAAGCCCGATCATGTATTTGTCGTCAACATGCTCTGAAAAATTGAAGTGATGTCCCCTCTCCTATGAAGACTCCTGGTTCATCTGGTTTATTTTTGTTCGTCTGTCGTAAAGCTCCTTTTGTTTATCGTTTTTTTTTAAATATCACTGTGTTTTATTGGCCTACTAGAAGTATTTCCCCATTTGTACTAAACTCTGAGCTTCCATAGGTCTTATTGTTAGGCAAATATCAGTTGGCATCGCAATGCCTTTTATGAATGAATGGTTTTTATCGCTTCTAAAAAATGGAGAACTAGGAGGTCAAGAGCCTAGAAATAACTAAGATGAGAACATGGCAATATAATCACGGTGGGAAAATAACTGAGAAATTGGAAAATAGCATGTAAGAGTGGGGAAATAACATGATGCGAATGGAAGGATAACATGTCAAGAGTGGAGGAATAGTAATATGGAAATAATAAGATAGCAAGACAGAGAAGAGAAAATATCACAAATGGAGAAATAATAAGGGAGATGGTAAAATAGCATGACAGGAATGGGGCACATAGTATGACACACCGTGGAACTATTACAAGGAAAAATAATAGGGAGAATGGGAAGTAGCATGAGGCTAAAGATGAGAAAATAACATGACATAGCGAGGAGAAAATACTAGGGGAAATAGGAAGGAAGAAATGAGAAAATGGTAGGAAAAGAAATGATAAGATAACATTATCAAAACTTTGAAAACTATATGTACTTTGCCATTCAAAAATGATCCATAAAATAGCATTATAGAAGAAGCACAAGTAACCTATTTACAAAAATGATTTGAAAATAGCACGATCACACTAAAATTGCTCCAAAACAACACCATACTAGTATTGCAAACAAAAAATAGCATGGGTTATAATGTCATGTATATGTAATAGATTACCTACAAAAAAAGATGGTAAAATCACTCATGTGAATAAAAGATATAAGGATGTGATGTATACGTGAAAGGTTTCCATAGAAAAATAGTATGATGGACAATAATATCTGAAAAAAGATACAACGGACCTACAATTGAATTTTTTTTTTCAGAATTTAGAGAAACTTAAATTTTGAATAACTTTTGGGTGAGAGGAACATTTTCGACGTTAAGGGCATGTTTGGTTGGAAGGGTGACCCGGGTCGGATCGGGTCACCCCCTTACAACCCCCGTTTGTATAGCGGGTCGAACGGGTTGGAGAGGGCATTGGCGTGTGATGCTTTTGTGCCCTCGAAGCTTACTTCCGACCCGTACTGCACGTATTGTCAATTCAATGCCTCGAAAGAGGCGCAACTTTTGGCATGAGGCCCGAGATGAACACGGTTCGAAACAAAGCCCTTTCCCCTTCGCAGGTCGTCTTCCTCCTTTCTCCATGGTCTTCCAGTGCCCCGACAACACCTGCAGCTAGGGTTTTGACAACTCGAACAGGCCTGGCGTGTTTCCAGTAGACATATGGGCGCTCGCAGCATACATCCCATCCCATCCCTCCCCTCCGCGCAGGTCTACGATGAAGCAGCGCGCCGATTCTTGTGAGTCCGCAGCCCCCCGCACGTCTCCTCGTCCATTGAGGGGAGGGAGGCGAACGAGCAAGCTAGAGGAGGCAGTGTCCGCCTATAAATATTGCACGACGTTCTTGTGGATCTTGCACGAGCTCGCGCGTGTGAGTGTTAGGGTCGGAGAGCAGGAGACGTTGGCGTTTGCGAGGTGCATTCTCGGAAGGTAAGCCTGATGCTCCTTATTTCCTTTTTGTCGTTTTGGATCCCCCTGCTTCTGCGATGATCCTCTACTTTTCGCATGAAAATTTGCTGGATGTGGTCTTCTGTTATGAATGTACCCACGATTATGTTTTGTAGACATACCTGCGATGCTAACCGCATCCACAACTCCTTGGACCTGTTGTGAATCTTTCTCTGCGATGATCCTCTTTTTTGTTTGATGTGTTGCTGGATTTAGTCGTTAATTTCGATATGACGATAATCCTATGTAGAGATACCTGCGAGTAGTAATTTACCCCATCCATAATGCCTTGGTCAATTTGTCATCCCTTTGTCAAAAATTTTAAAACGTAACTGAAGAGAACATACGATCGCAAAGCACTATTGTTGCCTCCGTTGCAAGGAGAGTTGGTAGCCCTCATTCCTCTGTCTCGCACGCAACTACCCCCCCCCCCCCCCATCCCCTGCCCCACCCCTTGAAATTAGGCATGGTCCAGTTGTAGTTCACGAAGGTCCCTGGGGCTCACCACAGCCTGCAAATGAGATTGCAATTTTTGTTTGAGGAAATTCACGCTCAGGCCTATTCCAAGGTCCCCCACTACTGTCAACTACAAGACTCTTTAATTTAAGCTATGAAGAAATGGAGTAAGAAGCACATAATTTAGCATGTTTTCCGCGCCTATTATTGGATGTATATATCCTGAACATTCCCCTTGCATGAGTTACTGCATCAGAAAATAATCATATACAAGAGGCATATAAATGAGGTCAACTTTAGAAAGGTCAAACACACGCATATGTTGTGTACCTACTTCATTACTTTTTTCCAACTCTGCTATGTATGAACACCTTTGAGCAAATGAAATAAAACATACTTATAGTTATAGTATTTTAAAAATTGCGAGAATTATAAGATATTCAAAGAACAACAGAACAAAAGGAATGTATTGGGCTCTCCATTTGTGAAGTACGTATTGAAAGTTTTTCTCTGTTTTCTTTCCAACCAAATAGTCAAATGCATACGAATCAAACCATACCATTCTATGTTATTCAGTAAAAGTGTTTATTGATATTCTTTCAACTTTACATCAGGTTGTGTGAATATCGTGATTATAACTTTACATGAGGTCCTTAAAAAATGTAGCCAGCCATAGTTTTCTTATTCGTGGTCAAATGCCATGCTTTTGAAATAGCCACGGTTTTGAAATTGCGCAATCATATTTGAACAAGGAGAACGCAATTCCAGTAAGTATTTGTTCATTCGTATACCTTTCTCACAAACATACTTGGGCCATAATTTCATGTGCTATCCTCGAGCTTTTTCCAACTCTGCTGTAACTTGTGTGCATAATTAAGTGCGATGTCAGCATGGGCGGGCAATGGTGCCCGAGGTGTCGGGCCGTCCTCCGAGGATGTTGCGCATGGGAGTGCACATTGGAATCCTGCTTTGGACAGGATATTCGTTGACACTTTGCTAGAGTTCGAGTCTTCGTGGGCTGGTAGCACGTTTACAGCGCCCGGCTGGCAGCTGATTGTGAGCAGGTTCAATACCATCAATGGTATTCATTATACCAAGTCGCAACTACTGTGTCGATGGAAGAACCTAAAAAGGGACTACTCTGCTTACCTTTACCTTTGCAACAAATCCGGGTGGGGCTGGGATGCTGTCTACAACAGGCCTATTCCGCCTTCGGAGTCGGCATGGTTTGAGGTAATGTGCCTGCGTTGATGATCAATTGATGTATGGTAGTTTCCATTTTACAATTACTTTATTTGTTACAGCTTGCTGATAGGTATCGCAAATACCGCAACAAGCCCTTCCTTCACTTCGGCGACATTCAAAGGTTTCTCAGTAAGGACATTGCAACTGGGCTTCACGCCACCTCCTACAGGCCATGTAACATCAATCCACCAATGGGAGCATCTACCTCACACCGTCAATCAAGCCAGAGGGAGCTTAATTTCGACGAGGATCTCGACGAGTGCCTGCCAAAACCTGAAGAAGAAGCGCACGACAGCGATGAGTTCTCTCCCTCACCTTCATCTAGGAAGCGAAATGCACGTGGCGGTGGCAGCATCGGCAAGAAGTCAAAAAATGGAGTCTCCATGGCGCAAGTGGGCCAGGAAATGATGGAGAATTTTCTGAAGTCGTTGGCGCAGACGATAAATGAGTCGAAGAGTGGCCCTGAAGAAGTTGCACATGCGGCATGCCGAGAGATAGGAGCAATGCGTCCTGATCTAAACGTAGATCAGTTAACCAAAATTGCGGTCCAATTGGCTACCCCAATTGGGCGTAACCTATACATGCTTATGCGGCGTGACCGTGGAAAGCTCAACGACTGGATCGAACGTACCGTTTCGGAGTGATCTCTCATCGAAGAAATTTATTTCCCCTTACTCGTAGAGAACATTTGCTTCACCATCATCAACTGCTTGGAATAATTGACGCTAAACTGGTTGTTAGCACAGTGATGTAGGACAAAATTAAATTTTCGTGCACCCTGCTTACAGTGTTTGATGCTGAACTTTTGCTGCAGGTGGAAGGTGCTATGTTTGTCATAAATAATGGAGTAACCTAACTTTGCCTGCAGGTGTATCTGATTTCTACTGTGTTATGAAGCAGGACAGTCATAACATTTTTTTCTTGCAGATACAGGTTGGAAATAGGTCCCGATTTCCTCATGTATATGCTTGCAGATACAGGTGTGATGTAGGTTCTATACGATGGAGACTACCCAGTTGATGATTTATATTGCATGCAGGTTTATGTGATTTATATTGGCGTATGCACCAGGACAAACACATCCTAATTTTATGTGATTTATATTGGTGTATGTGATTTATATTGCATGCAGGTTTATGTGATTTACATTGGCAGATGCAGGTGTTATGCAAATCCCAAATTTGGGATGTCAGTGATACGAAATGTTTCTTATGCAGGTTAAATTTCTGTGATTTACGTGCAGGTGTAATGCAGGTTTAAGCATCGTACTTTTCGCACCATTAATTAGGCCAAGAGCAGCCTAATAATCCTATTGTCAAATAACGCTTGCAAATGATATGTTTAACTTCGCACGCATTACTTATTTCATGACATTTGAATATGGCAACAACATGCCATGCAAATGTACTGTTTTTAGATGCCCATGTAAAAGGCCTTACTCGTGCTTGAAGTCCTCGGTTCATTCAGCTCTTATTATTATTATAGGGATGTCGCTTCGGAGTTACAACCCTTTTGCGGAGTTTGGTGATTTGATTCTTGTAGCTTGTGCCGGTGTAGTAGGAGCGTTGTCCATAGACGAGTGGGTAGAAGAAGGTAGAAGGATCCCTCGTCCATTGCATACAAGGCCGCTAACCGGTAGTGAATGGGTTAGGGAGATGCTCGAGGGTCACAATGATCGTGCCTTTCAAAACTTCCGAATGAAGCCTAGCATGCTTAGAAGGTTTATTCGTGTCTTATGCGAACACGGACTGACCAAGACAAGGAATATGGATGTCGATGAACAGGTGTGCATATTTCTATATGCATTTACAAATGCACATTCCAATAAAGTCATTCAAGAGGCTTTCCAGCATAGTGCCGAGACTATATCAAGGCACATTAGGAATGTCCTTGTGAAGATCCTCACTTTGGAGTCGGAATATATTCGACTCGCACCGCCTGTCACTCCGGAGATAATCAGGTCCAACACACGGTACTACTCGTACTTCAAGGTAATATAACTAGGATATCTATCTGCCGCGTTCTTCATTTAATAAGCATACAATGTGTATTCATCTAATGCTTATCTGATACCCTCGAAATCACAGGGAGTTATTGGAGCTATTGATGGGACATACATCCCTGCTCAAGTTGATCCAGAGGTCCAATGAGCATACAGATGTAGGAAGTTATTCACTGCCCAGAATGTCATGGCCGCAGTGGACTTCAACCTTTGTTTCACCTACGTGGTTACTGGCTGGGAGGGTTCTTGTGCAGATATGACTGTACTCCACCATTCAGTGGAGAGTGGCTCCTTCGTCGTACCCGAGGGTTGCAAGTATTTGGTGGATTGCGGTTACGCCAATACGGATACATTCCTAGCGCCCTATAGAGGGTCCCTATATCATCTTCCTGCCTGGAGGGCTCGTGGAAGTCATTACAAAAACCACAAGGATCTTTTTAACCACCGTCATGCGTGTCTGCGTAACGTGGTGGAACGTACTTTTGGGGTATGGAAGAATAGATTTCGTTGCCTTCGCGATATGCCAGCTTATCCAATAAACATTCAATGGGATGTCATCAGGGCCACGTGCATAATCCACAACTTCATACGGCTCAATGGTGGAGATTCCATTTCTGACGATGACCACGAGGAGATCTTGCCGGAGGAGCCGGACGAGGACCAACATCGGGTAGTAGGCATCCTTCGTGAAGACATCTGACGTGGACAGGTGTTGAGAGATAGAATTGCCAAAGCTATGTGGAATAACAGGCGTCAAAGGCAACCTTAGCCTGCTAACATGAGATGCATTGATTGCTATGTCTTGATGTTGTTTTTTGTATTTTCAAAATTTTGGACAATTATGTAAACGTTTATCATAATTTACGGGGCAATGCGTGCAGTTTACTATGGTCATTACTTTACTTTGCAGCTTATAGAACGATTTGAATGGAGTCCGCGTCGGAGAGCTGTAGGTGCGGATATCCGCTGACCCTACGATATGAGGAGGGGTCCGAACATCCAGTGAGACGCATGTCCTACGTCTGCTCCGTCAGTCGATGCAGGACTCGTCAGCCGTACGCGAGGGCTCCACGGACATTGGACAATTTGGAAGATGAGTTCTTCTTCATAGCACAACGTCTGTGGGAAAAGGAGGCAGAGAACAGGGAATTGCAGCGACAGCTTCAGTCTACATTGTGAGAAGTACAGGACAAGGAGATCGAACTGTGTCGCCTTTACTCAGAGCTAGAGGATGAAGCTGGGAAGAGATCTTCCCTGTTGGAGATGGTCGACTCACTTCGAATGCAGCTGAGCGACATAGGATTAGCGGATGTGGATGACGAAGTGGTTGACAAACACGTCGTATGATGTTTCCGTGTACAAGTGAATCTTTACTCATTGACTTTGTGTCGTCACATATGGTATCGAAAATGCTACCGTGATACGATAGCATGTCATAGGCTTACTAGTCTGATGAATTGCTGTTTTATGGAATAGTATTTCCTTTTGCGTGCTCAAGAACTAAATTTTGTAATTTCTTAACCAACGTTATTTACAAATGCTACAATCCTACAAGACGATTAACATATCCCTGATTAAATTACAGCGCTAACCTGATTTAAATCCCTACCTTCTACCTAACAAATAACGCTATAAAACTGAGG
Source organism: Ottelia alismoides (assembly GCA_037367405.1). Classification (NCBI taxonomy): domain Eukaryota; kingdom Viridiplantae; phylum Streptophyta; class Magnoliopsida; order Alismatales; family Hydrocharitaceae; genus Ottelia; species Ottelia alismoides. Next base: position 50,790 of record JAZKJV010011261.1, read on the forward strand.
CAAATCAAATTATCTTCTTTACATTTTTAAATGCGAAATGTCTTACACCAGTAACGACATCCAAGATTATCATATATATATTTTTAAACCAAAATCTGCGTATTTACTTTTTAATCCAAGAGTAGCGTAGTTTTTTTAATCCAAAAAACCTTCTCTATTCCAAGATTACCATACTCCTTTGTAAATCATACGTCAAGGGCTTCCAGGATTCATGGCGAAACTGATACAAATTGAGGCATCTTCTTATAAATTAATCTTAACATATTAATATACCTCAATCATCACAACATTCATTACAACCCATCATAACATCACATCATGTCACATTCAACTCCAACCCAACCAAACACCTACTATTACAACCTTCCCAACCCTCCTCACATACTACTATTCACAAGGTTGCCCCAACCCAACCCAACCCTCCAACCAAACAGACCCTAAAAGAACGATATAGAGACAGGGATGTTATCAATGTTTAAATTAACAATAGCTTATTTGTTGTCGCATTGTTCTGTGTTGTCCAAATGTCACATCTCCTGTTTGGAGTGGACGACAAACATCACATCGAAACGTCTAAATCCACAAGTATTGGATACCAGAAGGGATTGGAAGAGGAAAAGAAACATTTTTTATTATAAAAAAGGTTGGAATTTTTAAACCACAAAATCTAAAAACTCCGTAAATTACCTTCTCGAATATGTATTATTTGTTATTATCACTTAAATCCCACAAACTTGTTGACAATTACACTACAATCCTTGCAGGAGTTAATCACAGAGTCCGTTAGGGTCCATAGTGTATGAATTAGTAAGTTTGTACAATTTAGGTGATAATTACAATGACTACAATGTCGAGAATGTAATTTATAAAGTTTTCAGGGTTCGTGGGGTAAAAATCCTAAAAAGTTTTGTTTCGGTGATTCAGGTTTTCTCTCTACACCCTGAGGTTAAAAAACTTTATTACTTGACCAACTTATTCTGATCCCTAATAGTGTTAGCTCTCTCCAACAATTCACGATCATGGTCATTGCAGATGATCCCATATATTTGCTATCTTTCCCTTTGAATGAGATCTCAATTCCAGTTTCGGTTTCATAAGATATCCTACAACTAGAATCCATCTTTTTTCCGACCCAGTTCCTCCTCCGTTGAGAACCTTGGTTAGATTCATGATACACTTTTGATTTCCTTTATTTATTCGAAGAACTCAAGTAATGTATTGTGGATCCATGAAACAACTCTCAGAAATCTTTCTCTCCTTTAAAAGATGCGGGAGAGAAACAATCAACCTATTAATATTAAAAGACCAAAAAATTTTCTTCCAATGTATCATTTTTTAACTATAATATCCACAATCACATGAAACAGTCAAACTTCCATATCATAATCAATGCATGACGAATTGGTAGGGCATATTCATATCATAACATCTAAATACATGAGACCTATTATCCAACTTACAGTGGGAAAAGACCGACTCACAGAAGACAGCAAATAAGTAGCAAAGAAAAGCATACGATACAAATGGACAATCTATATATGTATTATCAATGTTAAACCATGAATAATTCTCCTCCTCCTATATCAGTTAATAGCGGGAGCTGAATCTCAGTCTCATTGACATTACAATAAAATTGGACTATAGTGATGTTTTTTTCTTCAAAATATGTCACTAAATCACACATTATTAAATACATAACGATGACATCATTCCCTGCAAAATTATTTTCATACTTAAGATTAACAATGAATATCATATCTATCATTATATCATTAGCGAGTGCATATATAATGACACTTATCCATCGCTATTTTTCGAAACTTTAACTAATCATTGTTAATTTTTAATTTCAAATTTTAGCGACGATTAGTTAAATTTTCAAAAATTAAAAACGAATAAGTGTCGATATAAGCACTAATGATGTAGTGACGGATATGGCATTCGTTGTCATGCTTCTAATTATGGTATCATAGCATATATATCTTATTCCCTCAAATTTGTCCCTAGATGAACAACAACAAAGTTTATTTCTTAGCCACTTAATCCTCCTCTCTAAATCGCATCACGATTTTCTAATTATATTAGTTGATTAAAATTCTAATATGGCAAGTGCCAAAAAAAAACTAAGATAACTTCATCAGTACGCATAAGGTAGACTGCTAATCAATGAAATGGATTGGATCTCGCGACAAGTTGTTAAATATCATTGCAGCACTTTCAACAAACAGCAAGTAACAATATACATCTTTTGTTTTGATTTGGACAATATATTTTTTAAAAAATATAATATATCCAACTGTTTGGATTGAAAACTGACAATAGTCACATATGATTGCGGCATCTCCAAGTCCTAGATTAATTAATGAGCATTCACTTGAATGGTTTTAGCCCAACCATCTTTTTTAATTTTTTGTTGTGCAAAATTGAATAAAATTTGTTCTTGAGTTGAATACATATGATCTTTGTAAGTTTTCGGAAATAGTAGATCATATGTAAATGATTGAAATTTGTACATCATTATCTTTAAAATCTTGTTCAATTACACTATAATCGATGTAATCTTTACAATTACACAATAGTTTAACTATATTCATGGGTGGACTCGGTATACATTCTTACAAGGGTAAAATGTATATGTTATCTGGTTTTTATTTATTTTTTTCGTCGTATTTTTTAAAGACTCTTGGGAGGATTTAGATCACCTAATAACAAGATGATGTCACACAAATTTCGTAAAAATAGACAGTCCTAACATGTCCATTGGGAAGGAATCGATTTCAGCAATTATGAACGTTGACAGACATGAGGGATGGGATATGAATCTCATAGAATGCTGAAATCTGAATGACAACATCGATCATGAAGATAGTTGATTTAAATCTCGTTAAGAGTTTTTAAAAAATACCATGAAAAAAAAGATGGGAGTAGCCAAGTTAGCTACTCCCTCGTATAATTCGACAGAAATTGAAGTTCGAGCTCATTTATCTTTCTCTTCATATTTCGTCCTCTCATTATCTCTCCTTATAAATGGAATAAATTTTATTATTTTTTAACCACAAGTTGTTTCATCTTAAAATTGCAATTGATAATTCACTCTTGGGTTTGGAATTGGATTAGTTTAAATTGTTGTATTTATAAAATAAATAAATAAAAGCCATCGTTCGAAAATAATAAATCTATCCAAACAATGGATGGATATGATTTAGCTAGATTTAAATTGTAAGGTTATCGAAATTTAAAATGCATTTTAAAAATAATAACTTTATTTATATCATTTCAAAAGACAATGTTTTTTTTTATTTTTGAACATACATGTTATATACATACTTGACCCTTCTTTGATAACATTAATGCTTTTTCCATCGACTATATCTGGCTATATAACCCTATCCAATGGTTGTGATGTAAGAGTTAATGAGTTTATAGGTTATCGTTGTGCAGTTAACAGAGGCCTACAAAGTACAGGAATTGTTGCATGATCACTAGACAGGATTTTAGGGCTGGGGGTAAAAGAACTCCATCAAGACCTGGCTTCTCGAACTGTCTGAAAGATAAGAACACCAGTTATGAGATTACATATTTTGTAAGCAAATGAATTGTATGAATTCTTCAAAATAAAGATCGCGTAAGATTATGGGCCGTGTAAGAAAACGGAACATATATTTCTCTTTCATCCAACGGAGTTGAAGCTTTCTTCACACGTAACAATAAAGACCAAAACAGGTTTCGATTCTAGCACTTGGAAGAAATCACACTCTTCTGTATCCTTTCTATCTACTGTATACTAAAAACCACTTTTGCCGTTGTTGTTATTATGGTAACTAAATACAGAAAATATCATGATCATACGTGGAAGCTATGTATGTGTCAAGAAGATCAGAGGACGTATGAGATGCGGTTGCTTCTGAGAGGAGGAAAGGCACGGTGAGGTGTACGAAAGCTAGGGTTAGGCTGCCTACCTCTCCTTCTTATCTAATACTGTGTCGATCGTATTCACGCCCACGTAGTCCAAAACCTACAGCTGTGCTTTAGATTTCCAACGTCAATGATCCCAGAATTCCGGAAATAAAGTAAAGTTACACAGAGAAGAAAAATATGCTGCAGTTGATATGACGCCTATCATATGGGTTGGTTGGAATGAAGGAGAGCAGTAAGTAACCCATACACTTGATTAGGAAATCTGATGTGGAGCTCGTCAATCTCCACCATTTAAATTCTTACAAATGTTCTTGTTAGCGAGTGATGCCATCACATATCAACTCCATTTCAGGATAAAATAATGGCGGATCTGTTCAGCTCTTCCCTCTTATATCATGCAGTGCGTGGGCAAATGCTTTCTTCATATTAAAGAATTGCTTGTTCAGATACTATGAGTCCGTTGAGGAAGACCTGTCCTTCCAACACTTCTTAGGTTCAAGTTAAAACTGATCCATCTTTCTCACTTGAAGTGCTTAGTTGTAATAATCAGTTCAGATATGGCAATTCTATCCATGCAGATTCTCCAAGAGTATTTTGATTTAAAAGTTGGGAGAAAAGTAGGGTTGAGCATCAGATCGGACGGACTCAATCCTGTCTGAAATCTGTCGCAGCACAGACTAAGCTCGCAATCAAAATCGAGTGGGCAGGGTTTCAGCTGTAATATAAATTCGATTAGGCTTTCCGAAAAGGTTCCTGCCTAACATGGCCCAAATCCTGTAACTGGAAAGTTTGATCCAAATTAGGATCCAACTTGATGCCCTCGAAAACATCACTTATATAGGCTCAACCCTTGGCCCATCAATAAACCCGAAATCGAGATCGCTACATTACTCTTCTCAGTTTCTAGTACCTTCACATTTATCCCAACAACAACAAAGTCTTTTCCCACATTAAATCGGGTCGGTTACAAGGATTTTTTACCTCCATTCAGATTTATCTTGGGTCAATCTTGGGCTTAGGTCCAAAAAACTAAGATCTCTTCATATAGTCTCATTCCAACACTTCTTTGGCCTTCCTCGCCCAATCTTAGTTGGTTCAACATCCCAAAACTTGCATTCCTAATTGGTACATCAGCTGACCTCCTTTGCACATGGTCAAACCACCTTAAGCGGTTTTCTCGCATCGTATCCTCGATCGGAGCTACTCCAACTTTCCTTCCGACTGCATCATTCCTAATCTGATCTTTACATGTGTGTTCACACATCCACCTTAGCAATTTTATTCTGCTAATGTCATTCTCTGCACATGTCTATGAATCGCAGGCCAACATTCAGATCTATAGAGCATAGCATGTCTCACGACTGCTTTGTAAAAGTTTCCTTTGATTTTCAAAGGAATTTCTTATCACGGAGAACAATAGAGACTCCTCTCCACTTCAGCAAGCATGTATTTATTATACTAGTAACATCTCCGTCAATTTCTCCATTATGTTGCAAAATAGATCCCAACTATCTAAAAGAATCCTACTTCACATTTATCCCAAATCTAATACATTTATTTTCGAGCTGTATTTGGATTTTAAATAAGAAAATAAAGCATCCTCATGACCATTACATTAGCATGTGAAAAAAATGGGCTTGGGTAGAGTAGAACCTTACCCTAAATGAGAGATAAGGAATAGAGATGAATTTTGAATAAATGAATCTTATTCCGACATTCTTGTTCGGTTGATTTTTTGAGTGAAAAATAAAAAAATATTGTATATATTGAGACATAATAAATGATGTAATTATGAGATACCCACCTAATTTTAGAATAAAATTTTCTTTTTCCAAAATAATTGATAATTGAAGATAAATGAAGAAACACATTGCAGGTAATGATCTAGTGCAAACGCCACAATACTTAATATAATCATAAACGTGTTGAGATGCACATTTGATCCTAAATGCAACTTCAATCATGATATTTAGTAGTGAACATGAGTACTTTTATGCCCGCACCTTGGGCCAAAAGTACGCGAAACTGATCCTTTTTTGAAGTTTAATTAATGAAAAGATTTCAATCATCATATAAGAGATGTGATATATATAAAGGACTTATCTAGAAGGCTCTATGCCCATTAACATCTTGGTGAACATCAAATCTAAGTCATACATGTGTAATAGCAATAACTATATTTCTAACTATATGCTACCACATATTTAACAATTACTATATTTCCAATTATACAGTATCCTTAAAAAAAGAAAGATGGTTTTGGAAAGAAAAGCTTCAAATAAATGATTTCGTGCACATTATTAAGATCCAAACACTAGGATAGTAATAAATATACTTCGGTCAAGTAAATGGTTGTTGTCAGATCGGTAATATCAAGACAATGAGCAGCAATTTACATCTAAATTATTACCTTATACAGAATTTAGTAATACGTATGTAGTGGTCAAGTAAATGCGTGTTGCGAGATCAGTAATAACATAACAACTATTTAGTAGTACCAATGTGTATGTAATGTGCATTGCATTCATTTCTGTAATATTTTTCTATTTTCGTCAACAAAAATTTTCCATTAATTTCACTAATTCGCTTTTCCTTGTGTGCATGTGTTGAATAACTTCTTTTTCAAAGTATTATTTCCATATTAATCGCATAGAAGGAGAATGTGTTACTCATTACATGTTATTTTCTTACTTGAGGAATGTATGTGCCTTACTGAGCATTACTTTTATTACTGATATCATAATAGTCATTACTTGAGAATTGTATACGTATTACTGAACATGTGATATATGACATAGATATATATACGTTACTGAACAAACAACAACAATTTACTTAAGAAATATATATATTACTTGAGTATAGTCTCTAAATTACTGAATTCTATTCAAAGTAATAATACATATGAAAATTACTGACTATTTTTATATCTTTACTAACTTCACAATAAGCACTTACTTGACCAGTGTATATATATTACTGAATTATGTACCATATAATAAAATGAATGTAAATTACTGATTGTTATTTGTGTATTACTGATCTCGTAACAACCATTTACTTGACTATTATATATACATTATTACCATGGGTATTTGCATCTAAATTTTCTGTAATAAATCATTGATTTGAATATTTTCTTTCCAAAACATTCTTCCTTTTTTAAGGGCACGATATATTTAGAATAATACTTATTATTAAATCGTCTTGCATATTAATCTCCTTCCAAAAATGACATTCTTCGAAATAGGTAACCACTCAATTGGTAATACACATGTATGGCCTAGAATTGGTGACCATGATGCAAATGGGCATAGGGCACATTGGATAAAAATCGGATATACATGTATGTATGTATGTATGTATGTATGTATGTATGTATGTATGTATGTATGTATGTATGTATGTATGTATGTATGTATGTATGGGGAAAATGGGGCTACCCCATAGGGAGAGCTAACTTAGCTCCCCCCGCCCAAATATTTCCATGAAGTCGCAGAATAGTTGAAATCGGCCCAGTCTAAATGGAGGCCATATGAGTCTCTATTTCGCACAAAAGTTGAAAGACATAATATAGGGATATATTAATGAAACTCCACGGAAGCATCTTTTAAAATAATGGGGAAAATAGGAGGGAGCTAAGCTAGCTCTCCCTAGGGGCATCCCCATTTTACCCTATATATAGGGAAAAGGGAAGCTACACCAGGAGATGCAGCAAACTAGCTACACCGTCCATTTTTTGTATTGATTTTCAATTTTTTTAAGGAAACCTATGGGAATTTCCTTAGTTTATTGAGTGGAATATGTGTTTCAAATTTCATGCAAAACAAACATTCTTAACATGCCCATCTTGATATGGCCATATTCAGCAATTCTGAGACCGTAAAAATATGATAGTCTTGATGGAGATGATAGAAGTGTCGAATTTAATTGAATTTAACATGAGATCATGGTGATGTATGGTGATTTAAATCCCCCTAGGTTTCATTTCAAGAATACAAAAAATCAAATGAAAAAAATTGTCGAGTGCAGCTAGTTGGCTACAACCTCGGGTGCAACTTCCCCAACCATATATTTATATATATAGGGAGAAAGAGAGAGGGAAAATGGGGCTACCCCACACCATTTTTCACAATTTTTTTTTAAAATATCACAGTATATATTCATCCATATATCCCTCCTATATGTCATTCGAATTTCATCAGAACATAGGCCAATACGCCCTCCATCTAGAATATGTAATTTTAACGGTCTTAGAACTGCTGTAATCGTACATGTTCTAGATGAAGGGTATAGGAGTCTATGTTTCTGACGAAATTCGAATGACATATAGGAGGGATATAGGGATGAATATACATAGTGATATTTTCCAAAAAAATATAAAATTTTGACGAAAAATAGGGCAGGAGAAGCCACATATAACCCATATATATGTATATATGGGTTACATATATTGATTCTGCGGTGACTCCCACCTTGGGAGCTCACCCTCTGTTACATCAAATATGTGTGTGTGTGTGAGAGAGAGAGAGAGAGAGAGGAAAGGGATCCCACATCATGATGTAGCTAACTTACCTACATCATGCTTAATTTTTTTCTAAATTTTTTTATTTTTTTTGAAAAAGGCTTCCGTGGATTTTCATAACCATATCCCTCTAATGTGCCATTCAAATTTCATCAGAAATAAAGACTCCTATGTCCTCCTTCCAGAACATGTAATTTATAGCAAATCTAAGACCGTTAATATTATCTGTTCTGGATGGAGGGCATAGGAGTATCTATTCTAACGAAATTTGAATGACATATTAGAGGGATATAGTTATGAAAATCCACGGAAGTATTTTTCAAAAAAATAAAAAGAGGGAAAAATAAGCATGAAGAAGGTAAGTTACCTACATCATAATGTAGGATCCCTTTCCTATATATATGTATGTATGTATAGGAAAGGGAAGTTGCTCCATGGAGCAGCTAAGTTGGTTGCTCCATGCAGCAATTTCCCTCATTTTTTTTATTTTTTTTTGAAATTTCCACCATGTATATTCAACTATATATCCCTCCTATATGTCATTTGAATTTCTAAGAAATAGAGACTCATATGCCCTCTATCTAGAACAAGTAATTTAACGGTCTCAAAATTGCAGTAATCAACCTGTTTTGGATAGAGGGCATATGAGTCTCTATTTCTGACGAAATTGGAAAGACATATAGGAGAGATATATATATATAGATGAATATACATGGTGTAATTTTACAAAAAAATAAAAAGTGTAATTTTACAAAAATAAAATAAAAATTTTGGGGGAAGTGCTCTGTGGAGCAGCCAACTTAGTTGCTCCATGGAGCAGCCTCTCTCTCCTATATATATGGTTAAATGAGGCTACACCCTGGGTACTCCTACCCCCCATTTCCCCCCTATTTTTTTATTTTTTTTGAAAAATGAAAATATGTATATTCATCACAAGATCCCCCTAACATGGCATTCCAATTTTGCCAGAAACAGAGACTCATATGCCCTCCATCTGAAGGGGGACAATTTCAGCAATTCTGAGACATTAAAATTTAACAGTCTTGATGGAGGGGATAGAAGTCTCGAATTAAGTCAATTTTTTAATGACACCATGGTGACATATTTGATCTAAATTCCAATAGGTTTCATTATAGAGAAATAAAAAAATACAAGGGAAAAGGGGTGGGAGCATGTAAGTTAGCTACGCCTAGGGAGCACACTCTTTTTTCCTAATATATATATATATAGAGAGTTATATGGGGTTGCCCCCACCCTATTTTTCATCAAATTTTTTATTTTATTTTTAAAATATCATCATGTATATTCATCCCTATATCCCTCATATATGTCATTCGAATTTCATCAGAAATAGAGACTTCTATGCCCTCCATCTAGAACAGGTACGATTACAACAGTTCTAATACCGTTAAAATTACATGTGGTGATATTTTTCAAAAAAAAAGTTATGGAAAATAGGGTGGGGGCAGCCATGTTGGCTACCCCAAGGGGGCAACCTCATTTTTTCCAAATATGTAGGGTTGATCTTGTGAGTGCCAAAAACTGTGAAAGCATGAGATCAACTCTCACAGTTTTGGCTCTCACAAGATCAACCATATATATATATATATGTATATATATATATAGAGAGAGAGAAAGGGGTTGCCCCGCCCCTATTTTTTTCATATTTTTTTGAAAAATATCACCATGTATATTCATCTATATATCCCTTGAATATGACATTCGAATTTGGTAAGAAACAGAAACTCATATGCCCTCCATCTAGAACCGGCAATTTTACAGTCTAATATTTATTATCGACCTTTTCTAGATGGAGGGCTTAGGAGTTTCTGTTTCTGAAAATATCGAATGACATATAGGAGGGATATATAGATGAATATACATAGTGATATTTTAATTAAAAATAAAAATAACGCCAAAAATGGGGATGGGACAGCCCCATTGAATATATATATATATATATATATATAGAGAGAGAGAGAGAGAGAGAGAGAGATGAGTAATCTTGTGAGAGCAAAACACCGTGAAAGTATGAGAGCAGTGATTCTGAACCACTAGATTCTGATCCAGAGTCACTGCTCTCATGTTCTCACAGGTTTTGGCTCTCACATGATCAACCATATATATATGGGTATAATGTATATGCCCCCTAAGGGGAGCTAACTTAGCTCCCCCCGTCCTATTTTTCGTATTTTTTTAAAATAAAAATTGTGTAAATTCATTATTATATCCCTATATTATGTCATTCAAATTTCATGAGAAACAGAGACTCCTACGACCTCCATCCAGACAGGGTCGATTTAAAAATCCTGGGATCGTTAAAAAATGACTATCTTGATGAATACCATAGGAGTCTCTGTTTCACACGAAATTTTTATGGCATAATATAGGGATACAGTGATGAATATTCACGGAAAAAATTTCAAAAAAATAATAAATGGAGAAAATAAGGCGGGGGAGCTAAGTTAGTTCTTCCCAGGGGCAGCCCCATTTTACCCTATATATAGGGTTAAATGGGGTTGCCCCCTCGAGGGAGCTAACTTGGCTCCCCCCGCCCCATTTCACCTGTTTTTTTATTTTTTATTTGAAAATTTCTTCCGTGGAATTTCATCACTATATCCATATATTATGTCATTAAAATTTCGTGCGAAACAGAGACTCCTACAACCTCCATCAAGACAGTCATTAAAATTTCGCCCAGTTTTTTAACGGTAATAGAATTGCTAAAAACGACCCCGTCTCGATGGAGGTCGTAGGAGTCTCTATTTCGCATGAAATTTTAATGACATAATATAGAGATATATTGATGAAAATCTACGGAAGAAAATTTCAAAATAATAAAAAAACGGACGAAATGAGGCAGGGGAGCCAAGTTAGCTTCACCCATGGGGGCAGCCCCATTTTACCCATATATATATATAGGGAAATTATCCAATGAGCCCTGTGCCCATTTGAGATGAGATGAGCCCACTCATTTTTTACCATTATTTCCTATTTTTTTGAGCTTAATAGGTATTTGTTTACAAGTGTTATATCATATTCTTACTACTAGTAACTATTTTCAGGGAAAAAAAACCTTAAAAGTCATACAAAATGATTGTATTATTATTTGCATTACTAGTCTCATTTTTATTCTTACTAATGACCATTTCTTGTGAATCTAAGATTCTCTTTATATGAAAATAGTTACTAATAGTAAGAATATAATATAACAACAGTAAATAAATAAGCATTGAACTCAAAATGATGAAAAATATTGGTAAAATATGAGTGGGCTCATCTCATCTCAAATGGGCACAGGGCCCATTGGATAAGCCCCCTATATATATATATATATAAAGAGAGAGAGAGAGGAGTGATCCATTGAGAGCCAAAATTTGTGAGAGCATGAGAGCATTGATTCTGGACCACATGATCTTGTCTTCTCTCTCCTAGTTGAATCATCTGGTCCAGAATGCATGCTCTCATAGAGAGAGAGAGAGAGGAGTGATCTTATGAGATGAGATTTGGTGAGATGGTAAGATGGGAGATTCTGGACCACTAATTTCAACCCTTCTCTCTCATGGTTTCTCTCTCCGGCTGAAACTAGTGGCCCAGAATCTCCCATCTCACCATCTCACAAAAATCTCATCTCATAGGATCGGCCCACTAGATCCTGTGAAAGTATGAGAGGAATGATTCTGGACCACTAGATTCTGGCATCTCTATCCTCATTGATTGTAGCAGGAGAGAGAAGAGCAGAATCTAGTGGTCCAAATTCACTGCTCTCATGCTCTCATAGATTTTTGGCTCTCACAGGATCACTCATCATATATATATATATATATATATATACTCCTATGACCTCCATCTAGCCAGACATTTTTTAGCGGTCACAGTTTTGTTGAAATCAACCCCATCTGGATAGAGATCGTAGGTGTCTCTGTTTCAAACTAAATTTGAATGATATAATATAGGGATATAATAATGAGAATCCATGGAAGCATTTTTCAAAAAAATAAAAAAAATATGGGAAAAATAGGGTGAAGGGAGCCAAGTTAGCTCCCTCCAAGGGACAACCCATTTTTCCATTATATATATTATATGGGATTCTCTTTATTCTTATATTTTTGAGGGAATATGCTTATTCTTTCATCTTTTCTATACCCCCCTAAGGTTTTGTTTGGATGACAGGTAAACTTTGTAGTGGATTGTGTTAAACATATAAACCCGTGGTAGGTCATTATGGAATAAAAGTCATTGCAATTATATCATTATGTATATGAAATTAGATACCGTTAGATTTGGATTATTGTTAAGGTCCCTCGGAAAAAATAGGGATATGTAGCCTGTCCATTTTGGGCATCATGCAAGTGTTGATCTAAAGAGTTAGATCATAGAGGTTAATGCATAGTTGTAAAAGTAAAGAGTTAGATCAAGGACAAAATTGACAATGTAAAGTAATATTCGAATGGAATCTCCGGTCTATGAAGAGATAGCAATCTTCTCTAGAGACTGATATTCTGTTAACATTGTTTATGTGTGTCATCTTCATATGAATAAAGATTCAGATGTTTCGGATGAGTAAAGCGAAAGAGTTAACTTGGCGAGATCGAGATACTAACATCAGTATCATATATTGAGTCAATACTAGCACATATCCTTTGATCGAAGATAGATAAATATCTATATTTCTAAATATGTACATCTAGTAGATTAGTAGGGTAATGGTCGTATAAGGGATATATATGTATGAACTGTGCATACAACAACTTACGAGGCATATGATATCTCAAATGAATCATACATATCAAATGAATCATTCAAATTCATAATCATTGAACCCGAAGATAAGAACTCAATCATGAGATATTGAGATCACAACGATTTCCACTGATGGTCATTCAGTTTCGAAAACAAGATAAAAATTCAAGAATGTCGACATATGCTTTTGGAAAGCATATAATCAGAATCTACTTACAAAATCTACAAGGAGATAACTCAAGACAAGAATAAATGTTTTTTATTATTCAAAATCTTTCAATATGTAGGATGCACAAGCATTGAGAATAGGAATACTTGTGGTCAATGCGATTAAAATATGTTGTATAACATGAAACTTGCATTACAAGAGAATGATGGAACATGGTGGATTTTTATTTGCTCCACTTAGATTCTGAGTGAATGAGATTTAATTGGATTAAATTCTCAGTTTATCGAACCAAATCAAGATCCAAAAAGTTGGATACAGATTTAAAAATAGCTCAAAGTCAATTGGTGAATTGGTTCAGTATCTGACTTGATCAGATTGCTCAAGTGATTAAATATACTATTATTAGATCTAATCTAATGTCAAATTATTATACATGATCTTTACGATCTCTCATTCATTATCTCAAAGTATTCATGAATGTATCACACAAGTTCAAATTTGATTGGGAGTTGTTCATGTGAGAAATTGAGAGTTGGAATAATAAGCATTACAAATATTTAACATTTTTTAGTATGGTCTATAAAGTGCCCTCTACCCATGGGGATCAATTCATTATTAGCAAACACATTGTCCAAAAAAAGGTGATTTTATGGACATTGTGCTAAGAAGCTCAGGTGTTCCCCTTGTAAGATACATGCAATCTTAAAAAGTCCATGGGAGTAAATGAAACAAAGATCAAGAACCATTTCATGATTATTGTAGTTACAGAACCATGCGACCCAACCTGCCCAAACCCTATACTTTACCTTTTCTCCCAAAATAAGTTTATGGTTTGCTAATTAAAATCGCTAATGGAGTCAAATCTTTAGACATGCTTGTTTACAACCAACCATTCTTTTGAAGCCGAATACACGTTCTGGGACAAGCCTGATATTGTCCCCAATCAACATGCCCGTAATGAAAGTAAACAGATTATCAGATACAAGGTGGGGGGAGCATCTCAACAAAAGCATGCAAGCCAACCATTTGACAGAGATTTTGTAGATTACATTGCAGCATGAATTAGATCGGATTTCACTTACCGAAGAGAAGGAATTGATGTTTTGAAATTAAGGTGAGAAAAGTGTCATTCACATCCCTGGCCATGCTTACACCGTTTTTAAGGAGTATGAGAGCCAACAACATGGGTTCGGATCCTCTGCCGTAAGTGGATTGCAGCAGACTCTGCTGCAATCCACGGATGGCTGACACGTGTCCATCCCCTCATCCGACGGTGCCCCCCGCTCCTCCTCTCTCCCGAATCCCTCTCGCCCCCGCGCCTCTCGAATCCCTCTCACCCTCCTCTTCCCCGAGCCGCGCCGCCCACCTGCTGCCCTCTCGAATCCCTCTCGCCCGCCATCACCACCGTCTCCCAACGATCGAGGATTCGCCCCCAGCCCCCTACTCTCGCCCGCGCACGACCTCGCCGCCTCCCCGACCCTCTCTCGACCATCGTCTCCGACCTCGCCGCCACCCCGACACTCTTGTGGACCACCGCCCCGCTCATCGCTGCCGGATCCTCTGCTGAAGCCGTCTCTCGTCGTCTTGTCGCTTTGCCGCAACCGTCTCCCGTCCCCTCTCGTACCCGCCGCCATCCTCCCCCCGGATCTCAACTCCTCTCGGCCCCGCCTCGTTTGTTTGATAATGTAATATAACAATTTTTTGTTATGTTTTTCCTTGGAAATGTATATTTAGGTCATCTAGTCACATGCCATCTTGTTTGTACATTGTACTAGTAAACTTGTTGTTTGGTTATGCTTTTCCTTGAAAATGTACATTGTTGTAGTATAACTTGTTTTTAACTAAATGTGCATATTTTTGTATGTTAATGCTTGGTTCATTTTTCAATGAATTTGTCTCTTGTAGTTGGTTAAAGGAAGATATTCGGATCTCGTGCTTGCCAATATCTGGAGATCAGTTAGTAGATATTGATTTTGTTGATTCTCCCACGATGGTTAATACCGATTATCCAAACAGTGTTGAATTGTCAATGGAAGAAGAGCCCTCTAAACGATTTGATGGACCATCGTTAACTCAGGAATTTGAAACTGTGGAAGACGCGTTCAATTTGTATAATTCATTTGCAGCAAAATGCGGCTTCAGTGTACGTAAAGACTACATAAACAAAAGTAAAATCACGGGAATTATTACATCGGCCAAATTTGTTTGCGCTAAGGAGGGTTACAGAGGGTTTGATAAAAGAGACAAAGATACAACGAAACCAAGAGCACAAACACGATGCGGTTGTGGTGCTCATTTGAAGATCAACCGGGACAAGAAATCTGAGAAGTATATTGTAACACAATTGAAATTGGAGCATAATCATCCATTACATTTGGAAGAATGTGCTCACATGATGAGATCACAAAGACAAATTTTGGAGACGCAATCAATTCAAATAGATATTGCTGCAGATGTTGGAATTTCTCTAAAGGGGGCACATGATCTCGCTGGAAAATTATCTGGAGGAGTTGAGCATCTCGGATACACGAAATTGGATCATAAGAACCTTTTACGAACAAGACGTCAAAATCAGATGGCAGCAAGAGAGCTTGGGTGTTTATTGGCATACTTTCAAGAGAAATCATTACAAGATCCTCGCTTCCATTATGTGCTACATCTCGATTGTGAAGACCAAGTCACAAATATATTTTGGGCAGATTCACGAATGCGCGAAGATTACTCCTTCTTTGGCGACGTTATCTGTTTTGACACTACATTCAATACCAATGCTAGGACTTCAGCCATATACCGCTTTGCCCATCCAACCTAAGTGATGTATGATTGTATTAGACGAGAAAGGTAAACTGATTGTATACAATATTGTTAACAAGAGTAACTTACCAATAAAAGAGCGGCTTTCGTATCACCGTGATGCCCAGTCCTAGAGTTGTACATCTTAAAGCATTTCTCCTTCATATCAATGACCACGAGATGCCAATGCGCATCCGAGAAAACGATCATAAAGTAGAGGGAAAGATTCTTCATGTTCTCCCGATAAAATTTTTTTCCAAACTCCAATACCTCCTCGTGAGAAGCAAGGCTTGGATCCCCACGAAATTTGTTCTGTGTCGAAGTCACACGTTATTAGATAAGATCTTAAAAAAAGATAATGGAAAACACAATACCTGTGCATATATGGATAGGAAACCACACTTGTGACGGGTCCTCATGTTTTGATTCTCAGTAGCAAGGATGTCTAGGTACGCATCAATCACCTCAAAAAGGAAAGAGCCTACGTCAGTTCACTGTATTTTAAATATATATCATAATATCATAAATTTTTAAAACTTACATCATCGACCACAAATCCCCCTTTTCTTGCTTCTTCCAACTGGGTCGTCGTGCAGTAATTGCCCGAAGATGTATGGTAGACTATATCCTCAGAGAGCTAAATAAATATATTGAAGGTAAAGTTAGTGACAATTTTAGTTACTTGATTGAAATGTATGGTTACCTCTGCATTTTCAGGCTTCCCTCGCTCCTGACAACTTCCTTCTCCATCGTCCTTTTTCTTCAATAGGCTTTCCAATTCCTCAATGCGCTCTCTCAAGCGCATATTCTCTTCATCTGCTGATGATGACCCTGCGGCAATTCTTGAAGAGACTTTACAAGCAGATGGGATATCCATCCGCCTCATCAACTGACTGAATGAAGGAACATCATGCATCATCGGGTAAACAAACTTCTTCTCTTGTTTGGACCACTCCACCTCTCCAATTACCTGCACATTAAAATGTAATTTTTATAGATAAGATCTAAAATTATTAATTAAATAAAAATAATAATATACCTCGTTCGATTGAAGAGTAGCAATGGCCCTTACTCTCCGATCTTCTTTACCCCTACTAGCCCATTTCTGCAGTCGAATCGACGTGTTGACGAATGTGGGAGTCGAAATAGTGGTGTGCTCATAGCACCAAACCTACATTATATATTAATTATAAACCATGCATCATTCATAGAATGTAGGGATGGATGATAATTACATACCAGTAGAGCGACAGTACAACCGATTACATATTCAACTGACTGGTCAACCTGGTCCTCGTTTCTTTTTTTAATGGAGTTGGACACATCATCTAATTTGTCCATAAGAAAGTGATGAACCGCATCACCCCAATTGTAGTACTTAGCGTCATCCAAATGCGCTAAGTAAGCAATGACATGCCTTGCACATGTGTAAGATGCAGTACACAATAGAAATTATGAACACATTAGAAGAATCCACAAAGAACAAAATATTTCAACATCATCCTCGTTTTCCAAATCTACCATGCTCTTCATTTTTCTGGCCAGAAAATCCCTAGACAAGTATACACCTCCTTCCGAGCCGAATAACTTCTCCTCCAACCATCCAATCTTCTTGACCCTGCCAGTCAGTTCAATGCAATAGCCACTGCATGGTAGACCAAGACATGCAGCACACTCAAAGCTACTAAACTCTAGTGGGATTCCTCCAATATCAAATTTGTTAGCCCCCAAATATCTACCCAGAAGTTCATCGAGTAGATAAGCGTTGACATCAATTTCAGGGATGTTCAATAGTCTCGAAAAAGGTGTCTTGCTCATACGTCGATAATGAATGTCTTTAGGGGAAATTTGTTCGACTGAGGACAAGTACCACCTAATTGAACATCTGGTCTTCACAACGTTCCTCTCTGTTAGCAATGGTCTCTTAAGAGGAATGCTAAAATCAACTACATTTTACTAATTTGCATCAAATATGTATATCTTACATGTAGCTCCTTCAGTGGTGGTAGATGGCGAAAATCTCTTATCGCCATCAACCGAAATCTTCTTGCCACGAGTTTTGCTTGTAGAGGCTGCCATTCTAAAAAACAAATATATTTAAACGCTCACACAATATGAAATAACTTGACATAAAAATCTCAATTAGTCGAATACTCTATGCTTCTTGATTATGCCGACGACGAGAAAAGCACGTGAACTGAGAAAGGCAACGATGGTGGGCGAGAGAGTCAGGGTAGACGGCGAGGGCGTCGAAGGAGAGATGGTCGGGGGCGAGAGAGGGCTTGCCAGCGGGTGGGCGGCGACGGGCGGCTGGGGGAAGAGGCGGCAAGAGGCGGCGGGTGGGCGAGAGAGAGTCAGGGAGGCGGGGAGAGGGTTGGGGGCGAGAGAGGGCTTGGCAGCGGGTGGGCGGCAGGGGCGGCGAGGGGAAGAGGCGGCGTGTGGGCAAGAGAGTCGGGGAGGCAGCGAGAGGGTGCGTGGCGAGAGAGGGCTCGAGGTCTGGGGTAGGCGGCGAGGGCGGCGAGGGAGAGATGATCGGGGGCAAGAGAGGGCAGCAGGTGGGCGGCGAGGGCGGCGAGGGCGGCGAGGGCGGCGAGGGAGAGATGATCGAGGGCTCGAGAGGGAAGCAGGTGGGCGGCGAGGGAGAGATGATCGGGGATTCGAGAGGGCAGCAGGTGGGCGGCGCGGCTCGGGGAAGAGGAGGGCGAGAGGGATTCGAGAGGCGCGGGGGCGAGAGGGATTCGGGAGAGAGGAGGAGCGGGGGGCACCGTCGGATGAAGGGATGGACACGTGTCAGCCATCCGTGGATTGCAGCAGAGTCTGCTGCAATCCACTGCAATCCACTTACGGCAGAGGATCCGAACCCTCATTTTTAATCACAATCAACTGAAAGCAATAGCAGACACATTGTTACATAGTGCCTGAAGGGTTTCCACGTAAACTCTATCTTGTTTGTGCGATTGATTGTCATGGCTGTAAATAAAAATGCAATATTTTTGCAGATTTATGCATATAAGAAAAAGACCATCTTTCTCAACTGTTGCCTCAGTCAAGTTTTCAATTTGAGTTTTACCATGATTAGCTGATGTTACCAACACCAAGCCTATTATCATGAGTTTCTCCTTTACCACCTATGGCATTAAAATACAAACCTACACTTGCATTCAATTAGTTACCTGGAAAGGTGTTGACCACTTAAACTCAGATGACACCAAGTTCTTGGATTTCCTAATAAAAAATGCAGGCGAAGAGGGTAGAAATACCTACTGTTTATAGCAACGAACTTGGATTAGTCTGGCAGAATGAATCATGGGGACTGATCATCAATGTCAAGGAATATCGCAATCGGAAAAGCCATGTACAATGAAGACAGATGCGGCACACAGCAACTGATGCTTACGTAAGTAGAAAGATAGCAGAATACTAGTAGATTGCAACTATAGTATTTTAGAGCTGAATTGCTAGCATAATTTCATGCCCCCCTCTATTTCACATCATATTGTAAACCAAATATCCTCCTCACTTGCCGCTGGCAGAATATACTTTCTCATGAAGACATGTAATAGTTGGTAATAGTTTGTAATAGTATATTAGTAGTAGTGCCAGTAGCCGTGTCATTCTGTGAGCAGCATAGGTATTTCCTCTGGGCCTTCAAGCACCTGAAAATTTGTAAGTGAAAAAAAATTAGAACCAAGTTATAAACAGGAAGCTCACTCATCAAACACAAAGTTACAAAATTGGGCCAGCCAAACAATGAGATAATTGGAAAGGCGTGACAATATCTTTCGTGCAGATTTGCCACTGTCATGGGAAGACCAAGGTAGTAGTGAGAATAAAGGAAAGGAAAATATATAATGCTATTTGATTGCACAAGCAAAAACCAAGGAGGTTTCAGTTAACAACTTCTCAGTTGGCAAGCTGTCTAAAACATAAATCATATGTGGAAGCAGGGACGGGAGATTTGCTTTGCCTTCCGAACAACTAAAATATTCTTATGTAAATGTAACGCGCAGAACCTGCTACTATGGGCCTGGTAGTTTCTGAGTTTCATAAAGAGAGCATTTTAATAACAGTTTGGCTGCAGTTCGCTGAATATGTTTGCAAAACTGTCATTATGGACAGTCACCAAGGCTAAATATCGCACTATGATAGACCGTTTTCAAAATGCCTACACTTGATCAAAACTTTTGGAGCATTCGAATATTTTCCTTTCTCAATTTTTGAAGATAAACAAGTGTAGATGATATGGATGATCACCTCAAATCAACACAAAGATAAGATAAGATGGTCTTGTGAGAATCTAGGCTCACCAAATTATTGAAATAAAATATAATTTGATAAACTAAAACATATCATCCAACACATTTCTCCTCATGCACATCAGATTCTTGGTTAACTTAGATGAATTATAAGATATCATTTTATTTTACCGTAGACAGTACCACTCTACTAATATCATGTACATGGCTTCTTTCAATCTCATTAAGTCTGAAATGGGAATAATCTTTGAATATCGTGGTTAAATTATTGCTTATATTTTTTAAATAATACTAAATTTACTCATATTTTTAAAATAATACTAATAAGATATAATTTACTCAAGGTGATGATTGGAAACAATACCATTCATAAGAAAGATTCTTTTAGATACATGGGATCTATTTTGCAAAAGGATGGGGAAATTGATAGAGATGTTACTCATAGAATAAATGTAGATTGGTTAAAGTGGAGAGGAGCTTCTAGTGTTCTTTGTGATAAGAAAATCCCTTTAAAAGCTAAAGGAAAGTATTACAAAGCAGCCGTGAGACCTGTTATGCTCTATGAATCAGAATGTTGGCTTGTAAACTGTTAGAAAATAAACATGGCTCTGAAACCATGTTAGAAAATATAATGTGGAAGCGAATATCAGAGAATAATGATACTGAAGGTCCAGGGCTTCCTATATAGCCTCCACATACTCTCCAAGTCCCACCATTGGTAGATGTGGGACTAAACTCTGGATGTGGTAGATGGATCTTGGAAGGATTCATTTACAAATCTTACATATGACGCATATACTACAATACTTCCCCTCAGCTGGAGCATCAATGCTCAGCATGGACAAAAAGAAAGAATCTCAAACTTACAATACAAGACACTACAGATAATATCAACTCAATGCACACAACTGTCGGTTGTTGTCAAGGACATCGATTTTCATGTCGTACAGGTGAGGAGGAACAAATGGGCTGGAGTGTGAGTCAAATTGAATCTCCTCATCGGATAGCATGTGCTCTGTACTGCACCTGTCAGAGTCACTGCAAATGAAAATGAGTCTCCACTTGGAGAACTCTAGCTCGCCACAATAATGTGGACAACTGCTCCATCTCTGAAAGGGCCGAACTGAAAAGTCGTAGAGACATCCTCGTCGGGGTCCATGGTCGCTGGAGAATAGAGTCTGAAAAGTCTCCTCGTTGGAGAACTGGGTCTCTCCCATACTGGCTCAGAGAATAGGATCTCTATTATGGAGTCCTTATGAAACCACGTGAAAATCCTAGTCCACATGGCATAGAGAATGTGATCTCTACTCTGAAGTCCCTATGGAACACATGAAAACTCTGACCAGAATAAAAGATGGGGACTATACAAAAGATGGCAAACATGTGCACATCTGAAAAATGAGTCTCTCTGGAGAACTCGAAGAAAATGGGTTACTCAAATATGGAGTGCCTCAAACTTGGAATCTGAACCAATCCAAAGAATCTGAAACTGAATTGTAGAGTCTGAACATCTGGTCGGTCCGGAATCTGACATCTTGGAACAGACATGTGACTCTACATAATACTCCCCTTTCTCTCATATTAGTCGGAAAACAATGACGTCGACCAAAGTTGGGAGAAGACAAGAAAATGAGGAGACAACAGAACAACACAAATGTCGATCTCATCATTTTTTTCAGCTTCTTTTTTAATCAATTTTTTCTGGCTATTTCCTCTTTTTTTAATAACTGACCTTTTTTTCAAATAAGCCATTCACATATTTTTCCCGATTTTTCTTTTCTTTTTTTTTTGCAAAATTTTTAGTGTGCGTCTTTTCTTTGGTACACTTCTTTTTCTCTCTTTTTTTCAAAAAAACATACTTTTTTTAACACACGGTCCCATTGGGCCAAAACATTGCAGACCCTCTCTTTTTTCCCTTGTTTTCTGCACAAACAACCATTTGGGCTCTCCCTTTCCCCTCTTTTTTTTAACGAGAAATCAACCCAGTTGGCCCTGGCTTATTTAGGGTTCCCCAACTGGGAATCCTTTCTCAATCGAGTGCCGCCCTCGATGGGGCCTTCTGCTGGAGATGGCGGCGATGTGCCTCGCTGGAGATGGAGGTCTCCTCCCATGAGAGACCTTCGGCGCTGGGGCTACCACCTGGAGGGCTCCTCGCCTGGGAGCAAGAGGGTAGCATTGTGCTGCATGGAGAGGCATTGCATGGTGAAGCCACCAGAAGGCGATAGGAGGTGAGTGCGATGTGCAAGGATTGTGACAACTTTGGTTTTTTAAATTTTCTTCAAGAACCCATTGCCGCCTGGAGCTCGGCCTATTGTCTGTCGCTGAGCACAAGGGGAGAGGATGTATGCCGCTGAGATGGGCTTGGAAGGAAGCGAACCTGTGAGCGATGTGAGTGAAGGAATGATGCGGGAGGAGGAGATGCCCCGTCTGCGGGGACACCGCTAGATAGAGTTCCGTTTGGAGCTCGAGAAGAGGGCATCGAGCCCCTCTCCTTTCAAAAAAAATCGGACCTGCAACTGGAACTGCGATGCATAGATCTGTTTGCTTTGACTTTGCATAGATCTACGAATCTGCAATGATGCTCGGAGTCACAGCTTGTTTTAGGGCTCCGCCTGGGGGTTTCTCACTTGAACCCCAATCGCCTCGCATGAGGACAATGAGGGCTCCACGCGAAGAAGAGATGCCGGAGCATAACAACGAAAAGGGTTGCGCCGCCTGCGCGATTTGGATGTTACCGCCGCTTTGAAATCTGGAGGGAAGAGATCTATGTGACAAGGCTACTCTGATCTTCAGAATATGGAACCTACATAATTAGGAGTTCACCAAAACCCCAGAAACTTGGACTACAAATCCAAACACACTAATCTTTACGAACAAATCTTCAATAACAACCAAGAACCGACTCTTGAACAAATCATGAAACTATCTCAAGAATCGAACCCACTCTGATACATGTTAGAAAATATACATGACTCTGATATCATGTTAGAAAATATAATGCAGAAGCGAATATCATAGAATAAAGATAAAACAATATGGAAACCATGGGAGAATGCCTCAAAGGGCCATATGTTGCATTCAACTTTCTCATTGGATAAGGAGGTCCAGGGCTTCTTATATAGCCTCCACAGACTTCCCACCATTGGTATATGTGGGACTAAACTCTGGATATAGTAAATGGATATTGGAAGGATCCATTTACCCATCTTACATATGACACATATGCTCCAACATGAACCATAGACATGTGCAGAGAATGACAGTAGCAAATTAAAATGCTAAGGTGGATGTGTGGTCATATACAAAAAGATCGGATCAGAATGATGGGATCAAAAGGAAAGTTGGTGTGGCTCCAATAAAGTATAAGATGAGAGAACCGTTGAAGATGCTTTTGCCATTTGCAAAGAAGATCGGTTAATGCACCCATTACAAGAAGCTAGATTTGAGATGTTGAGCCGGTTAAGAGAGGGCGACGAAGACCTAAGAAGTATTGGAATGAGACTATCCGAAGGGATCTTAGATATTTGGATTTAAACCCGTGAATGACCCAAAACAGATCTAAATGGAGGCGAAAAATCGATGTAGCCGACCCTACTTAATTATGGAAAAAAGCTTTGTTGGTGTATTAATAAGATATAATTTAAACTTCCTCTCAACAAAAAAATAAAATAACTATATAAAAGTTATGTATACCATGCAACATTATTGTCTTTTTATTGATAAGATATAATTTTAGTACAAATCCTATACTAAAACAATACGATTCTAACCTCAACTAATGCCACTACTCTATTACTAAAACAATACGATTCTAACCTCGGGTGATGCCACTACTCTATAACCTCAGATGTAGAGGCTCTCTCCGCTACAACATGATGAAATGGTTGGGTAGTATGGACGTTTCTAAGCCACGGACACACATCGAACATGCTCACCTGAAGAAATAATCATGGATGCATTTACAGAAGTTAGAGCGACAACTTTTTCTCTTAAGTTGGGTGATCGCTGCTATCTAATGGAACAATGCAATGGCATGAGTGGTTTCAGCTGGCAACCGGCAAATGCTGGATCGCAGGCAGAAACTCCCAATCAAACAGCCATTATATGCTTCATATAATCATCTTCATTGAAGAAAGATAATGGTAGCCATTTCGACTAAAGATCGTGCAAGCTCCAATAATCGCGACCATTCCGCCCACATATACAACAAGATGTAACCTCGGTAATCAAATGAATGGATTTCTAACGATGTTTTACAAGAGGTTTGGCGAAGAATGTCAATAGACACCACTATTGTAAAAGTTGGACGACTAAGCCGACTAGTGGAGTCGGTGGGGTAGCCGACTCAACTAGGCCTAGGGATGAGCATGGGTCGAGCTGGGCCGGGCCCCATTTAAAAACTTCGGGCCTTGGCCGGGCCTAGGCCCGCAAAATTTTCTTTGGTTCGGCCCAAGCCCAGGCCCGACCCAATTCCTATAAGTTGGACTTGGGCCGGGCCGACCCATCTCCACCCATTATAGATTATTAATTTTGAGTTTTTGTTTAAAGTCAATCTCAATTCAAGTTAGACGAGCCAAAATTATTTAAAACACATGCCATATAATTGTGAAACAACTAAAATTCAATTCTACCGGAGATGATTTCTCATTTTATACAAGCGCACATGTTAGATACCATAAATGTCTATCATTGCAGAAATTGAAAGAGTGAACCAAACTTACACAATTAACAACAACAAGTGCACCTGACACTGCATGTTAAAAAATGGGCATAATGCCCATATCGGGTAAAGGTTCAATAATAGAAAATATTCTGATGTAAAAAAAATAAACACTAACAAATTCAAGAATAACCAACAGAATCTAAACCATAGACTACTTAAGAAAAATTAATTCTGAATTGAAATACTATGATCATCAACTCATATGTCTCACACCGGACTTTCTTGATTTATAAACATTGTATGAATACAGGATACATGAGTAGAGTGTGCATGAAATAGGTGAGAGTTTCCAGGCGTGTAGGATATGGGAAGGGTCCGGGCCCTCTTCGGGCCGGGCCCTTGGGCCGGATCGAGCTGGACCGAGCCAAGCCCGAGCCCGGCCCAAAAAAATTTTGGGCCTAAATGTCGGGCCCAAGCCCGACCCAATGTTCGTTTGGGCTTGGGCCGGGCCGGGCTTTTTAGGCTGGGCTTCGGGCTGGATCGGGCCAGCCCAGCCCAATGCTCATCCCTAACTAGGCCTAGTCAGCCATTAGTCAGTCAACCTGAATAATCGGACCGACTAGTAGGCCGACTACTCGACCGACTTTTACATAGAGATTTTTTTTGCTTTTTTTAAAAGCAAACTTATTCTAATATGCTTAATGTTATATTTAAAGTCAATTACTTCTTATGTTTCATTATGAGTATATAAAATATACAAATCTATGCAAATCTACAAGAATATATGTATAAAAATGATTTATATATTTAAAATAATTAAAAAATTCAAAATCGATTAATGGTCATCTAAATCCGATTAGTCGCTCGACTGCCGATTAGTCCTTAGTCAGTGACCCCGCCGACCGAATACCGACTACCGGTTTCTGCAAACTTCATAGACACCGGACAAGAAGGTCATTAAAATATACTTTTCTATTTCTATATTGCTAATATACTTTTCTATTTCAGTATTGCATCTTTTGAGCATGATAAGTCTCTCATTTTCCACCACCATCTGAGAAGACATCATAGCTACCAAAGGTAAAGGTGCACCATTTTCCTATTAGCATATTAGGATACTTCGCTCCACAAATATTTTGGAAGATATTCTGCCAAACTTCTTAAACATGTTTGGAACTCAATTTCATAGACACAAACTAGTTGTAAAGGGCCTGTGGTAAAAATAATTGCAACTCAAGGATCCTTGCATTGGATTTCTTAAAGCTTTACCAATGTTAAATCGGCCAGTCAGGACTTGCATAATAATCCAGATTCCCTCATGAAAAAAAGGGATCGAGATTCCATCATGAAAAAAGGGAATCCAGAGTCGAAACAGACAATACTAGATTTTGCTTAAATCTCGCAAGATAGGAAGGTCAGATGAAATCTAATCATCTTTGAACGAGAAGGATACAATTATACAATGACCTCCAAAGCATAATCAAAACACCATGCTCAGAAGTCAGAATCACCATATAAAATAAACACCATGCCCAGCACATCTTTGAAACTCGCTGTGTGAGAAGCCCTTTCAATGAAAACATTATATTTTGCCCTTAAAACATTATATATTGCCCTTTACCCAGTTACTTATTCTTTTTTTTAAAGGAAAAAAGGCATCCACCATATAGGTGTTTGCCCAAAAACTTCACCATTTAATCACCAAAAAATGTACAGATCAATTACATGTAAAGAAATTAAAATTATAAGCTCCACCTCTTTGCTTATGCCTTAGCCAATAACTTATTCTTGTAAATAGATTTTTAGCTGGTATTCATATAAGAAACATGAAGTAGACTGATATAATTAAATGCAAGATTATATATGATACCAGCATTTTGGGAGTATTCAAAGTCAATTATGGGAAACGTGTAGTTCACATTTGGACCCGCCTATGTTGAATTAGCCACCTACTATGATGTTATACTATGCAAACATCAAAACATGGCCTGCATAAACTAAGTTAAATGTTTATACAGTAAGGGCTGTCAAGAATGCTAATCCAAGAAAATAATCCAAAAGAAGGTCCCATATCGATACTATTAATCGTCTAGATTACAATGCATGATCCACTATGAGCACAGGAATAAAGGTATCCAAGAAGATTATTAAGCACATCAATGATAGCACACCATGATCATTTAAAAATAATATAATCTTCCAGTTCCAGTGTGTGTTTAATATTTTCGGATATGCAATAAACCCATTTAAATGATGAAATAGTTTAGCAATGTAATTTCCATCCAGAAGACCAAAGTTCAAGTCACCCCATTTTATTTTTTTTGGAACGGACACCTAAATTTATTCGAGGGGCAAAAAGAGGGACCGAGGTCAGTAAGCACCCAACCAGTAAGAAACAAACGTATAATAGAGACTCTGCAAAAAATTGCAGAAATTGTAAAGTTTTGCTCAGAGAACTAACTGTGTCCTAACATATTTTTTAGAATCAAAAATAGAAATTTCCAGAAGTGACTACGTCCTAACATGCAATCCAAAATAAAAATTTCCAGATTCTTTAGCTTCTAAATTCCGGGAAAAACCTCCAATTGAGTACATTTTGGTGAAAGACTCAAATTTAACACTGAATTTGCATGAACTTATGTTTCAAGATAAAATACAAATTTCTAAACACCCAAGTGAACAATGTTTACTTAAAATGCAGGAGCACTCACAAAAGTGTCTTTTTTAACATATAGATCATGGCCAACTCTCACTTGGAAGGATAAGTCCTCCTTAAAGGTACAACGTACCAAAAACAAAACAAGGATAAAAATTCAAGTGGAAATATTTATCATGCTTACATTGACAAAGTAGATAAAAAATTCAAGTGGAAATAATTTTTGAGGAATCAAGTGGAAATATTCATCATGCTAACACTGTTAGGACATCTTAGCTTCTACCCTAACACTTGTTTCCAACATCAACCTCATTGGGCAGGACATGCATTTGAGAAAATATGTGATAGCTATAAGAACATCTTTATATTCCCCCACTTGAGTACTTATCCTATTCAGTGTTGTCAAAAGCGAGCCAGGCGCTCGCCTAGGCGCTAAGGCGAGGCGAGGCGAGGCCATGGCGCCTCGTTTGGAGTCAGGCAGAGCGATTTGGTGCAGGCGCTAAAGAAGCGAGCGCCTTGATGGAAAGCGTGAGGCGCTCGGGCGAGCGCCTGATAAAATATTGATCTCTTTAGGGTCTACTCGGATCCCTGTTGGAGATCCGATTAGATTTACAAAGACCCTCAAACTATTCGCCTTACAAACCCTAGCTTGCAGCCCGTTTCGTAATACTCCCACGCCCACAGCCTCTTGTGATCTCCATCGCCCTAATCATCACCGTTAGCTCCTCTGGCTTGTGGTTGCTCCTCCACCACAGTTTTTGTGTTTCGCCTCCTTCTATCGCGCAGAGGCATCATCAGATTCAACACCATCATCCTAATCATTTCGGGTTAGATTTCCGCCGCTTCCTTTTATCTGATTTCTGCACGAATATTGTTTATGTAGCAATCGAGAATACGGATGGATTTGAAAATCTATATAGAAAATTCGTTTCGGGACGGGGGCGCTGCCCCCTGCAACCCCCGCGTTGGTAGGGTATGGTGGAAGGGTGGGGCTATACGGCTGGGTTCGCCCACCAAATAACATGTAGAGATCTCAGTTATAACAAATATATGGCATGGTTACATATATTTATTATAGTATATATGCAAATGTTTATGTAGAAACTTAGAATGTTGATTGTGCAAATATGTTCATATGTGTTAGGAATGGCTACGGGAAGTGGACGTGACATGGTTGAAGAAAGAACTAACAAGAAAGATATTGCGTGGAGATACAATTATCTGAAAGATCCAAAAGAATCAAACAGTGTAACATGCATGTTTTGTGAGAAGACCACTAAAGGTGGAATCTATAGAGCCAAACAACATCAAGTAGGATCTTTCAAGAATGCTGCCGCTTGTAAGAAATGCCCTCCGGAGGTAAAGGAAGAATTGCGTGCATATATGAATGAGAGGAAGTCTCAAAAGGATTCTTTTGAAGGTGGGAACATTGATGTGGATGACATGAATTTTGATGATGATGAATGTGAGGAACAAAATGCAATTGGAATTGGGAAGAGAGCTTGTCCAAGCAGCAATAGTAATTCTATTTTGCAACCTACAAAAAAGGGCAAAGGATCGATGGACTCATTTGTGACTATGAAAGTGTCAAAAGAGAGAGGAAAAGCTCCAATGAGACAAACTTCCATGGTGGAGGCTTATGACAAAGAGATGCGACCCAGAACCATTCAACATATAGCTCGCTTCTTCTATCGTGCTGGTATACCATTTAATGCTGCAAAGCTGCAATGTTTCAAGGATATGATTCAAGCTATTGGAGTATATGGTCCTAACTTGAAGCCACCTTCATACCATGAGCTTAGAGTCCCATTACTTCGCATTGAGAAGGATTACACATCTGAATTGTTGGCTGGGCACAAAGAAACTTGGGGAAAGTATGGATGTTCTATCATGTCTGATGCTTGGACTGATAAGAGGAATAGATTATCCACATCCTGCGAGGCACAGCCCTCGACAATACAGAAGTAGCGGTCAATAAGGTAGGGATCATCAAAAGACCAAACCACCCAATGTCAAGACGGGAAAGCTCCTAACAAGGACCGGGCAGCAGTCTCCAATAATCACAAGAACGAGGCGAGGGGATTCCCCACTGCGAGAGGGGCGCCTCGCGAGCCGGGCTTTTCGAGATGAGTGGGAGAGGGTCCCGGATGAAGAGGTGTCAGACGCCGGAGCCGGTGCCGTCGGGAATCCCCCGACTACTAAGAAGCTTTGCTTCGTTCGACTAGGGAGGGGGACGGACGGGGTGGAAGACCAGGTAGTCATTGTTTACGCTGCCGGCAACTCTTGACCAGACGCAGTAGAGTGTGTATACCAATCAGCAGTAGGGTTGGTGAGCCCTATTACATTCGAGTAGTTGGCTTAGAAAGCGGCTTGTCGAATGCGGCGAGCCTTTTCCTCATCTCTGACTCTTTCTCTGCCCCGGTAAGGGTGCGAGACGTAGCTAAAAGGGTTAAGAAAAGCGAGTGTGAAACAGTGCGAGGAAAGGAAGGGGTCCATGTAGCTGTTGCGCCCGCCCACTGAGCAGCAGGTTCGGCATCTTTCTTCAGGGGAGAGAGCCTTTCTCGAGTGGCCGCAAAGCCGTCAGTCAAAAGGTAGCGCAACCCGAGCACACGCGAACAAACCGCCGCCAACTCATTTTATGGTGAATTGTTCCAAGGGCACGATGTTTGTGGAATCCATTGATGCATCATCATATGCAAAGACAGGAGAGAAGATTTATGAGCTTCTTGATATGTTTGTGGAGCAAATTGGAGAGAGGAATGTCGTACAAGTCGTGACTGACAATGGAAGCAACTATGTCTTAGCATGTATATATTTATTTTCAATGACTTTAACTATTGAATTATTTGAAATTAATGTTACACCATCCTACTATTTTTATATAGGCAAGTTTTTACAAGAGAAGAGACCACACTTGTATTGGACTCCATGTGCGGCACATTGCATTGATCTCATGTTAGAGGATATTGGTAAGATCCCAACGATTATGAAGAATCTTGAAAGAGCCATTGCGATTGCGGGTTACATTTACAATCACATTGGGCTACTGAACATGATGAGGGAATTTACGAATGGCAAGGAACTGGTTCATCATGGTGTGACTCGATTTGCAACAACATTTCTTTCTTTGCAATCTCTCCATAAGAATAAGCACAGTTTAAGGACCATGTTTACTTCAGAGAAATGGGCTACTAGCAAATGGGCCAAGGAAGTCAAGGGCAAGAAGGCAAGGGATATCGCTTTGATGCCCTCGTTTTGGAATTATGTACTTGACACGCTTAAGTACATGTGACCTCTTGTTAAAGTTCTTCGGCTTGTTGATAGTGAGCGAAAACCTGCAATGGGATACATTTATGAAGCAATGGATCGTACAAAGGAAGCAATTGAGAAAAGCTTCAATGGAAAGGAGGAGAAGTACAATGATGTATTTCAAATCATTGATAAAAGATGGGAATGCCAGCTTCATCATCCATTACATGCTGCAGGTCATTTTCTGAACCCTGAATTCTACTATGGCAATCCGTCCATTGCATTTGATGCGGAGATCATTGACGGTCTATACAAATGCATACAAAGATTGGTTCCTGATGTAAATGTGAAGATAAAATTATGATTGAGTTAAGCTCATATAAAAATGCTGAGGGAATTTTTGGAAATCCAATGGCCATTCGATCAAGAAACTCAAAATGTCCAGGTACCACTACAATTTGATAAACTCAAATTGATTTAATTCTTGATGTTAACATCTTCATATGATAATGTAGTGGAATGGTGGAGCTCTTTTGGAAGTTCAGCTCCAAACTTGCAACGTCTAGCTATAAAGATTTTGAGCTTGACATGCAGTTCATCTGGATGTAAACGTAATTGGAGTGTATTTGAGCACGTAAGTTATTTTATGTTAATCCAGACTTTTGAGTCTTTGATTTTAACTCTTATAGTGCAAACATTTTTGCAGATTCATTCAAAGAAAAGAAATAGGCTTGAACATCAAAGGTTGCAAGATTTGGTGTACATCAAATATAACCAGGCTTTGAAGGATCGATATGACTTACGAGACACCATAGATCCGATCGCTCTTACTGAGATCGATGATGCTAATGAATGGTTGCTAGGTGAAATGGAGACAAATAATGCAGAGGAAGATTTTGTCTTTGAAGATGATATATTGACATGGGGAGATGTAGCAAGAGCATCTGGAATTGCAGAGGCACAAACATATACGCGGCAACGTACAAAGCATGGAGCACCTATTGCGGGATCTTCTTCAAGACGAGTTGTTGCTTCACAAGACAACGAAGAAGAAGAAATGGAAGAGATTGAGGGGAATGAAGGTGGGGATGAAGACGATGCTGGTGAAATCAATTTTGATGATGATGAAGACGAAGAACTTACAGATCCATAGACATTTCAATTTTTAGTTATATGCTTGAATGATGAAGATGAAAACAATGCTTTGTTTGCGTAATTTGAACGTTTAAACAATTTCTAGAAGTGTTTGAAGTTTTATTTTTCTCTAATATATGTTTGAATGATATTCATTGCATGTTAGTGCTATACTTGTGGTATATTTTTATTTGAAATAAGTAATATAAATAATTTAATGTGTACATATATTATATATACATACAATATTTCTTTAGCGCCTCGATTGTCTCAGGCAAGTGCCTAGGCGAGCGCCTAGCGCCTCAGGCGTTTTGGACCCGTAGCGCCTTAGAGGGCCTCACGCCTTTGACAACACTGATCCTATTATGATAAGCAATTTGGAGTTGGATTTCTAAACCAACCGCAACCAACTAAAGGTAGATGATGGACACAAATCAGTTCTTACAGACTGAGTTAAAGACTTCAACAACGAGGATGATCAAAATGAAACAAGAATTTCTCAACACAACTTAGATTAGTTTAAAGAGGACAGATATACAAAGATTATACGCTATGAATATAATCATGCATGTTTGATAGCTTCATGATTACGTTAAAGCATTCTTGAAATACATAAATTAATAAATGTTGCTTCTCAATACAAACAGTGAAAATTATATGTATCTTTTAAGATAATCCCAGTTCACCTCAACGGAATTATTTATAGATCCCATTATTCAATCAATGTGTTTGTTCTTGGTGGTAAATAAAAATATAAAACACTAAATCTTCATCTATGATTCTCTAATATATTAATATCCCTATATCATTTTAAGTAGGCTATTAACAAACATTTAAGAAGGCTGGGAGTGCTGAAGAGTTGGAGACTTGCCATAAAGGAGAACATATATAACAAATCCAACCTAACATAAGAAAGTCTCCCTGTACAACAATGCTCTGAACAAAGGAAACAATACCAAGATGTGCTTATAAAATGGTGAACTTTGAAATGCTTAAGTGATAAACTTTCAAGAATTGGAAATAGAAAACTTAGCATTTTTCAGCGGCCACAGTTACTAAGCATGCGCTACACCCAAATGTAGATTTGCTTGTAAAAACGTATTTTAACAAGAGCAAGAATACGCAAGTGACTTCATGTCAGGATGATCAAGGACGGCATCTGTTTTGAGCATGACGCTTCACTCTAGAACACAAACAAACAAAAAAATTGTGGCATGCCTTCAAAGAATCAAAGTTAGATTGTGATTAATTTCATGTGAGCCGCATCAAATTCTAATGTAGATTGTAAACAACTCCTATAAGAATAGCAAAGCTGGACGGAAAGTTCAAATAGACATGGGTTACGTAAATACTCCCGAAATTCAATCTAATTTGTTCACGCAATTGCCCAAGATCACGACAGACCGGTGGAATGCTAAGACGATTTAGCTGGAGAAATAAAAATCAAATCTTTGCATGTTGGGTAACCCGCAATTAAGAGAAGCAGCAACCTTGACCCGAAAGAAGCTCAAATAAACGACCGACAAAGAGATGAGGAGGAGTGCCACTGACCGAATTGCCGGCCTTGCAGGATTGGACGGTGCTGAACTCATCGACGCGGAGCTTCTTGGTGATCCAACCGACCTCGAAGTAGATGTAGTCGGAGGGGGGGAGGTCGACCTTTATCTCACTGACGCTGAGCCAGATGAGGAGCTTGCGAACCTCGATGCCGGAGAGGTCGTGGATGCCGCCGATCTTGAGGGTGCCGGTGATGGTCGGGTGGTAGTAGACGAGGTGGGATTCAAAGTGGACGTAGCAGGGGCCGGAGAGCTGCACGGAGAAAGAACCCCCGGGGGAGAGGGAGTAGGAGAGGACGGTGTCCGGGAGGAGGCCCCGGGGGAGGCCGTACTTGGGGAGGAGATCGTAGACCGTGGGAGGAGGAGGGGAAGGTTCCGGCGGGGAGGAGGAGAGTCCGGCGGGGAAGACGAGGAAGAGGAGGAGGAGGAGGAGAGGGGGCATGATGGCCATTTTCTACCCTTCCTTTTGTGGGAGGGGAGGAGAATTGGAGGCAAGTAGGAGGTGTTCGGAAGAGGTTGAGGGGTAGTTATGGGCAAGTTTTTAAAAATTGAATCGGACATCAAATTGGGCATGTATCAGTTTTTTGTATTTATGGTCGAGTCGATGGGAGTGATCGGTCGAATCGGTGACGATATCAACAGTTCAAAAAATGGAAAAGACCAAATCGTTGTACTGTTCGTTTGGTTTGTATGGTTCAACCAGGTCGAATCGAGTTAGATCGGTGTATCATACAAATAAATACAAAAAATACTACATCATATCTTTCGAGGATTTGTTTGCTCTTATCCTGTCAAGTTTTTCCAATAACAATTATAACCTTATTTTAAATATAATTGCATGTGCTCCTGTATTTTTAGAAAATTAATAGTAGTGGCATTTTATTAGTACACTTGTGCTCCCATTTTATACCAGCATAAGGATGATATTGTGAATTTTTTTTAAAAAAAATATAAGAGCACAAATGAAATTGCTTAAAAGTTAGGGGTATAAATGTTCTTGAAAAAACTCAAAAGGGCGTAATAGCTCTATTTCATAAAATTTATATAAATACATTTGTGTGATGTAAAAAATTAATAATTTTAAAGTATTTAAACTCTAATTAACTACAAGTGTCGTTAATTTATTGTTTCTCATAGTATGACTATGACAACGTCTTTCTTCATTTGTTATTCTTATAAGTGGACAACCTCATATACAATGTGGGAAGAGAGAGGTAATGCTCATATCGCAAGAAGGAACAAGCGATAATGAGTCATTAACACATGTAAAGGAGAAGAGATAAAGTGGGACTATACTATGGGTTAGAATGAAACTAGATCATGAATATTTATGAAAAAAATTGTATTTTGTTAATTTGTTGAAAATTAGTTTTTATCAAAAATGGGCAGTTGAACCAATGGTTTGGTTCGTTTGTTTCAACCGGGTTTAAGCAATCTAACCGAATTTTGGTCGGTTTTGATTAGTTTTTATTTTTTGAATAAAAATCGGGTGGTTGGACCGTTTTTCCTCTGATTCTTTATTTAAGCGGTTCAACCAGCTGATTCAGTTTGGTTTTTAAAATCTTGGTTATGGGTATTAAGGGAGATGGGGTTGTGGCATTTAAAACTTATATACCAGACGTCTTTTTTAACCATAGGTAATTTTGGGAGTCTGGAGCATACTCCTTGATATTTGAATTCGAATTCTTTAAGGTATGGGCACATTGTGTTACCACCAGATCACTCCTTAAGTTCTTATGAAACAGAAATTGCCCCATAATGTCATGATATTCATATGAAGACCTAATTTGTGCCATTGAGCAAATTCCACACTTATCTTCTGTGTTAACTTATTAAGGTGAATCTTACTTATTTTGGAAATACATTGGTTATATCAACATATGAATACTGAAAAGAAAAATGTCCATAATAATTTAAGACTATCTAAGATAAATATTGTAATTGAAATCAAAGTTTTATTAATATTGCATTAACATTGTTCCATCTCTCCCTGAAACAATTTGAGTTGGACATGTAGACAACACAATATTCAGGATGTGAGCCCGAGTTGAACTATATCTAGTGGTTCCATATTTAATATCTTTATCATGTCAAATATAATTACTTGTACGCTATCTACAGTGTAGTTCATGTTTGTTTTATAATAAAATATATATATAAGAAAAAGAATCATGATATCCATATCTATGTAAAGAGATTGTATGTATATAACTAACAATTATTTACACTTCCAAAAGTAACTAAATACTTTAAACCATGAGATGTATATGATGTTTTTCATATGTATAATCAACAATAGGAGATTTTGTTCACAAGTTAAACTAGAATAAAATTCTCAAATCGATTGCAAATTTGTAGTTATTAGCAGGATATATAATATATGAAAATTTATAGGTTTATCGAGTCAAATATAATGTTATAACTATAAATATACGAGAACACTCACCTAATTATTTGATGTTTCAAATTATGTTTACATGCCAAAACCATGACTTTACTCTCAAAATGTACCATGGTTTGATAAGAGGAGAAAGTGACTTGACTATATTACAAGAAAAAATATATACATTTGAACTTGATATGCATTTGGACTTGATATCCACTGAAAACTTGATAAGATTTTTGCCACACATTTGGTGGTGAATAGTAGAAGCTTACCAAGGATACATTGCTTTGTGTCTCAGTGGAAGAAATGTGTTAATAAACTCTATGTTATGGAGGCATTGATATCCAAAAGATGCAATTAATACAACCATTATGATAATTTAATTGAATTGTAGTATATGAGACTCAAACATAGGAAAAATCATTCGTGCATAAAGAGAGAAAAGATAGAACAAAAAGCCCCTATTGCTTAATCATAAAGTGATTGACAGTTTGATGAATTCGTGATTCATCCACTTTATTGCACATTCTTAGCTTAATCTCCTTAAAAATTAACAAATAATCCCCCTAATACACTCACATAATGAATACACTCATTGTAAATAATTATGGTTAATTTATGTTTATTATGTTCTCAATGAAAATCCTAGTTTTCTACTTATACATATTGTATGTATTGTACATATTTGCTTGTATTTTTCATTCTATAAAACAATCCCTAAAAATTAAATCAAGTTGTATGCATGTTTGTACATAAATTGAGCGGTGGACTGATAATTGCTCTATCAGCTTTAAAAGCTAAGCCGATAATCATTGTGATGACCAACTATCAATTCAACCAACAATTAACCCACGATATATGCTAGACAAATCAATAAAATATGTGTGAGTTAAAATTTATCATGACTCTACAAAATATGTGTATAGTGTAAGTATGTAGAGTGTCAAACTCTGGGAAGCAAATTGGTAGGTAGTTAATTATTCATAATTATCGTTAATTAATTATTATTATTATTATTTGTATTTTTAAGCATTTTCTTTTTTATGTCAGTTTTTTAATTATATTTGATTTTTATAGATTTTTAATTTGTTATATATATTTATTATGTTTTCATTTTTATATTAATTTTAATCTTGTGAATTTTTAATTTCTTTTTGATTTTTAAAATAAGATATATAATAATATAGATATTATAGACATTATATAAGGAATATGTATATAATTGATAATATAGATATAAAGATTTTTAGTTAAATCAAAATATAGTTAAAATAAATAAAATAAAATGTTTTTATTTTCTTTATATTATTCTTTATTTTTTGATAATTTTTATATTCTAATTTTTAAAGTAAGAAAATATACAAAATGCTCGATAGAATAAATAACCAAGATTGTTTCCGGTTTAATATATATGACTAAAATTGGCCCAACAATTTTCTAATATATAGTATAAATGATAAAAAAGTCACATATAGAAATATATATATGTATTTTTTTATAGTTTTTGTTAATTTTTATAAGCTTTTTAGGGTTTAATGATTTTTATGTTTTTGTATTTTATGTTTTTAGTGATTTTGGATATGTGTTATAACATATTATAATATAAATAATAGAATTTTTATTTGGAATTTTTAGAAGAGTTTTTATAATTTTCATAGGTTTTTATATTTTAAATAGGGAGAAAATGTGTATTTTAAGTTTTTTTAAACAATAGAAAAATATGTTAAAATGACAAAATAAAATTATACATGAACAAGCATGGTATCATGTACTTAACATGATTTTCCTACAATTTTTAGAGTAATAAAAATAATTAATATGAAAAAATATAAGAAATAAAATGCCATAGTTACATGGACCTGTTTACAATTAATGAAAACGTAAACTTCATTCCAAAACATGTCCAAAAATTATATGGATATACATGAAAAATTTAGTGGCTCACATGCGCTACACATGAAGCGAAAGGACCTAAGTGCAATAACATGAAAGTATGAGGTCCTCTTAGCAAAATATCCTAAATATTTTTACACAATTTTTTATCTGCATAACTAAATAACAAGGCAAAAAGGTGAGAGGCTTTCTTGAAATTACCCCAGAATCAATGTGTGTAGGGCACATGCGCGGAGATTAATGGCTTACGTTGCGCCATGCATCCCACTTAAGATCCAATGGCAGAGAAGCAGCTTTATTTTATTTTAAATGGAGGGCTTAGGTTAGATCCGATCCTTCCTCTCGATCGAATGGTGAAGACTATCGGAGAAAGATAGAGACTAAAATGTAAATAGATGAAAGCTCAAGGGTCTAGTTGCAAATTATACAAAAATATTATAAAGTAGAAGAAAGTTTGAATAATAAAAAGAAAATACAAAATGCAGAGGTTAGTTGCAAAACACCAACTCGTGTGCTCACGTATGGTCAATATTAATTCACTTATACACAATCCACGGTCCTCAGTGCATAAAGATTCGCTCCGATCCGAGGGTTGAGGTTAAACTCTAGCATCCTCTCTTCATCCGATGGTGTACGATTGATCTGCAAGAATGCACGAATAACAGAAGCGCATGTCTCCTTCGATCTACAAGAAACTCATGACTCTGGCGATCAATAAGGTTGTTGACATGCTCATTGGCATCTTGGGTTGATCTGCAGCTTCTGGGATGCTCCAATGGATCCAGACTCCAATGATGGGATGTGGGTCTGGAGTGTTGGACATGTGAGCCAACGACGAGCCCTTATGCAATAAATGTTATTGCAATTCACTCCTTAATCTGAAATGATGAATAACTAATTTGCATAATAGGTCCCTTAGTACAATTAGGGTTATGTACCATGGCCATCTTAATGATCATACAGTTGTTGATTCAAATACTAAATCATAGAGGTTGGTGCTTGGATAATATCTAAAGAGTTAGATTGAGGACTCATCAAGCATCGTCAAATGATTATTACGAGAATATCTCCATCTTGAGAAAGAGATGGCAATTCTCTAAAGGTTGATATCTGATCGACCTCTTGATGCAGGTCCTCTGCATGGGAATAGATATTCGGAGGTGTCAGATAAGTTAGGTCAAAGAGTTGACTTAACAAGATCGAGATAACCAAGACCTATGTCGTATGTTGTCACGATATAGGCATGCATCCTCTGACCGGAGACAGATGTATTGCTATATGTCTGAATATGTACATTTGGCAGACTAATAGGTAGATGATCTAATCAAGGTCTATACACCGACGAGCTTGTGTGCATATGACGGCATATGAGTAATACGATCTCTCAAAGGGATCATACAGATTCACCACTAAAATGAAAGACATGAACTCACTCATGAGGTATTGGGACCGATCAATTTCCATGCATGGTCATCTTGCTTTGGAAGCATGACAAGAATTTGTAGGTATAATATATGCTTTTTGGAAAGCATATGATTAATATAAACCCCCAATGACCGAATGAGGAATTAATGATAAAACCCTGAAGAAGACAGTCTAAAAGTGATCTAAAACTTCAGGTTTATTCTAGGTCTTCCAGTATGCAAGATATACAGGTATTAGGAATACTCGAGGGTGATGTGATCATAAACGATTATATAACCATGATGCTTCCATTTCGAAGGAGTGGTAAAACAGGTTTGGATTTTAGTGACTCCTCTCAGT
The DNA here is from genome assembly GCA_037367405.1 of Ottelia alismoides. NCBI lineage: Eukaryota > Viridiplantae > Streptophyta > Magnoliopsida > Alismatales > Hydrocharitaceae > Ottelia > Ottelia alismoides. Next base: position 90,495 of record JAZKJV010011261.1, read on the forward strand.
AGAAGTAATCTAATCTCAGTCCATAGGTTGGACATTGATCTGAATACAATTCAGATGCAATGAGAAGATTAGATTTATGGTTTTGATTTAACCTGTTCTGCAAAAGATGACTGACAGTGGAAAAGTTCCCCATACAAGAACCAAGCAAAATAATCGTAGCACAATAATCAAGCAACTACAGAGAGACGAGAAATTTTACGTAGGAAAATCCTCCTCGATGTGAGAGAGGGGAAAAACCTACAGAGCATGACGACCTGCAACAAATCCACTAGATCGAAAAAGAGAGGGCACCATGTCTTCTCAATTTTGTTGCCCAACAAAACTAAGGCTCAGTTAAAAGAATAAAATCAGATAATTGTCACCTTGTACTTGGAGAACAAGATATTGTTGTTTCTCCTCGTCACGTGATGCCCCTCCTTGAGAACGGATCTCTACGGCGGCTTCTCCTTGTGCCTTCGGTGTAGACACTCCTTGCAGATGCAGCTTCTCTTCACGACCCTACGGGCTACTCTTCGCATCTTGTGCAGGTTGCTCCTCACGCCTTGTGTGGGTTGCTTCTCTCCTTGCTTGGAGAGAGGGAGAAAACTAAGAGAGAAGAGAGAAAGATCATTGTTATTGGGATGATCTCCAAATCCATGTATGAGGCTTTATTTATATCAGCTCCCTCCACCTATAACTCTCCTAATCCCATTTGGAATAGGACCCCAAAGGGATAATTGTCCAACAACTCCCCTCCTATTTTGGGACTGGATAATAACCAACAACCTCCCCCTCCGGTCCCAGTGGAGAGGTGTCACCAAGAAGATGATCATTTAGAGATGACACCGCTTAACTCTCTATAGAGCTGCAGCTTGTCATGAGTCACAACCTTCATCAGCCTATCTGATGGATTTTCATCTGTGTGAATGTTCTTCAGAATGAGTAACTTATTGTCAATATCATCTCTCAGCCAATGATATTGCATGTCTATATGCTTTGTGCGAGCATGGTGCATCGTGCTCTTGCTCAGATCAATGGTACTCTGGCTATCACAGAAGACAATCGGCTCAATGTCTTCACATCCAAGTTCACCAAGAAATCATTGTAACCACAACACTTCTTTTCATGCTTCTGTTGTTGCAACGTACTCGGCTTTAGTTGTTGAGAGTGCAGTGCATTTCTACAACTTGGACTGCCACGAAATCACTCCCCCTGTGAAGGTGAAAATGTACTCGGAAGTCAATTTCCTCTGATCTACATCTCTTGTCATGCCAGCATCTATGTATCCACAGAGTTTGGGATCTGACCTCCCAAACATCAGACACATACTTGATGTCCCTCTCAAGTATCTCAAAATTCACTTCACTGCTTCCCAATTATCCTTCCTTGGATTATACATGAATCTGCTCACTACGCCCACGTCATGAGCAATGTCGGGCCTGATGCGAACCATGGCATACATAAGGCTGCCAACTACAGATTTGTAAGGAATCTTGGTCATCTCAGCTTTCTCCTCAGGAGTAGATGGATGTCTCTCTTTCGTCAACTTGAAATGAGGGGCAATGGACGTGCTGACAAGCTTCGCATTCTTCCTGTTGAACCGCTCCAGAATGCGTTCAACATACTTCTCTTGCGACAACCATAACATATGCTTCTTACTTTCACGAGTGATCTGCATCCCAAGCATGTTGCTTTCCTTTCCTGAATCCTTCATCTCAAATTCCCTGGAGAGTTCCCTTTTGAGCTTTGCAATCAATCCGGGATCATGACCAACTATCAGCATGTCATCCACATAGATCAATAGGATAATGTACCTGCCATTGGGAAGACGTCGAACATACACACATGGATCCGTTGTAGTCCTCTTGAAGTTCTGTTTCGTCATGAAAGCATCAAACTTCAAGTACCACTATCCAAAGGCTTGGTTCAAGCCATAGATAGTCTTCCTCATCCTGCAAACCATATACTCTTTGTCTTCCTCAGCCTGCAAATCATATGCTCTTTCCCCTTCTCTTGGTATCATTGTTGTTGCTCCATAAAGATATCTTCCTTCAGATCACAGTAAAGAAAAGTTGTCTTCACGTCCATCTGCTCTAGCTCAAAGTCTAGGCTTGCAACAAGACCTAGCACCACTCTCACAGAATTCATCTTCATAATTGATGATAAGATCTCATCATAGTCCACGCCCTCTTTCTGGTTGAATCCCTTCACAACCAATCTGACCTTGTACTTCAGTTGCTTGCCACCATCATCTATCTTCAGTTTGTAGACCCACTTGTTCTTCAGCGCTCTCTTGCCTGCAGGAAGCTCAACAAGATCATAGGTATGATCTTTCTTCAGAGACTGCATCTCTTCATTCATTGCATTGCCCCAATGATCTCTCTCCTTATGCTCTTATGCCTCCTCAAAAGTGCATGGCTCATCATGATCAGTCAGCGTCAAGTACTAAGAAGTAGATAACGGGATGATGGCTAATGTGCCCTCCCATATCTCTTGACATGAGGCTCTGTTGCATATGCTTCTTGATGAGGTTGCTCCCCCTGCCCAGGATCCCCTGAACCTGCAGCAGCGAGGTCTGCATTTGGCTCATGTTGTTCTGGTTGTGCATCTTCTCCATCTGTACCATGTAATGGAAAAGAATCCGAGTCCTCGTCGCTGTCATCATCCATAGCAATCCCATATGAGTCACCATCACCACTATCATCCTCAACCAATGTCTGGTTCTCATAAAAAATCACATTTCTATTCATGGTGATGGTATTCTTCTTTGGATCCCAAAGTCGATACCTAAACTCCTGATCTCCAATAAAAATGCAGGGCACTGCCTTGTCATCAAGATTCTTTTTCTGTTCCTTTAGTATAAATGCATAGGCTTTGCATCCGAACTCCCTCATGTAAGCATATAAGGGTACCACAGGATGAGTCGATTAAGTATCCCCTCTGCCACGTCTTCTCAAACATTATCGGAAGCTTCCCATGGTTGAGATGGTTCATCTTCATTCAGATGACGAGACACACATGGCAAAAGCAGTCCACGCCCATGCCAGTCATGCTCATACTATGATCGATCAGGCCACTCAGAGGACACGTGCTACTCCAAGCACGGCTTCTCACCATTGGCCTGTGTTGTTGAGCCGGTTTAGACTGCTCATGATCCCAATGATCATCATTACGATGACTTTGTTGCTCGCTTGAGAGAGATCATGTCACCAGTTATCGGATTTTCTAGTAGCGGTCCATCAAATATTGCAGTTTCTGCCTCTACTAATACTTTAAGCAAGGTTGCAAAAATCAGTAGTCGGTATTCGATCGATCAGGTCACTGCCCTCGTGCAAGGAGACATTTGCTCATGTTGCTAAAATCTGTGAGAGCCAAAATCTGTGCACATTTTCGTTGACTTAGAGATATACCTCCTAGAGATCGAGCCATCTCAATGCCTAGGAAGTGACTTAACTTTCCCAAGCCCTTCAATTCAAATTCACATGTAAGTGTTTTCTTTATCTTGGAGAGTTCTTCTTCGTCATCGCCTGTAAGGATCATGTCATCGACGTACACCAAAGGAATAGATATTTTTTCTCCATTGCTTCTTATAAACAAAGTGTGATCTCTTCACTTGGGCATATCCATTCCTGATCATGATGACACATAGATGTTCAAACCAAGCTCTTGATGACTGCTTTAATCCATATAAAGACCTTTTTAGCTTGCAACACTTATTGTCCTTCTCAAACCCAGGTGGTATTTTCATATACGCTTCTTCTTTAAGATCACCATTCAAAAAGTTTTTTCACATCTAACTGATACATTTTCCAGGAAAAATGAGTTGCTAGACATTAACAACCCTGATCGTATTCATCTTGGCAACAAGAGCAAATGTCTCCAGGTAGTCAATCACATATTTCTGGTTGTATCCTCTAGACACAAGCTGAGCTTGGAATCTATCGATGTTCCCATCAGCATCATATTTGATTGTGTAGACCCATTTAGAGCCAACAAGGTGAGCGCCCTTAGGAGCATCAACAATATCCCAAGTATTCTTTAACCAAGGCATCCATTTCTTCCTTCATACATTGATCAATTTCGGATCCTTTTTGGCTTCATCAATATTTTTGGGAACATGATGAGCATCAAGAGAGGCAATAAATGCTTTATATCTTGAACTCATATTGGTGTAAGCAATAAAGTCCTCCACTGGGTAATGAGTAGAGGCTCGAATAGTTCTAGTTGATTTTCATATAGCAATGGAACAATCATCCAGTAAAGGGTTGGCACTACTAGTATGAATATCATGAGAGAGAGGAACACTTGTAAAGTTTTCATGGCCAAAATCACCCGTGGAAAGGTTGACATCTTGATCAGGGGAAATTTGATATCATGGTTCAGTATCATCTCTTCTCCCATCTCCACCACTTTATCTGATCCATTTCGTTTGCTATAAGTATGTCCAACCTTCCTTCATTTTCATTGTCTTTATCTCTATCTTGCTTATTGTCCTCCCCCACATGGATAGCCTCTTGTATGTCGCCAACAAAGTAAATCTCATTCTCATTTTTCTCAACATATGTACTCACAGACTCCACTTGAGGAAATCTCTTAGAGAAGTAGGACTCGCTCTCAAAGAAAGTAACATCCTTACTTACATGAAGACGACGTGCCACGGGGTCATATCATTTGTATCCTTTTTGGGTCGCAGAATACCTAAGAAAGATGCATTTCGTGGCTCTTGGGTCCAATTTATGCCAACCTGATCCGGAGTTGTGAAGAAAGAAGACACATCCAAAAATTTGCGAGTCCAAACTGGAGGGAGAGGTATATGGATGGATGACAGAGAAAGGAGTTATCTTCTCGATTACGACAGACGGTGTCATATTGATTAGATAAGCGGCAGTCAAGACGGCTTCTCCCAAAAAATTCTTTGGCACATTTCGTTGGAGTAGGAGTGCTCTAGTGGCATTCAGTAAATGACAGTTTTTTCTTTCAGCAATCCCATTTTGTTGGAGTGTGTAACTGCATGAGGTTTCATGGATGATACCCTTCTCATCAAGAAAAACATTTAGGAAACTTTCCATGTACTCATTGGCATTATCAGTCATGAGCATTCTTACTCTTGTTGCACACTGAATGCTTATCATATTTATAAAGCTCTTTATAGCAACAGGAACTTCACTTCTATATTTTAAAAGGTAGACATAAGTCTTTCATGAAAAATCATCAATGAAAGAGATATAGTACATATGGCCACCCATTCTCTTCACACTTGACGGACCCCAAGCATCAGAATGCACCAATTCAAAAGCATAAGTAGATTTACCGGTAGAAGCAAGAAATGTAATTCGTGTTTGCTTTGCAAATTGGCAAACCTCACATTGCAAATCATCCTCAGACACTCCAGAGAAAATCTCAGGCATCAACTTTTGTAGAGAAGAAAAATTGATATGACCAAAATGTTCATGCCATTTTCATGCTAAAGTGAAGTCATCCTTTTCAAGATGAGATTTCATCTCAGAGGTAAGGGCTTGACCCGCTCGAGCTGGAAGACGATATAATCCATCCTCAACTAAACCAATTACAATCTTCTTGTCTGTTTGTAAGTCTTCTAAAACACACGAATTATGATAAAAAATCAGCTTGCAGTGTAATTCTTTAGTAATCTTACTAAGTGATAAAAGATTTATTGGGAAACCAGGGATGTGAATTGCATCGATAAAGAGGAATCAATCAACATCATAAATCGTTTCTTTTCCAGCAAAAATAGTTGGAGACCCGTCTGCAACTGTAACTTTCTCTCTTCCATGCGATAACTTATAATCATGAAACATTCTAGGAGCACATGTCATGTGATCGGAAGCACCACTATCGATAATCCACTAAGATTTGATAGAGAAAGTATTGCAATTTCTCCTCATATTAAAAGCCGAACCATTGTGTGTCGATTACAAAAGATATGTTCTTTCATAAGCAATTCCTTGAAGGACTGTAACTCCCTGATGATACCCTTTGTCAAGCCAGGTTCTGTGGATGGTCCAAGAGACGTAGGATCATTCATCAGTAAATGTATAGCCTTTAGACTTTCACTACCTTTCACAAACATTTAATCATACACCTTACGTACAATATGAATAGCAGTTTAACTCAACGAACTTCAATCACAACAACTATGCCAAGCAATAGAGGCAACCTCGGGCTTCGACGAAGTGAGAAAAACACAAACCTCACTCCTCCTAAATTCCTTGGACTGGTTGTTGTCTAAAAATAAAGCAGCAACCCTCTTTGTCCAAGTAAAAAACACACAAATGCAGTCCTGTTGGGAGAAGAGAATCCGTTGTTTATTGCAGAGAACCCTAAGCTCTCTTATATAGAGAAGGCCTATGGGTAAATTACATAAGATGGATACAGGAAAATAACAATAGCAGAAAAGGTACATAGAATATAGAAGTATCTCTACGCTCCCCCTCAAGATGGAGCATAGATGTCAATCATGCTCAGCTTGGAAGAACACTTCTGGAATGACCCTCTGAGCAATGGCTTGGTAAAAATGTCGGCAGTCTACTCTCCTGAACTGACATGGGAAGTAGAAATCAAGCTATTTCGAATCATATCTCTAGTATAGTGGTAGTCTACCTCAATATGATTTGTTGTTTAATGAAATGCAAAATTAGTAGCAATGAATAACGCTGTTTGATTATCAAGTTGTAACTGCAAGGGTAGAGGTACATCTATATGCAAATCTTCTAATACAGCTCAAACCCACAACATCTCGGTACTTGCTTGCGCAATGGCCCTATACTCATATTCAACACTAGATCTAGCCACCACTATATGTTTCTTGCTTTTCCAATAAACTAAAGAACTACCAGCAAATACTGCAAAACCTGAAGTAGACTTCCGATCCTTAGGGCATCCTGCATAGTCTGCATCAACACATGCAGAAATGGAAATGTCTGTTTCTTTCCTGAACAATAGTCTTGCACCTGGAGACGACTTTAGATATCTCAATATCATTTTTTTGCATCCATATGTACTTTTCTGGGTTGTTCCATGAATTGACTCACCTGACTAACTGCAAAAGAGATATCAGGTCTAGTGATATTAATATAAAGAATCTTTCCCACCATCTCTCTGTAACTTCTCATGTCAACCTCATCTGTATCATCATCATCATATAACTTCATGCTAGGATCCATAGGAGTAGTCGAGGGTTGACACCCGATCATGCCCGTCTCAACAAGTATGTATGTAATATACTTCCTTTGGGTCATCACAAGACCCTGTGCATTCCTAACGAATTCCAAACCCAGAAAATATCGTAGGGTGCCAAGATCCTTAGTAATAAAGTGATGGCACAGAAATGCTTTTGCCATGTTTATCCCCTGCATATCATCTCACGTAACAAGTATATCATCAACATACGCCATGATAGCAACAGTACCTCTGGGAGTCTTCTGGACAAACAAAGAATGATCTGCATTTGATCTTTTGAACCGTTGCCTTTCAGTTAGGTCAGAAAGCTTCGGAAACCACGCCCGCGAGCTTTGTTTAAGGCCATATATTGCCTTGTAAAGTCTACACAGCATCTGACTCTCCCCCTCAGCAGCAAACCCTGGAGGCTGCTGCATATAGACTTTTTCCTACAAATCCCCATACAAAAAGGCATTCTTAACATTAATCGAAAACAAAGGCCAATCACGTACCACAACAACTTAAAGGAGGACACATAGAGTCGAGTGACGCGTGCCTGGAGAGAATGTGTCCATATAATCCACGCCGTATGTTTGAGTGAACCCTTACGCCACTAGTCTTGCCTTGTAACAGTCAAGGATGCCATCTACATGATATTTGACTTTAAATACCCATCTACAGCTGACAACGTATGCTCATGGGGGAGCAGAAATCAAGCTCCATGTACCTCGCCACTGTAGAGCAGCCATTTCCTCCTCCATAGTTGAACGCCAACAACTAACCTTCAAGGCATCCTGATAATTCCGTGTTATTTCCACGGTAGATAGGGCCACAACAAACCTCTGAAAGTCCCCTGTGAGACGATGGAAGGAAACATGTGAAGCAAGCGGATATGATGCACATGTACGCTTCTGCTTCCGTAAGGCAATAGGTACATCCAGATCATCGGAAACAGTACTCGCCGGTATGTTAGTCTCCTGCAAAGATCCATGCGTTGGTACATTTTCAGACCCATCGTTAGTAATATTATTTGGACAAACCTAAGTTATGTTGGATGATTGACGAGTACCATGAGCAGGGACAGACTGACGGGTATAGAATTTCGATAAAGGTGAAACAGGTGGTTGTGGAGGAGGTGGTGATGGTGGAACAATAGGAACTGGTATGGGAAAAGACGGATGCAGAGGAGGTGACACATAAATCTCATCATCAGTTGTAGATGAAGCCAACCTGTCACATGTAGGAGAGAAATACATCACATACTCAAAGAAGGTGACATCGGCACTAACGTAATATTTCCCGCTCAAAGGGTCATAGCATCGGTAAGCCTTCTGAGTCCGGAAGTACCAACAAACACAGACTTGACAACCCTAGGTGAGAGCCTATCAAGTCCCGGAGTCAGCTGTTGAACGAAGGCAATAGAGCCAAAGACATGAGGAGTAAGGGAGAATAATTCCTTGTCAGGAAAAACAACGGAAAGAGGAAGTTTCTCACCTAAGACAGAGGATGGCATACAATTCAACAGATAACATGTCGTAAGGACTGCATCACCCCAAAAGGAATTGGGAGCACGACTCTTGATAAGTAGAGTCCAAGTATTATCAAGAAGATGACGATGCTTTTTCTCTGCAACGCCATTCTGTTGAGATGTGTAAGCACAAGTTGTTTGATGGATAATGCCTCGAGATAAGAAGAAAAGTAAAAGAGTACAAAAATCCAAAGCATTATCCGTACACACAAATTTCACAGTAGAAGAAAAAACATTCTGCACATCATTTATAAGATTTTTGATCACATCTCCTGCTTCAGATTTATTCTTCAACAAAAACACCCATGATAACTGAGAAAAGTCATCATCAACAACTAGGTAAAATATGTGTCCATGATGATCAAGGACACGACTCGGACCCCAAATGTCAACATGAAATAATTCAAAAGGGGAGCTACTGCTCCAAGACTGACGACTAGGGAAAGCAAATCTGTGATGCTTTCCCAACTGACAGGCTTCACACTGAAAAGAAGAACCTGGTGAAATCTGTGGCAAGATATGACACATGTTCTGAAGAGGGAGGTGGCCAAAGCATAGATACCATGTAAATGGAGAGACCGGTCCACTTGATTGAGAGGAGACACCAACATAAGGAGTTCGGACCAGACGATAAAGACCATCCTGCTCACAATCACAACCAATCACCCTTCCCATAAGAATGTCCTGAAAAACAAGAGATGGGTCAAAAATAGCGCGATAGTGCAAATCCTTCGTAATATGACTGATAGATAATAAATTCATCGAAAAATATGGAGCATGCAACACATTCTGTAGACGCATAGAAGGCGTCAAACTGATCTCCCCCTATCCAATGACGGGGGAATGGGTCTCATCTGCTATCACTACAAATCGCCCCGGTGGAACCTCCCTGTAGGATGTAAGTTTATCTGTCTCGACAAAGATGATGTGTCGCGCCAGAGTCCATAATCCATTCTGAATCGTCAGATCCATGACAGGAAGTAAAGGCATAAGCACTACCTGAGGTTCTAGCAATGGCTGACGTACTAGCAGAGGCTGAAGCAACTATATCTGAGTGACCTCCTGGAGATTCTGTAAAGATAGGAGGCATGAAGAAGATGCCGGTGGAGATGCAACGTGCTTGTCTATACGTGATGATGCTAGAAAACCATGCTTAGAATAGCATGTATCCTCCGTGTGACCTGGGCGATGACAGAATGTGCAAGGCTGACGGATGCGACCGCCTCTACCACGAGGTCCACGATCACGGAATGAAGAAGAGGCTCCTCTGCCTCGGTAGGCCTCCATCGCCAAAGGAGGCTGAGTAGTAGCAGTAGACGGGACTGTAATTCGGCTAAGCTTGCGATACACTTCCTCCATTGGAGGAATAGTAGCATCTGCAAGAATCTACGAGCGAGCAGCATCATATTCATGGTCAAGTACCGCGAGTAAGACCCACACCATGATAGCATTCCAAAAGGTCTTCTGTTGCTCGGGAGTCACCGTAAGGGGAATGATGCTGTAGCGCTTTTCAAACATCCCTCGCAAGGATGTATACAATGAATGAAGAGGTTGTCTGTTCTGCTTGACAGTAAATATGTCATGCTGGAGTTGAAGGATCTTGGTCTCACTTCGTGCCTGCGAGTATGTTGCTACAAGGACGCCCCACGTCGCCTTAGCAGTGGGCTGATGGAGTACATCATTAACAATCTCCATCGTCAATGTACCTGAAAGCCAGACTTGGGTGTACGAATCATCGGCCTCCCAAGAGGCATAACCCCATGTTTCTATGCTGGCTCTTCTTTTCTATGAATGTGCTTCTTACCATTGGACTTCATGAGACTCATGAACTGCATAGTCCAGAGCTCATAGTTCGTCCCATCCATCTTGACAATGGGCGTTCGACCTTTGAAAATGCTTATAGAGGGCATGTCGACCTTGTTTTTTGACAATTTGCTGGAGATATAGAACTAGGGTTTGTAAACCAAGGAACGAATGTCTACATAAACATCCGATGATTTGAGTGCATATGTAGACTTAAGCACTCAAACCCATAGCCGACGACGAGAGAGAGAGGAGAGGGCGGGGGGGGAGTTAGAGAGAGGGGTTGGCGGGGCGATGGCGACGAGAGGAGAGAGGGGGCGGTGGCGAGAGAGACGGGGATGGTGGGACGACTGTGGCGGTGGCGAAAGAAGAGGTGGGGGTGGGGGCGGCGACGAGAGAAGAGGGGGGAGGGGGTGGTGGACGGCTAGGGTTTGGGGTAGGGTTTAGGTTGGCTCTGATACCATATTGGAAAAAGAGAATCCGTTGTCTATTCTAGAGAATCCTAGACTCTCTTATATAGAGAAGGTGTGACGCCCGTCCCCCTCTAGGATCCGGATACTCGACAAACCAATTCACTCACATACATTCCACATTCGAATATTTGATATTCACAAAAGCAGGAGAAAATAGCAACATACATAGGAATTTAAAATTTTTGCTTGCATTGCATTCAACCTATTCACAACCACGTGTATTTCCATTCACTAATTCCATTGTATTCCATTGTCCATTTCCATGTCCATAAAATATACATTACATGCCATGTCTCTCAAAAAGTAGAAGTTACAAGTACAGGAAACAGTAAAAGGAAATACCAATACTGTACCACAAAAAAGGTGAAGCTGCACAAAAAGGATGGTGCCTCCAACAAATCACCGTTGTGAACCTGCGGATCCACACGTAGGTATGTTATGAGCAAAGTTTCTCAATACAATGTAAAATGAGATATACAACATGCAGATATAATTAAAAGTGTGCAAAAGAAACTACTAAGTAAATTGGTCTCACAAAGAATTACATTTTAATTACTATTATTAGATGTGGATTTGAGTAACCAAGCCTCGTGGATAGTCTGTGGTCTTAGTCTGGATGAGACCTCACACTATGACTCTAAGGTAAAAAAAATACCTTAGGGTTGGGTTGCCTCTGTAGGCATGCGGTGGGGTACAATGCATCCTAACTAAGTTCCCAACACATCCACTTAGCCCAACTTCACAAACTTTACTTCCGATTCACAATTAATCCCGCAGATCATTGAGACTAACCCAATCTTCCTTATGCACAGGAGATTCACGTCCTATTTCCAACTTTATTAATCACATTTTCCCCGAAATTCCCCTCTTAGCGCTCCTACTCGGAATACTAACCAATGTGGTTACACTAGTCAGTACACGAGTGTTAACTCTAAGTGAACAAGCGAAACACTAGACGACCAACCATGACTACTTGGCCCACGCTCGAGTACCGGGCTAAAGCACGCAAGTGCCAAGGGCAACACCGTCAGATTAGCACCTCAGTGTGCCAAGCGACATGTCCTCCAACCATCGCAGCTACAATAGTAGTTGGGATTGCGGTCAACTAAGCTTTTACCCGGAGCCCCAAGGGTGCATGCCCCTCCCTTGGTAGCAACTACTACACTACCCAATCGTTATAGAAACTCTCCCACTGAACAATAAGAAAAGCCAAATCATGACCATAGTAATATCCCTAATAATCGTTAGGAATTTGGATTTGATTGAACGATAATCAATGTGAAATTGGCTACGAAAAGATGGGACAATCCCTTCATGCGCTTATTGTGAAATCGGGATTTGTCAAATGATCTCAGTGCTTTCGAATGCGGGAGTAGAATTATGTGGCATTCAAGGTGTTTGATAAAATATATGATAGAGATGTTATCATATGGCATACTAATATATACCACGAAGAATGATGCACTTTGAGAGAAGGTAATGCACAACCACTGACACTATCTATTTTATCATCTGCAACATGTAACAATAAAAGGAGAAGAGTAATGTCACTAATACACTATGACAGCAACAAACTATTCACATATGCGAACAATGTGGAAGGTGGAGCATTAGCATGGAGATGATATATGACACGACTTCATGATGATAACTGATCATAAGGCACTCAACTAGACATCCATAACAAAATGGATTAACATATATAAATAAAAATAGGCTACAGTAAGAACATAGGTGACATTACTAAATTTAGTGCAAGCAATGACCTATAACATATACAATTTTGCCACTACTCCAACAAACCATTAGACAAAAAATCAATAAGATGTCATGCTAATGGGATTACTGAAACAATATCATATGGCATCAATTGTGTTTTCCTTCACATAAAATGTCAGGAGATATTTCATCAAGACTTCCATCTATGTGTGACGAATCAACACGCTTTATTCACATCAAAATCCAATGGTGATGTTGACCTATATGCCCATACAGGGATGTTCAAATATTGCCTATTTATTCAGGTGAAAATTCTAAAAGTTCCATTAGCAATGACGAGACAACATGAAATAAAGAACATATAGAACTATTTGTTGAAATTTTTGAGAAAAGGTGTGGTCTTCAGGGATTGGACTCGAAGACGAAGTCGTGCCTTTTGATCCATTAGTGGAATCATAGATGTCAGTACCACACATAGCTTCAACACCAAATGACCATAGCATGCCAATCAGTAAAAATTATGTACAGCCTCTATTGAGTCTCCATTATTTTTGCCTTTACTTTACATCTCACGATAACTATGGACATGATGATTTGTACTCAATTCTGATTTTTAATTTGTTCTCACTGATTACAGCTTGTAGTCCTTTTAGCTACAAATCTGGTTTGCAGATATGGTTGTTACGATTATGTTGTACTCTGAGTATTATTGGGATTTAATTTGTTGTGTGGTATGTGGTTGTAGCTTTGTTCTGTGTCTCATGATTAAACATTACAATTGGAGAGATGAAAAGCATATATCCCATGTGGTATCCACTAACATCTTATTGCAGGAGAGCTATATGAGTACATCAGAATGTTTCTACGTATGGTATTTCCTTTAATTGTACTGGAATTTCATCTCCAATAGTAATTAGCTCAACAAATCAAAGGAGACATATCAATTCCCAAAAGCTATACATAGCAGAACACACAGGTCATCGAGGTGCAATTCCTGCACCATCTGAGAGAATCAAAGCACCGCACCTGACCAGCTCGTTGTTGGATATTTACTTGAAGTCAAGCATCATCGAAATTAGTTGATCGGAGAAACACATACACCATCTCATGCACCCATTTTTTTGGCCGCCGATCTTAACTCCAACCTCTTCCCCACGCACAAACACATCCGCATGCACATCCCCATGTGTGTGCATGCCTAACCCGAGGTTACAACGACCTAAAAACCCATAACCTGGCCTGTAGGAATCAAAGTGCGGAATCATGCAGCAAGGATAATGAAAAATATCGTACCTCAAAAAAAACTCGCACCTCGATTTCTCCTCTGGCGGAGAACGATACGATCGGCACCCCTATGATGATGAGAACCGACGCACAAGGATGACCTTAACCTCCTCCATACGAGGATGGCCTTGGATCGTTGATTCGACGTGCTCCAGCGAGTACTAGCGGTGCTCCAGCGAGGGTGGAAAAGGGAGGAAGAGGGCTGAAGCTTGGTGTGGACGGATTGGGAGAGGAAAGTGTTTGGTTTTGTGGGTCCACCCCGGATTCGGATCCGGGTTCAGATCCGAATATGACATAGACCCCTCCTCACTAAAATAGCCATAACTCGGGCTCCAGAAGTTGGATTTTTGCGTTCTTGAGCTCGTTGGAAAGATCTCGACGAACACTACGCAATGGACTCTTTACTTGAATTTTTTGGTCACTGAAAAAGTACAAATTTTACAATTAAGACCAGACTCAGTCAAGATTTGCATTTTAGTCCGTGTTCGATTTTCGGGGTTTTCACAGAAGGCCTATGGTAAATTACATAAGATGGATACAAGAAAATAAAAATAATAGAAAAGGTACATAGAATATGGAAGCATCTCGACAAGTCCAAAACGCAACAAACAGCAAGGAGGACTTATAGCCCAGAGCTCCAACACCTCCAGGACAGCAACCTCAATAACAATAAAATGGTTTGACCCCAGTTTGTTGCACCCAACGATCAGGTCGCACAGGAACATGTCGTCAGGAGCAGGCTCGTACGCACAGGAGCATGCCACACAGAAGCAGGCTCATGCGCACAGGAGCAGGTCCCACACAGGATCAGCCAAAGAAGGCCACATCGCCAAAGGAATGCTTGGGCGAACATAAATAACAAGCACTCCAACTTCTAGGGCACCGGATCTTTGTGAGCAACCACTGAATTGAAGAAAACTGCCAACCCGTTGCAACGGTCACGGAGAAGACGATCACACAAACATTGGCTCTGATACCATGTTGAGATCAAACACACAAGGCATTCACAAAGATGGAGACAAGGATTTACGTGGAAAACCCTACGGAGAGGTAAAAACCATGGGAGCTCTCAATCCCTAATCAATCTCCCTCACTCAAGATTATGGCTCTCTTCACTAAGTTGATAAAAAACAATGAGGGATGAGTACACTATATAGAGAATGATAGGTAAACGGTCCCTCATCCAAAGGTCCGTTTACCCATATAAGTATGATACCTGAACACCGACTATCTAGACAAGTAAAACACCGACTATCTAGACAAGTACTCTTGACTTATTGAAACAATGGAGTAGGATTTGTTAGAGTCAAACCATCCTAAAGCTGGCAGTAAACAACTCTAAGTTTCTGAGCTACTGAGAATATTGTTCATCTTGGAGGGAAACAAATTATTTTCTCGTCACGGCTTTCCCACAAAATCAGAAATTCTCTATTTTTTGTTATGGTTAGTTATATGTGGAAGGGGATTAATATTATATCTTTCTTGTCTTCTGCATCTCTTGCCATAAAAATATGATTAATTTAATTACTTGATTATCAGTGCCTTCCCCACATTGAGACATTGGGTCTGCCACTGCTACAGTTGCATGCAAAATTTCAGACTTGGCCTATTTTGACTTACTCGTGTCTAGGCAGCATCATTTAAGTGTTTATATCAAGCTTTTTATACCTATGATATACAAATACTTATTGAAGTTTCGAAATAGTTTCAACACTGCCTCAATCGGTGTTGCTGAAAGAACACAAGCAAACAAAGTAGGCGGGGATCCTTATAGGCGTAGCAACCTTGCTTCGTGTGAATCAGGAAAGGACGTCAAATGAGTGATTAAGGTGCTTGGATTTCTACTTTAATTATTTTGATTAGATCAATAAAGGGACAATTAATTGGCATGTGATGCTGCTGCATTTGTTCATCAGTTCAGATAAATTGAGAAGGGTGCAGCATCATGGAGCTCAAAACTTTAAGTGTCAAAACCCCGGAATCAAATGTGAATAATTTGACATTCATTTGAGCTCTATTGTGTCATTGCTTTTATATTATGTATTTCTGTGCATTGATTCGAAAAAATATGTATTTCTGTGCTTGTTATGTTGTGATGAACAACTATAAAGCTTGCTCTGAATATAGAACAACAGCAAGGAAGAGTAGTCTCGACAAAAATGTTAATTCACGAAAAGGGACAACATCTACAATCCAATATTTGATCAAGCTAAGACAACTAAAGCAAGAGTTTCAGATAGTGAGAGCACAGGTTCAACAACTTAATCTCCTTACCCAAGATACATAGTAGATGATTAGAATTATGTTAGTTTGCCAATCTTTTATATGAGTGACATTATTTCTCTTATCTATGATCAGGAATTGTTCTTCAACTAAGGGATCAACCACTGATGAGGGTTTCTGCAAGGAGTTGGAGGTGTTGGCTCATGTATTAATATAACTGGAGGCTGTAAGCATGTTGAAGCTTTTAACTATTTTTTCGTGAACATTTTTCTAGGCCTTTTTTTTTGCTTTTATTGTTTGTTTCATATTTGGAAAAAGGATCACTTGCAAAGAAGGAACACAAATGCTGAAATGGCTTTAGGTGTTCTAAAAGCAATTCAATAATGGATCATATATATATATTGAAGTGTACATGCCCGTGCACATGCACTCTTTCTCACCCACCTGTACAAGTCATACACATACATGCACAAAACACATGCATGTTCTCTCTCGTATTTGGCTTTATATGTGATTTTTCCGAATCTTAGTTGGGAAATCTTTTATTAGAAATCAAAGGATGATCATCCAATTTCAGATTTCATACATAAAAATATTAAGAAAACACACGATTACAAATTCTTAAAGTTCCAATCCATTTGGCATAAAGCGCTTTCGCACTATGAACCACAGTCTCTACATAATACCTCCACTCCATGAAATCTATAACATCTCTCTCGCCCTGAAAACCCACAGGAGTGCAAATGGCCATCTCTTATCTTGCTGCTTTATATACACTGGCTGCTTCTGTCCATTCTGGATCTAAAGCTTTTCAAAAAGGCATCCATGCCCCTTATGTAGGACCTAAGACCACATGAATAGATCTGCAGTTTTAGGACTTAGATCTGATATTTGTTTGTCATTCTATGTATAAGAAATTCGATCTGGGGATTCATACGAACTCAGCAGCTTATGCATAATTTGGAGTCCTTGCTCAACCTTGAACCAAGATTGTAAAGATTTGATCCATCCTTGTTATCTATTGCACATTATTGAGGATCGGTTGTATGCTAGAGCCAAGTAGAGTAGATCTTCACATTAATAGGCTTTAGTTGAATAATATGACTGGATATTGTTAGAGTAAACAATACTCTGATGTGTTATTCCATAGAGCCCCCCGGGTCTCTTATATAGAGAGAAAACCCTTGGGTAAATTACAGTGACGTACAATATATAAATAGAAAATATGAAACAGTACATCGCAACATAAATAAGTCTCTACACTCCCCCTCAAGATGGAGCATAGGATATCTATCATGCTCAGCTTGGAAGAACATCTCTGGAAAGGTCCTCTGAGCAATGGCTTGGTGAATATGTCAGCAGTCTGGTCCTCTGAACTGACATGAGAAGTGGAAATGAAGCCCCTTCTGAATCATGTCCCTAGTATAATGACAATCCACCTCGATGTGCTTTGTTCTCTCATGAAAAGCTGGATTGTTGGCAATAAACAATGCTGCCTGATTATCACATTGAAGGTTCATAGGCAAGGGGACATCTACATTCAGATCTTCTAAGACTGCTTTAACCCACATCATTTCTGTGCTTGCTTGTGCCATGGCTCTGTACTCGGATTCTGCACTGGATCTCGCCCCAACGTCTGCTTCTTGCTTTTCCAAGAGACTAAAGAGCTTCCTATGAAGATAGCTAATCCAGAAGTAGACTTACGATCCCTTGGACATCCTGCATAATCTGCATCTGCACAAGCTGAAATAGACAGATCTGTATCTTTCTTGAATAGCAACCCTGTGCCTGGGGAAGACTTCAGATATCTCAATATCATATACAAGGCATCCATAGAACTTGCCTCGGCTGCTCCATAAATTGACTCACCCGGTTTACTGCAAAGGCAATATCCGGTCGAGTTATAGTAATGTATAAGAGCTTACCCACCATCTCTCTGTACCTTCTCTTGTCCACCTCCTCGGCATCATCAACGTACACTTCATGCTCGGGTCCATAGGTGTACTTGAAGGTCTGCATCCAGTCATTCCTGTTTCAACTAGCAAGTCTGTGACATATTTTCTTTGAGTCATCACCATTCCTTGTGCATTTCTTGCAAACTCTATCCCCAGAAAATATCGTATTGTGCCCAGATCCTTCGTAATGAACTGGCTTCCCAACAGGGACTTGGTTATCTCAATCCCCTGAGCATCATCTCCTGTAACCTAGATGTCATCAACATATATCATAACAACAACTGTACCTCTAGGGGTCTTCTGGACGAACAGTGAGTGGTCCGCATATGATCTCCTGAACCCCTGTCGTTCAATTAGCTGGAAAGCTTCTGGAACCATGCTCGGGGACTCTGTTTGAGGCCATAGATAGCCTTATGAAGTCTGCACACCATCTGAGTCTCCCCCTCAGCAGCAAACCCTGGTGGCTGCTGCATGAGACTTCCTCCTGTAGGTCACCATACAAGAAAGCATTCTTGACATCAAGCTGGAAAATGGTCCAGTTACGTACAACAACAACAGATAGGAGGATGCGAAGAGTGAGTGTCTCGCCACTGGGTGAAAAAGTATCCAAATAATCTACCCCATATGTCTGGGTAAATCCCCGTGCTACAAGTCTGGCCTTGTATCTGTCTAGACGTCCATCCGCATGATATTTCACCGTAAATACCCACTTGCAACTCACCACGGAGGCACTGGAGGAATGGGGACAAGAGACCAAGTCCCTCTAGATTGCAAGGCACCGCATCTCCTCTTCCATGGCTAGACCCAGCAGTCAATCTTCATGGCATCCTGATATGTCCGTGGAATCTCCACTGACGATACGGCAGCTGCAAACTTCTGGAAATCCCCAGTGAGACGATGAAATGAGACTTGAGAGGCAAGAGGATATGAAGCACACTATCTTCGCTGCTTCCTGATGAGCAATGGGCCGGTCCAAATCATCCATGACTGTGTTGACCGGTTGATCCTCCTCCTGTAGTAAAGGCTCCTGCAAAGGTGCATTGTCTAACCCACCATTAGTGTTTACATCAGAACATACCTGAGGCGTGTTGGATGGTTGACATGTAGCTTGAGCAGGGACTGACCGCCTTGTATAGAACTTAGTAAAAGGTACAACTGGAGGTGGTGCCGGGGGTGGTGGTGGTGGTGGTGGATGTGGTTGGTGGAGTAGAGGATTGACCCAGGCTTGGAGGTGGAGGCACATAGACATTGGAATATGTTGATGTGGAGGAGACCAATCTGTCACCTGCAGGGGAGAAGTACATGACAGGTTCGAAAAATGTAACATCTGCACTCACATAGTACCTGTCATGAACAGGGTCATAGCAACGGTATCCTTTCTGTGTCCTGGAGTAACCCACAAAAACACACTTGATAGCCCTAAGAGATAGCTTATCAAGTCCTGGAGATAAGCGGTGGAACAAACGCCACAGTGCCAAAGACCCGAGGTGTAAGTGTAAACAATCTTTGTCGGGAAAAAGAACAGAGATTGGAGACTTCCCCAAGAACAGTTGTAGGCATTCGGTTGACTAGATAGCATGCTGTAAGTATAGCATCCCCCCAAAAGGATAATGGAGCACAACTCTGAATAAGTAATGTGCGAGCAATATCAAGAAATGTCGATGCTTTCGTTCTGCAAACCCCATTTTGTTGAGACGTGTAAGCACATGTGGTTTGGTGGACAATGCCTTTAGAAGAAAGAAAGCAAGAAAGTGAGCGAGTGCAGAACTCCAATGCATTGTCAGTACGCACATACTTAACAGTAGACGAAAAACATTTTGGACTTCATTGATAAGATTTGAATACACTCCCTGCTTCAGATTTATTTTTAAGAAGAAAAGTCCAGGACACTCTAGAAAAATCATCAACCACAACTAAATAGAACATGTGCCCCTGATGATCTGGGACACGACTTGGACCCCAAATATCTATGTGAAATAGCTCAAATGGGGAGCGACTGCTCCGACTCTGACAACTGGGGAAGCTAGACCGATGGTGCTTCCCTAACTGACATGCTTCACAACGAAAAGAAGAACTCGGAGAGATCTGAGGCGGGAGGTGACGCATTTTCTGTAGCGGCAGATGACCGAACCGAAGATGCCAGTATATGGAGATACGGAGCCCTGGGAATGCAGTGAGACGCCAGCGTAAGAGTTTCGGACTGAGACGATAGAGGTTGCTCAGAGCCACAGCCAATCACCCTGCCCGTTAGTATGTCCTGAAAAATAACAGACGATGGGTCAAAAATAGCACGACAGTGCAAATCACGTGTAATCTGACTAATGGATAAGAGGTTCATAGAGAATTCTGGAGCATGTAGAACATTCTGTAAGTGCATAGAGGGTAGCAAAACCGTCTCCCCCTGACCGATGATAGGGGAATGAGTGCCATCAGCAATGAGTACAGAGCGACCAGGCTGAACAGTTCTGTAGGACTGCAGAATATCTTTCTCACGGCATAGATGATGGGTAGCTCCAGAGTCGACAATCCATCCTGTGAGATCATGACTATGAAATGAGACTGAAGGACTACCTGAGGCACTGGCTGAAGCAGATGTACTAGCTGACGCCGAAGCCGCAACATCAGAAGCTTCAGCACCCTCTGACGATGACTGTGGCATGATATCACGAAGTCGTGCCACTAGCTCCTCGAACCTGTATCTGGAGTAGATGCTGGTGGACCCTGAACATGATCAGCTACACGTGCAGAAGGAGGGAAGCCATGCTTGGAATAGCATGTATCCTCCGAATGACCAGTACGGCGACAGAATGAGCACGTAGAGCGTATGCGACCTCCGCGGCCACGTCCACCACTTCCTCTGCCACGAAATGAGGACGAACCACCACGTCCCCTGGAAACTGCCATTGCTGACAGAGGTGCAGTCGCTGTATTCGATGGAACAGGTACACGACTGAGCCTCCTGTATACCTCTTCCATCGGTGGGATGGTGGCATCTGCTAGGATCTGAGAGCGTGCTGCCTCGTACTCAGGGTCAAGAGCAGCGAGTAATACGCCAACCATAGTGGCGTTGCGGAACGTCTTCTGCTGTTCCGGCGTGGCTGTGAGCGGAATGGTGCTATAGAGCTTCTCGAACATTCCACGAAGCGACGTGTACAGGGAATGAAGAGGCCTTCCATTCTGCTTCGTGGTAAAGATATCATGCTGCAACTGGAGCATCTTCGTCTCGTTGCGTACCTGAGAGTACGTCGTGGCCAAAATATCCCACATCGCCTTGGCGGTGGGCTGATGAAGGACATCATTCGCTATCTCCGTCGTGAGCGTTCCTGAGAGCCAAACCTTGGCATACGCATCATCAGCCTCCCATGAGGCATATATTCCTGTCTTCTCCGGCGGTTCATCCTCGGTAAGAATATGCTTCTTACCACACGACTTCATGAGACTGAGGAACTGCATAGCCCACAGTTCGTAGTTTGTCCCGTCCATTTTGACGATTGGTGCCGAACCTTTGAAGGCACCCATGGCGGGCATATCGACCTTTTGTTCTGACATACTGCCGGAGAAGAACAACTAGTGGTAGACCAAGAAAATGTTGTCTACCAAGACCTTTGAGGATTCAAGTGCATATGTAGACGTTATGCACTTGAACCCAACATCTATCCGAGACCGACCGAAGAAGAGGCGCCCCGGTGGCGAGTAGAGGCTGTGGAAGCCTCTACCGAAGAGAGACGGTGGCTGGGGGGTTCCCGGCGGCGGGGCTGGGCGGCGCGGGTGGGTTCCCGGCGGCGGCTGGAGGCCGGGGGCGGAGAGAGGGAGCCGGCGGGAGGGCTAGGAGCCCCGCAGGAGGGCTGACGGGGGCCGGCTGGGGCTGGCGGACTCTGGCGGAGGGGGGTGGGGGCCCGGCGGAGGGGCTTAGGGCCTGGCGGAGGGGCGGCGGGGCCTTGAAGGGCTTGTGAGCGGCGGCGTGAGGGGCTTCGAGAGGCCGGCGGCGGCAGGGGGGGTGGAGAAAACCCTAGGTTAGGGTTAGGGCTCTGATACCATGTTAGAGTAAACAATACTCTGATGTGTTATTCCATAGAGCCCTCGGGTCTCTTATATAGAGAGAAAACCCTTGGGTAAATTACAGTGACGTACAATATATAAATAGAAAATATTAAACAGTACATCGCAACATAAATAAGTCTCTACAGATATGCTCCTGAATGAATTTGATCTCATGAGAATGAACCTTCTCTGGCTCATCACCCATTTGCTAATATTGATGAATGACAACTATGGCTGATTCCATGCGATTTATGCTGTTTCTAATAGATGGATATTCCTTGAATTGGAACAATTGATAAAGTAGCCATGCAAGTTTGTGGATTATTCAAAGCATGATTTTATTATAATTAAGTTTGATATTTTAATTTTTCAGGCTGTATATCAGTACTGTACAAGTCACTATATACTGATGTGATGAGCGAACATTGCAACTCTACCAGAGCATACCGGTACATTGATTACAGGTACAAGGCTTGGGAGGCTTCAAGTATCGAGTGAATACATACCAGTCCAGCCTGCCTCAATACCGGCAGAATATGAAACCTGCTTTTGTTATGTGAATCGGACACTGGCAATCAGCCGAGTATACCGGTACACCTGTGGACTGCAATCCAATTGGGTTTACAGTAGAGGCACTGGATCTGTATACAAGCATACCGGTGTAAGATCTGGAACAGTTAATATTTTGCTTTAGTTTCCTGTACTGAATTGATCAATATGCTGCTTAATAAATGCTTTGTGTTCTAATCTATGGTACTCAACTAGTAAAAAATACAAAGAAAAAAATGAAACTAAAATAAGCACATTAGTTTACCAATTATATATATTTTACAAATTAATTAAGCTAATAAACAAATCAAATAAAAATAAAATAAATTCCAAAAAATCAATTATGATGTGTAATAATATAATATATATTAAAAATGTATTTGTATAAACATAATTAATCATAAAATAAATAAAATAAAACATATATAAAGTACCTATATTCCACCTTATTTAATTTTGGGATATTTACACATGTAACCCTGAGTAATTTCGTAATTATCCTAGAAATCCTCTATAATAATGAATTACATCCAGAACCTTGAATACATATTCCGTTTTACACTCATAACCTTCCGTTAGTTTTCTTCATTAACTCAACCACACAAGTGAGTTAATCTAACCGATAGACGATCTAACGGCTAGGATTAAGCAAAAGTTAACAAGAAAAAAAAAGAGAAAAACACGAACAGGTTGCGTGGCTTTCTGGAGGGATTGGGGAGGGGAGGTCTTGTAGGGAGGGGCTGACAACGGTGAGGCTACCAGCGGGGGTGGGTTTTCCAGACGAGGTTGGAGGCTTCGATGAAGGTGCCGACATAGGAGGAGGAGGGGCTTCCAAGCAGGATGTTGGCGCAGGGGGAGGAGGGGCTTCCAAGCAGGAGGCGGTGGGTCGCGGAGCCTGCAGGGGAGGCTTCTAAGACGGTGCCGACGTGGGGGGAGGGAGTCGTCCAAGCGAACTTGGCGGTGTGGGGGGGGAATGGGGCGAGCTTGCAGGCATGGAGGGGAGCGTCAAGGCGAGCTGGGCGGTGCGGGGGGAAGGGGGCGGGCTTGCAGGCACGCGGGGGGCGGCTTGGTGGTGCGGGGGGAAGGGGCCAGGTAAGCTTGGCGGAGCAGGGGGAAGGGGTTGAGCTTGCAGGTACGCAGGGTAGGGGGGGAGGGGGGTCGTCAGGCGAGCTTGCCGGTGCGGGGAAAGGGGCCGGGCTTGCAAGCACGCGGGGTGAGGGTCGTCCAGGCGAGCTTGCCGGTGCAGGGGGGAGGGGGTGGGCTTGCAGGAACGGGGGGAAGGAGGGGTCATCCAGGCGAGCTTGGTGGTGCAGGGGAAGGCGTCGGGCTTGTAGGCACGCGAGCTTGGAGGCTTCAAAGGCAGTGCGAAAGGAAGGGGGCGGGCTGGGTTACACTTCCAGGCAAGGTTGGAACGGGGGCTTCGATGACAGTGCCGGTGGGGGTGAGGAGGAGGTCGGGGTCGGGCTTGGCTTGAGAAGGAGATCGGGGGAGGGAGGTTGCGGGCTTCCGGCAGGAGGAAGTCGGCGGAGGGGGGTTGATTCGCTGGCATTTGTAAATAATGGAAATTGAAAGGGTATAAAATGTAAAATACTTGACGGATACGATCATACTTAACGGAAAATTGGGTGGAAATTAACACAGGGTTATGAGTGTAAGAGTTAAGTATTATTCAAGGTCATAGGTGTAATTCATGATTATAGAGGGTTTTTGGGATAATTACGAAATTACTCATGGTTATAGGTGTAAATATCCCTTTAATTTTTAACTATGTAATTAATAGGAAGCTTGTAAATGCTTATTCTTCAATAATGTGGACAATACAATTCTCCACGAATTTTACTTTTATTACATTTTTACTTAACCCCATTTGCTATTTTATTCTAGGGAATTTCTAAATTTAACATTTCTTGATTTTTGTGATGTTGACACATGTCCGCACTACCTTCATCTTATTCCTCCCACCTATCCCCCTTCAAAGCGATGACCATTGGTTGAACCACACATTTTATAGGCTCCCGCCTCAGCTCTCTTGTGAACCCCACAACCTAGCAAATTACCCAATCGATAGTTGTTTGGCTCATCTTTTCATTCCAATATACTAACCAGCTCCGGTACCCCCACATTTATAAGTCACCTATCATCTATGTTTCATCGTATCTCGTCGTAATTTCCCAATTTTCTCCACTGTTCAGAATTCTAACTTCGATCACAATAGAAATAAGAAGCGTTGAAGGATTGTAGGAAGATACAAAGGAATGAGAGGCGGTAATCATAGGCTTCTGAAGCCTTGTTCTCCGCTTGGCTTCAAGGAGAAGACATCGGAGTTCTAGTAGTTCTGAATCCTGATAGACAAATCATCCCTCTATCTTCGAGTCATTCCTAGGTGTAATCCATACTATACTTTCACAGTTGGTTTCAATTTATTTGTTTGGGCCCTTTAGGGTCTACTTGGATTTAGTGTTTGCCCAATTTTAGTTCGTTTCTTATTCCGATCATGGTTCCTCATCTCAGATCTCTGATTCCACCTTCATTCCCTCCATAATCTTCAACCTGATCAACTCAGATCGATCAAAACTTGCTCCTTCATTCATTTTATCCTTAATTATGGATATTCAATCGTAAATCCGCCTGATTTCAATTCGATTTGTTAAAGCTCAATTGGCTATGTTGGTTATTGAATTGTTTCTCATTGTTTGACGCTTCATTTGAGCTTCAATTAGACTCTTTTCAAGTGTATTCTGACCATCCTCAGTCGTCAAGCTCCAAGTTCATCATATCTCATAAGAATTTGAGCTCGAACTTGTGGAAAAGAATACAACTGATGCTTGCTTCAATTTGATAGCTTTTCCAGGATCAGAAGACTCTTGCTTTTGTGTGTGCTTCATAGCCGAAGGCTGCCAATTGTTTTAATATCAACCTTTGATGAAGAAGCCGTAAACAGTTTACGGGGAAGGAACCATTACAAAAATATTTCTTCTCAATGTAAGGGGTAGAAGACATTTATAATTCGTAAGATAGTCTATATAGGTCCGTTAAATATTCGTATCCGAATTATGATTTATCTGTTTCCACATCTGTATTGCACCTTCTTCTTAAGAGAACGAGAGATGGAGGTACAGGGGAGATGAGGATGGGAGAGGGCTCCCTTAGCGAGGGTTGGATTTTGGATATCCTTCTCCTCTTGGTGGAGGTCGATATTTAGAGTGTGAACGCCCCCTTGATAAGTCTACCCTCTCCCTACGCCCACGATTGGGTCTTTTGTGAGACCCAGTCTCCGTAATCATCGGTCGTGCAACAGCCGACGATGCTTGATCACGCAGTCACGGGACCTTTCTACATCGCTTCTTCTACGCCCTCTTCTTAAGAGAACGAGAGATGGAGGAATGAGGGAAATGAGGATGGGATAGGGCTCCCTTAGCGAGGGTTGGATTCTATGTATTTAAAAAAACATTCAATGATAAAGATTGAATGTTCAAGAAAACTTCTGAACCAATCAACGAACAACTAAAAAGCACCCCTTTTTATTAACAAGTGGCTATTGTCAATTATATACCTGGATTAAAAAAACATCTCTTCTTAACAAAGAACTATGCACAAACTATAGCAAAAAATGCACATGTATGTGACCCATCTACCCCTTATATATTTAAGCAATCAAATAACGGTACTAATTATGAACTGTGGAGTAGAAAGATCTACTTTGTCCTACTACACGATAGCATACACTCCATTATAGACAAATCTGACCTTACCTAAACTAAGAATCCAACCATGGAGGAAATCAGGACCCACGAACAGTGGGAGAAGATACATAATAGGGCTAGGAGCTTTATGTTGTCCCATATGGAGTCGAATCTGACTCGGGTTTTCGAGACCTACAAATCAGTAGAGGAGCTGTGGACTGCGGTTAAGGAGAAATATCACTCCAAGTCAGAAGTGAGCATCTAGCTTCTTCTACATAAGTATAACTTGTGTAGAATGAAGGAATCTGAAAGCGTCCTTAAGCATGTGAACAAAATGATCGTAATGGCCAAGGACCTAGCGGCTATTGAATGCGTGATTCAGGAGAGAATGCAAATAGCAACCATTTTAGGTAGTCTCCCACCGTCATTCAAAATGGTTGCCACATCCTTGAAGATGAATGGCAACATCAAGAGTGTGACGGACCTACCTGCACAGTTGGCAATTGAGCAAGATCTCTCAAAGCAAATCGAAAGTCGAGATCTTTTGAGGTCGAGGAGGAGGAAGAAGAAGCAAATGTGGTGTACGTAAAGAAAAGACGAGGACCCTTCAAGGCGAATTTCAAGGGCAAAAGTAGGAAATACCCACGCAACTCATGCTACGGTTGCGTCAAATAGGACTATTTGAAGGTCAATTGCCCAGCAAGAAGAAGCCAGGAAATTATAGAAGTGCCTGAAAATAAAAGCAAGAAGAAAATTGAATTCATGGCTATCGTAGAGTGCAACTTTGCGGCCACGGACTGTGATGGATGGTGGATTGACTCTAGTGCAACCCTCCATATTGCCAAGACAAAGGAGGGGCTTGTGGACTTCAAGGAGCTGAAGAAAGGCGAACAGAGGATCTTCATGGAGAACAACACCTACTTGGATGTTGAAGGTATTAGGACATACATGCTTGACCTGGACGACAGTGTAATGGTACTTCAGGATGTACTATACGCTCTAGGAATACGCTGAAACCTTGTATTTGTTCCAATTCTGAAATATAGGAATTGGATCCTCTGATTGTGCTACAGGACAATGAAGACTCCTTGGAGATAAGACAAAGAATTAGTAGATTATACATATCATCCATATATAGAGAAAGAACCTATGGTTAATGATGATCCTTTAGAGGAAGTGGGTGAACCCACATAACCCATGAGTATAATCGGCAACAAGAGATCCAGAACACAGTCTGGATGGATGGAAAATTATCATTTCTATGGATGCGAATTTTCGTGTTACACTATAGACGAGGATGTAGCGGATTGTACAGATCCCATATCCTTTAACGAAGCAACGGCTTCGAACGAGTTAGAATCATGGGCAGTCGCAGTGAGGGATGAGTTGGACTCAATTGAGTAAAATGGTGTTTGAGAGTTATATGATTTGCTAGAAGGTAGACAATCCATAGTATGTAAGTGGATATTTAAGAAAAAGTACCCAGTTGATGGTATTGCCGATAAATACAAAACAAGATTAATTTCCAGGGGTTATACTCAGCAAGTTGGAATAAACTTCTAGGAAACCTACTCTCCGATTGCTAAGCTTGCATCAATATGGATGATCTTAGCTATATTTGCATATATGGGTTTGGAACTATTCCAAATGGATGTGAAGACAACCTTCCTTAATTGAGAATAAAGAGAGGAGATTTATATGCGATAACCTGATGGATTTCATTAGAAGGTCATGAGAAAAAGATTTATAAGTTAAGAAAGCCATTATATGGCTTAAAACAGTCTTCATGACAATGGCATCTCAAATTTCATGAGAAAATTATCCAATTTTGGATTTGTTGCAAATAAGTTGGATAATTGTGTATATGTCGTGAAGAGTGGGAACAAGTTTGCTATCATGTCATTGTATGTAGATGGCATTCTACTCGCAGGTAATGATATATGAATGCTCAATGAAACTAAAGAGAAACTGAGCAGTGAATTGAGATGAAGGACATGGACGAAGAATCCTATTTTCTAGGAATTCAAATTACAAGAGACAGAGAGTCAAAGACATTGAGTCTTAGTCAAGAAAAATATTTGCATACTGTATTTAAGAGATTTGGAAAGCACAATAGCATTCCATCTCCTACACTGATTGTACTTGGAAAGAAACTCAGTAAGAATTAATATCCTGGAAAGGGGCAAAAATCTTTAGAAATTCCATATGCACAAGCGGTGAGAAGTTTGATGTATGCACTGACGTGCACTCAGCATGACTTGGCTTATCCAGTTAGCCTAGTCAATAGATATCAAAGTAATTCCGGACCAGCACATCGAGAAGCTGTAAAGAGGATTCTTCGATATTTGAAAGGGATTGTGCATCTGGATTTGGTGTATTGAGCTGAATCACTTGAAGTAGTAGGATACTCCGATGTGGATTTCGGAGGGGATGTGGATGATAGGAAATCCACATCAGCTGGTGGAGCGGTCGTTTCTTGGGGTAGCAAGAAACAAGGATGTGCATCTACACATATACATGAGGCAGAATACATTACATATAGCATGGCCATCACTCTTGCAGTTTGGATTAAACGCTTTCTGGAAAACTTAATCCTGAGGACCAATTGAAATGTATTGTGATAATCAAGATCTAATAAGCTTAATTAATAGTGGGGCTAATAGTTTTAAAAGAAAGCACATTTAAATCCAATATCATTATATACAGGATATAGTGGTGAAACAAGAAATCACAGTAACATATATACCTACAAGTGATATGTTAGTTGGTTCCCTAACCAAGGGAATAGTAGCTAGCACCTACATTAAACATGTTGGTTTAATTGGACTCAAGAATACATGAGTCAAGGAAGAGATCTTAATAAATAATGAACCTCAATGTAGACATCTCCATACTCAACACGAATAGTGGGGGTGTAAAAATAGATTTGACTACTGCGGTCAAGTGGGAGATGTAGAAAGATCTCATGACCCGTGGTCAAGAACCATCGGTGATGGTTGCGCGACCGACGATTGTAGAGACCGGGTCTCGCGGAAGACCCAACCATGGGCGTGGAGAGAGGGCGGACTTGGCAAGAGGGCATTCACGCCCTATAAATATCGATCTCCACTAGGAGGAGAAGGATCATCCAAAATCCAACCCTCGCTAAGGGAGCCCTCTCTCATCCTCATGTCCCTCGTTTCTCCATCTCTCGTTCTGTTAAGAAGAAGGCGCATCGGAAGCGTACCTTGTTTTCTGAAAGTATACATATTTAAGGATATAGTTTTTAATTTTCAATATCTGTAAGACGTATATTTCTATTTTCATATTTTAAACTAGATAAGAACATGATAACACATATATCAATATCTAGTCCTTTGCATCTCTAGTTAAAACCCTCTCATGGATTGATCTAATAAACTTGGTAAGACGAACGATCTCGTTTCCTAAAATAAAGTAGCAAATCTATTTTGGTAAAAAAAACTTTTAGAAGTAATACTATGATAATGTCACTTGATATAGCATAATCAAGAAAATCGTTTCCCCCTATTTCTATCATCTTTAGATGTGTGTGCTTCCAAGCTAATACAAGATAGAACAAAATTCGGTTATATTTTTCCTTGTGGCAAACCAGGGTAAGGGGTGGTACATGACCATCACATCATCTAACGAAGTGCTCGAATATATCCCATTGCCCCCTTATATGCTGAGAATCAGTGGATTGACTGGGAGCCCTAAAACATGATGAGACACTGACATACAAATTCACAGCTGCAAGAGAGATTATAGCTTAATGAAATTTATAAACTCCATCTACAACCCAAAATCTATTGCTTAAACTGAACACAACCCGATAGCATCATGGAAACCATCCACTGTTTAGTGTGACTTTGTTTTATACTGTAGTAGTGTGCCATACATACATACATATATGTTGTTAACGTATAGAGAGTGTCATACAAGGAGCACAAATTTGGCAGGAACAAGCTAGAAGACATCAGCTGGGCATTGCTGGTTCCTGAAGGGAAATAAGCAAGAGAAAGGAGTCTAACTATATAAATTGGTGAGTGGAAACATTGACATCATTCTTCAGGGGTTGCAGAAGTCGTGGGGCGCTTGATGGTAGCGCATTTTATCAAATGATTGTAGCTCCCTTTCTCCTTGAAAAGCTGGGAGAAATGGTGCTTGCAGTACAGAATGCCTTCAAGAGCAGCATAGTTCGATGGAGTGATTGAGCATCCGCCGTGGGAACATTTGAAGCAGAATTTGTGGTATGCCTGCCCTTCCACTGTAACCTGAAAAAGAGGAAGTTTCTATATTACAATAGTTCTCAGGGAGGAAAAGATGACAGCTAGAGACATGGCACTTGAACAGATCTCTTATTGATAATAAGCGAACAGACACAAGAAAGAAATTAAAGTTGTTTTTAGGTGGATATTCTCATTACATCAAAGCCGCCTTGGAATTCCACATTAAACCCAAAATAATGCGCACATGAAATGTGTTTCCAACCGATCATTCCATGTGTATGAATCTCAGTATGAAGAAGCAATGAAATGCTAAGCAGCGTATCCCACCAAATGCCAATTGGATATATTTTTGGCATTCTGATTAGTGTGGACAATCCATATGAAGTATCCATATTTGTCAATGCATCAGAGGCAACGTTATAAGAGATGAAGATCTAATGGCGATAGGTTGTTGTCTGTGCACGCGCATGTGTAGGGTTGTTTTTCCAATACGAATCCTTCTTACAAACACTAGTTTTTTACACCGTTTACTCGATTGCATGGCAATCTTTAAAAAAAAAGTTCAGGATGAGTGGCTTTTTCAGAAGCCAAAGAAGTCCCCACCTCATTTGAAAGTCATATAAAGGGATGCTTGTCAATATGGTGGAAGCTTTTTCACTTTCATAAAAGTCACCCCAATTTCATAAGGACTTTACATATGTTCTTCAATAGCGCGTGCATTGCAGAAGCAGTAATTGTACAAATAGACACACAACATTGTAAGTACATCTTAACTTTCAGCAAAATTTCTCAAATTCTTAGTTATAACATTAGATTTTTTTCTTATAAAGGTATTTACGCAGCGAAAAATGAATCAAATCAATAGGGCAATGGCGGGCTTGCTCTTGGTGTCCTCGGTTAGGACTCACAAACCTCAGCCTCCTGAAAGCTCGGACAAAAGGAATACAAGCAAATTTAGCCATGTTGATCCCCATGCCCGAGACATTGCTGAACAGATATCGAACTGCCTGAAGACCTGTGCTGCTTGCGGCCCCACCCTCCGCAAACAGGATCATGGCATCGCATATTGCAGAATAGGCACTGAGATCTCCCTACTTGTAGCCAATGTTGTAAAAGTCACCCGATTAGCCCGACTAGTAGGTCCGACTAGTCTAGTCAGTGGGGTCACCGACCGAGTACCGACTAATTCCGACTAGGTCCACTAGTCAACCAATTTTTGCTTGGAGATACCATATTTTTTTACTTTTATAAAAGCAAACTTATTCTAATACGCTTAATGTTTTATTTAAATTCGATTACTTCTTTTGATTCGTTATGATAGTAAAATATATATAAATATATGTAAATATATAATAGCATATGTATAAAAATAATTTATATATTTAAAAAATCAAAGCCGATTAAAGCCCGACTAAATCTGATTAATCGCCCGACTGTCGATTAATCCTTAGTCAGTGACCCGATCGACTGAGTGCCGACTACCGACTTTTGCAACCTTGCTTGTAGTCAGCACAGTAACCACCACTCACAACTCTATCCACCATAGTACTCAGATCATCAACCACCAACACAAAAAGGAAGGGTACAAGGGGGCACCCATGTCTTACATCCATCAATGATTGAAAGAAATCTTCACAAGACCAGATATTGATTCGTGGTTATACATGGCTTCATCCAAGAGATCCAGAGGTACGGAAAACAATGATGAGGAAAAGATGCCCAGATGAATCGTTAATCCATACAATCATATGCTTTAGAAAAATCAACCTATCAAGCACTCCCAAACATTGTGCCTCCTCTGTTATAAAATATGAAGAATGCGGAAGCGAACATGGAAAAGATAAAGAACAAGAAATAAGAACGCGGGATTTAACGTGGAACCCTACTCCGTGAGGAGCGGGATGAAACCACGGGAGAAGCCCTCTAAGGGGCGTGTTTTTCTATTCACTTTCTCAATGAGTACAAGAGGTCTTGGGCTCCTTATATAGCCTTCCCAGAGCCTCCAAGTCCCACCATTAGGCGGTATGGGACTAAACACAGGATGGGGTAAATGGATCTTCTCCAGGATCCATTTACCCTGCTACAACACAATAGGCGCATACAACTTATACTCCAACACTCCCCCTCAAGCTGAAGCATGCAATGCTCAGCTTGGACAAACAGACAGAAACTCAACTCAACGCTACAAGACACTACGGACAATATCAACCCAACGCGCACATTGTTGCAGTCGAGGACGTTGCTTCTCATGCCGTGCAGGTGAGGAGGACGAACGGAGTGTGAGCCGACTGAAGACTCGGATTCTGACCATCGAGTCTAAACTTGCGCCTGAAGTCTCCTCGTCGGAGAACTGGGTCTCTCCCATCTGGCTCAGAGAGTGGTGCACTGCTCTGGTGTACCTATGATACCACATGAAAACCCTTGCCCTCAATGGCATAGGGAATGGTCCTCTACTCTGGAGTCCCTATGGCTCACATGAAAACTCTGGCCTGACAACTAGAAGAATGATGGGGACCTCTGACAATGATGGCAACGTATGCTCATCTGACAATGACCGCACACTCGTGCGTGTCTTAAACTGGAGACTCGAAAACAATGATCGTCGAGTCTGAACAACTGCGCATCAAACTAGGACTCGAAATCTGAACGTCGAGTCTGGAACTGCGCATGAAATATCTTCATTTGAACAACTTGTAGAGTCTGAAAAATATGGCTGGTCTGGAGACTGGCATCTGGATCTGGATCTGGAAGAATAGAACAGACATGTGACTCTACATATACTCCCCCTTTCTCCCATACTGGTCGGAAAACATGACATTGACCAAGTTGGGAGAAGACAAGATTGATGGGGAAAAACATGAACACCCAAACACTTGCGGCTTTTCTTCATTTTTTTAAAGCCGTCATCATTTTTTTTTTTGAAACATTTTTTTAAAGCCGTTGACATTTTTTTTTCCGGCTTTTCATCCTTTTGTTTTTTTTATTTGCGTACGGCTTTTGAGATGTACGCGCCTTTTTTTTCTTTTCTTCTCTTTTTTTTTAACTTGCAGCCCAAATTGGGCCTGAAAGTAATGCAGCCCCATCTCCTCTTTTTTTTCTGGATAACCGTCAGCCCACTTGGGCATTTACAAGACCAATGTTTTTTTTAATAACGTGGGGGTTCCCCGAATGGAAACCCATATCACGCGCAGCTATTAGGGTTCCCAGGGGAACCCTTCTCTTCAAAAGAACGCCGCCCGCCGCTATTAGGGTTCCCAGTGGGAGGAAAAACTCGAAGGGTCGCCGCCTGGGAGCCTTGCCTCCTCTCTTCTTCGTTTGGCGATGCAGCAGCACCAGGGCTCGTGCCAGAGCGCCTGCGACTTGAGCGGCGATGGGTTGCGCCGCTTGGAGCTCATCGAAGGAAGGCATGTATGTTGAAGAGTTGGAGCGGCGCCCTCTTTGCTGATGTCAGGTAGAGGGGGTTGCGCGGCCGCCTGGTGAATCGGGGAGGAGAGCCTGGAAGCGCGACGCCGCGCAGTATCGCGAGGGAGGTCGGGGTCGCCTGCTGGAGAGAGCATCTTCGCGAGGGTTGGAATCGCATCCCCTGGTCTGGGGTCGCCGCCGCTAAGGGCTTCTTGGAAGAAGGGGGAGCCGCGAGGAAGGGCTCCGCATGAGCCGTAAGGGGTTGTGGCTCCAGAAGATCGCGCCAGGGCTGGAAAACTTCTGGAGAGGAACCGCATGGGCTCTGTGCCTTGGAGATCGCGCGCTGCCAACGTGAGATGGGCCCGTCTGATGCACGAAGCGTGCGGCCATGCCTGTGCGCATGATCGCCTGGCCCCTTGGAGCCGCGTTGTCCCTCCAGATCTGGAAGAAGGAGGGGAAAATCGCCTGTGTGCAAGATGCCTTGATGATCTTTCAAGTAGATGGGAGAGGCGAGAGCAACGTCACCCCAATCTCTACTGCCAAATGGGATGTAGAACACGGAGGTTCTCTCTCCTTGAAGATGACGAACCTGGAGAATGCTTCTGAATAGCGAACAGAATAAAGGTTCCAGGATCCCTATAGAATTAAGGTTTCAACAAACCCCAGAACTTGAGCAAATCCGAATCCACTAATCTTCAAGAATGACGAACAATATCGAATCTCGAAAAAATATGAATATAAAACTCTTCGAGAATCAAACCCGCTCTGATACCATGTTATAAAATATGAAGAATACGGAAGCGAACATGGAAAAGATAAAGAACAAGAAATAAGAACGCGGGATTTAACGTGGAACCCTACTCCGTGAGGAGCGGGATGAAACCACGGGAGAAGCCCTCTAAGGGGCGTGTTTTTCAATTCACTTTCTCAATGAGTACAAGAGGTCTTGGGCTCCTTATATAGCCTTCCCAGAGCCTCCAAGTCCCACCATTAGGCGGTATGGGACTAAACACAGGATGGGGTAAATGGATCTTCTCCAAGATCCATTTACCCTGCTACAACACAATAGGCACATACAACTTATACTCCAACATCCTCTAATCAGAAAAGATCTCTGAGGTTGTGACCATGCTGTCCAAAAGCTACCTTCCCGGGAGAAATACATATTGTGCCGGAGACATGACATCGTCAATTAGCCAACAGTTTAGCTACGATGAGGTAAGCGACATTAAAAAGCATAATGGGGCCAAACTCCTCCATCTTTAGAAAGATATCCTTCTTGAGTAAGAGAAATATGAAGGATCTGTTTAGCCATTCAAAACCAAGATTTCCCTGTCTGAATTCTAGCACCATGTCGAAGACATCAATGGCTGCTACCTCCTAATTTCCAGAAAAAGAGTACCAAAAACCATCTGAACCATGGCACCCAATGGCATTTGGACCATTGTGTACCTCCTGCGAAACAAAGGAACCAATCAAATGTTTCCACGACCTCCGCAGAGATTCTCATCACACCATGACCGAGCCATCTGCTCCCTGACGATAGAATTTGCCTATTAGTGTATCTTAATTAGGGATGAGCATGGGCCGGGCCCTGAAGAGCCCAAGCCCAAGCCCGTTTAAAAAATCGGGCCTTGGGCCGGGCCCAAGCCCGCAAAATTTTTTTTGTTCAGCCCAAGCCCAGGCCCGGCCCAATTCCTATGGTCGGGCTTGGGCCGGGCCAGCCCATATATATTTAATATATAATTTTTTTCATGCACAAGAGATTTATATTGTTGTAGAAATACAACAAATAAATGTATCCGTATATGTTGCCGATGTAAACATCCTCACTACTAGTCCATATCAATATTGGGCCTTTGAATGGGCTCTAGTTGGAACAAAAAGAGAGTGAGTGCAAACTAGGTTTTAGTGAGCCCTATCACAGTTTATGCACTGTATCTACTAATATGTCTTAATCTCCTCGATCACGTAATCTAAATAATCAACGACAAAGAAAGATGAGCTTATATTTGGTGATAAATTGCAATCTTGGGGAAATATTTGAGAAGAGTAGCTTTATGTTGCATTAAAAGGTCCATCCATATTTTTTGGTCAATAAATAAATCAACGAAAAAGAAAGACGAGATAACGTTAATTTGCATCAAATGTCAATAAAATAAAAAAGGAATCACTTACATTGAAAGGTCCATCCGTATTTTTTGGGTCAATAAAATTTGGAATAACTGAGACCTCTCTCTGTAGATTTTGAATTATTTTCGACGCTTAAGATAATATTTAAGACTTTCAAACATTTAGTCAGAATATTCAATCCAAATCGATTTTATGATGCCGACAACAAATTGAATGGCTGAACGTGATTCCCAAAAGAACCAAAGTTTGCTCCCCACTGGATATGATACTTGGAAATCGAAATCCTTGAAATTACTTCCACATGCACGTACTCTTATATTCGATTAATTTGTCTAGCTATAAAATAAACTAACAAAACCAGGACATAATTCGGATTGGGCCCGTGGGCCTAAATTTGGGCTATGATTCGAGCCGGGCCGTCGGGCCAAATGGGTGGGCCAATCAAAGTCCGAGCCCGGCCCAAACTACAAACGGTCTCCAATCGAGGCCCAATCCCGACCCATGTTATGATTGGGCTTAGGCCGAGCCGGGCTACACGGGCTGGGCTTCGGGTCGGCCCAATGCTCCTCCCTAATCTTAATTGTTTCGTAACAGCCTCGACCACCGCATCTTCCCACTTCTGAGTGAAACACCTCTCCACCGACCACCATGAAGTACATGAGATTTCTGCAATGGCTCCCACTTGCAGTGACATGGAAGAATCTAGTGTTAGTGCCCCCCCTTCAACCATTTCTACCTCGATCTTAGTGTCTTCCTCCATCAACCATCTCTGTCTTGATATGCTTCCACTCCAACACACTCTTCTGATCTTCCTCCTCAGTGATAAACTATATGGTGCTCTGAAGAAGCAATTTGATTTCGTTCAACCTTGCTCATCCTCTAGCATAATGAGCATGATTGTCTCCTCTAGCTCTAGCATAGATGTGTGCATGCATTAGCCCCCTCTATGTTCAGGTCTCATGTCTGAAAGACATCAACATCTTACAGAGTTTCCAAAGCTTGAGAGCCAATCGTTTTGAGGTTGAGCCCGCCACGACCAGACAGTCCAAAATTCAGGCACCCTCCCAAGAAAATTGGTTTGTAGTAGCCAAAACTGCTTGAACCTAAACCAGGAAGACGGGTGAATCCCCTCACTCACAAAGGTGTATAATCCGAGATTGATGGAGAAGAGAATGAACGAATGCCAGTAGGAACGTCTATAGAGCCTCAACAGAGCAAGGAAGCGATCAAGTTGAGATTTAGAGGTGTTCCTCCAAGTATACATGTAGTTCGAAGCATCCAAAGTCTCCCGGTTCTCGGCCACCTCTTTAAAAAACAAAAAATTGTGATACAGGGTCCATTCCCCCCACCACCCACCACCACCCCAAAAAAAAGCCCTCGGTCAATCAGTAGATAAGAAGGTGAAGTTACAGCCATCCCAACAAACCTGGTATGAATACCCCTCAACTCGACCCAGATCTCCTTATAGGGAGAGGGCCCTGATTCACCATAAACCGAAGGCGCCACCAATTTGGCAATGTCCAAAATACACTCAAGAATCACAGTGGTCGACCTAATGTAAGTGATCTCATCAAACCTCTATTACATTCCATCACATCCTACTTGAACTTCCGATCGCCTCCAATACCATAACCTTCGAAAGTCATGAACCAAAGACAGATTTCCACTTCTCGTTATCCCATTGCAAGCATACAATGTCAATCCGCCAATATCATGCTCAAACATTCTCTCAATAGATGACCGAGTCCTGTTTTATTGATATCTACATACACAATTCATCTGCAACACAATGGGACTCTACACTACTGGAGTACTACAAATACAAGATAGTTTTATCTAAGGATTTATAAATAAACTATTATTCGAAATATAACTATGTATTGTCGACAGATCGATATCACAAAAAGGGAGTTTTCGATGTTCAGGTGTATACAGAACATGATATTGCCCAATATCTCAAGAGATGTCGATGACATATCAGTAATTCATGCCATAACAGTCAAAAATTAAAGTTTAGTACAAACTTTCCCGGATATCGGTCAATATTGACCGATACCAATGATACCGGGATGATATCGTTCAATATCATCCTTTTTATTAACTTCTGGTCAATTTGTTCAGGATTTTGGTTTTGTAGGTTCTCCTTGTATTAACATTATGATATATATATATATATATTGTAAACAAATATTAGTACTTCTCTGTTATTTTCTTTTATGTCGTATGCTTTATGTAATTTACCCATAGGCTACTCTCCTATATAAGAGAGCCTAGGGCTGATGGAATAAACACCTTCTTCTATTTTCCCAACATGGTATCAGAGCGACGGTCCTAGACCGGAGTTCCTGAAACCCTATCCCCACCCCCACTCGCGTGCCTCTCTCTCGACGCCGCTCACCCACACCTCGGGCTCAGTGCCCCATCGCCTGCGGTGAGCCCCATCATGCGTCTGCCCCATCGCCTGCGGTGAGCCCCATCGCCTCGGGCTCTGCACACCATGCGCGCCCCATCGCGCGTCTGCTCCTGCCTGCGCCCGTGTGTGCGCCCCTGCATGTGCACCTCCAGCGCATGCACTAGCGCCCTCCCTCCAGCGCTCATCCTTCGTGTGTGAATCCTTCGTGCGGCAGGCAGTTCCAGCGCATGCCCTAGTGCCCTCCAGCGCGCACGCGCAACAGCTTGCGTACGCAGTTCATCACTCGTGTGCTCACGCGATTTCTTACGTGTCTTCGGTGCTCCCTCGCGCGCTATCTGTTGTGCGTGTGTAACTCCTGAATCAGCCCTACACGTTTCCAGCGCGCACACCGTCAACTAAATGGGTTTGGTTGCTTGAAGTCTACACATGCAACTAAACCCGTCTATGTCCGTGTAGACGATCTTATCTTCAGTCTATCGCTCCAGTCTTCTGGTTCCAGTATGCCAGAAAGCAAGGCGGATATTCCATCTATAGGCGCCTTTCGTGGTCCAGCGCCTATCGTAAAGATGGATGGTACGAACTATGAACTGTGGGCGATGCAGTTCATGAGTATGATGAAGTCAACTGGTAAGAAGCACATTCTTACCGAAGAAGAGCCTGCTGAGAAGACTGGAGCTAATGCCTCAGGGAGGCAGATGATGCATACGTCAAAGTCTGGTTATCTGGAACTTTGGTGATCGAGATTGCCAATGATATTCTTCATCAACCCACAGCTAAAGACATATGGGATATTCTGGCGGCTACATACTCTCAAGCGAAGAATGAGACAAAGATTCTGCAACTCCAGCATGACATATTCACCATTAAGCAGAATGGTCGCCCTCTACACTCACTCTACACATCTCTGCGTGGGATGTTCGAGAAGCCGTACAGCTTCATGCCCCTGACAGCCACGTCAGAGCAACAGAAGACCTACCGGAATGCTACTATGGTAGGAGTTTTCCTTGCTGCCCTTGATCCTAAGTAAGAGGCAGCACGGTCTCAGATCTTGGCGGACTCTACTATTCCTCCTATGGAGGAAGCCTTTCACAGGTTGAGCCGGATCACTGTTCCCTCTACGACTACGAATCATACTGCTTCCGACATGGCTGCCAACAGAGGCCGTGGAGGTCACCATCTTACCCGTGGCCGTGGTCCTCGTGGCAGAGGAGGCCGCATTCGGCCAACATGTACCTACTGCCATCGTACTGGACATACTGAAGACACATGCTACTCCAAGCATGGATTTCCTGCATCTGCACGAGTCGCTGAGCAGATAGAGCCTCCATCTGCTGCCTCTTTGGATCAGCGCTTTGATGACATTGTTGCTCGTCTAAGGGGCATTATTCCTCCATCCGGCCCAGCACATACTACTGAGAGCCAGTCTGACGCTGTTGCATCCGCCTTTGCTTCCACTAGTGCATCAGGTAGCACATTTGCATTTTCTAGTAGTGGATCAGATACTTTAGCATGGATTATGGACTCTGGAGCCACACATCATCTATGTAGCGATCAAAGTCTACTTACAGGATACAGACAGATCCCTCCAGGTCGAACAGTGGTCATTGCTAATGGCACACATTCCCCAATTACTGGTCAGGGGGAGATTAGACTGACATCATCTATGCAGCTGAAGAATGTGTTACATGCACCTGATTTTTCAATGAATTTGTTATCCATCAGCCAAATTACCAAGGATTTACAATGTCGGGCGATTTTTGATCCATCTTCTCTTATTTTTCAGGACATCCTTACGGGCAACGTGATTGGTTGTGGCTATGAGCAAGGAGGCCTCTATCGCCTCAGTCAGCCTCCTTTTGCTGGAACCTCATCCTTACCTACTGGACCTGTATCCCCTCTGCTATGGCATCTGCGCTTTGGACATCTACCGCTTCAGATGCTGCGTCATGTGTTACCCCAGGGTCTGCCTCATACATCTATCCAATGTGAGGCTTGTCAGTTGGGAAAGCATCATCGGTCTACCTTTCCCAGTCATCAGTGTCGGAGTAGTACCTCCAAGTTTGAGTTATTTCACATTGATATCTGGGGCCCGAGTCGTGTTCCTGATCATCAGGGACACAGGTTTTATATAGTTATTATGGATGACTTTTCTCGTGTGTCATGGGTGTTTTTGTTAAAGAATAAATCTGAAGCAGGGAATATTATTATCAATTTTCTTAATGAGATTCGTAATGTTTTCTCCACTTCTGTTAAAATTGTGAGAAGTGATAATGCCATGGAATTATGTACTCATGTCCTAGCCAGTTATTTCTCATCCCAATGGATTATCCACCAGACATCCTGTGCCTATACCTCCCAACAGAACGGGATCGCTGAAAGGAAACATCGCCACTTATTAGATGTCACCAGGTCACTTCTTATACAGAGCCATGCTCCTTATTCTTATTGGGGTGACGCGGTCCTTACTGCATGTTACCTAATAAATCGTATGCCGTCATCTGTTCTAGGAGAAAAGATTCCTTTCTCCCTTATCTTTCCTGGTAAAGATCTATTTTCCCTGACTCCTCGTGTGTTTGGTTCGGTTTCCTTTGTCCACCAGTTATCTCCCGGTATTGACAAGCTCTCTCCTAGGGTTGTCAAGTGTGTGTTTGTTGGGTACTCCAGAACTCAAAAGGGGTACAAGTGCTATGATCCATTGCGCAGGCGGTATCTTGTTAGTGCAGATGTTACATTTTTTGAATCCGTAATGTATTTTTCATCCTCAGGTGATCAGTTGCTACCTCCAGTTACTACCGATGCCATATATGTGACACCACCACCACCAATATCACCACCACCACCACCACCAGCTCCTTTACCATCATCTGCACCTCCTATTACTATACATGTTTCACCACTACCATTTCATTATACCCGCCGGCCTACCCCAGCTCATGGTCATGACTCATCGCCTAGCTCGCCTAAGGTATGTTCTGAAGATATTACTCTTGATGGATCTGATGATGTTTCTGAGCAGGATGTGTTATAGAGGACAGATGAGGACACAACTGATTTAGATGTTCCTATCGCTATACGCAAGTCGAAGCGGAGCTGCGCCTCATATCCTTTAGCAGCTTTTGTGTCATTTGAAAGACTATCTGGGAATTTCAGGAACTTTGCGGTCACTTTGTCAGCTGTAGATATTCCACGGACTTACCAAGACGCTCTGAAGGATAGTAGATGGCGTCTAGCAATGGAGGAAGAAATGGCAGCACTTCAATCTAGAGGAACTTGAAGTCTAGTTCCTACACCTGCAGATGTGTCCCCGATGAGCTGCAAGTGGGTATTTACAGTCAAGCAGAATGCAGATGGCAGTATTGACAGATACAAGGCTCGCCTTGTTACTCGTGGCTTTACACAGACATACGGGGTGGACTATCTTGATACATTCTCGCCAGTAGCCCGTCATTCTACTTTACGGATCTTGCTGTCAGTTGCGGATACTCGTGAGTGGCCGCTATATCAGTTGGATGTGAAGAATGCGTTCTTATATGGTGACTTACAGGAAGAAGTCTACATGCAACAGCCACCCGATTTTTTTATTGAGGGGGAGTGTTCCAAGGTGTGCAGACTTCATAAGGCTATCTATAGCCTTAAGCAGAGCCCCAGAGCATGGTTTCAGAAGCTCTCAGACCTCTTTGAAAAACAAGGATACAAACGCTTTAATGCTGATCATTCCTTGTTTGTACAAAAGACTTTAAGAGGTATTATTGCAATCATGGTTTATGTAGATGACATCTTGATTACAGGAGATGATGCACAAGGAATAAAGAAGGCGAAAGAAATGCTGGGTAACGAATTTGTTACTAAGGACCTTGGAGTCCTTAGATATTTTCTGGGGCTGGAGTTTGCCAGAAATCCGTATGGGTTAGTAATGTTGCAGACAAAATATGTTACGGACCTGTTGAGTGAAACAGGAATGCGTGGTTGCCGGCCTGCTACAACACCAATGGACCCCAGTATGAGGCTATATGATGATGATACAGAGGAGGTGGACAGGAGAAGATACAGAGAACTGGTGGGCAAACTGTTGTATGTCACTATCACTAGGCCCGATATATCCTTTGCTGTGAGTCGTGTGAGCCAGTTCATGGAGCAACCACGTCAGGTTCACATGGATGCTATACATATGATACTCAAGCACCTCAAATCATCTCCAGGTGCGGGTTTGCTATTCAAGAAAGGCAAGGTGATCTCTATCTCAGCATGTGCAGATGCAGATTATGCAGGTTGTCCTAATGACAGGAAGTCCACCTCTGGGTTTGCGGTTTACGTTGGAGATTCTCTAATCTCATGGAGGAGCAAGAAACAAACGGTGGTAGCCAGGTCTAGTGCCGAATCTGAATATAGGGCTATGGCTCAGGTTAGCACAGAAATGATGTGGGTAAAGGTTGTGCTTACAGATTTATGTATAGAAGTCCCACATCCTATGACCTTAGAATGTGACAATCAGGCGGCCTCGTTCATTGCAAACAATCCAGCGTTCCATGAGCGAACCAAGCACATTGAAGTTGACTGTCACTTCATACGTGACATGATTTAGAAGGGATTCATTGCTACATCCCATGTTAGTTCAGAGAATCAAACTGCAGATATATTCACCAAGGCATTACTACGAGGCCCATTTCAGAAGTGTGCATCCAAGCTAAGCATGATTAATATCTATGCTCCATCTTGAGGGGGAGTGTAAACATATATTAGTACTTCTCTGTTATTTTCTTTTCTGCCGTATGCTTTACGTAATTTACCCATAGGCTACTCTCCTATATAAGAGAGCCTATGTGAGGCCCGCTCCTTCTCAAATCTGGAATACCCGTTTACATATCATCCGTAATATAATATTCTCTAGAAATCGCATTAGGGAACTGGAAATTAGGGATTTTTTTTATACGGATGACATTCACGTTAACTAACAGGCCACAG
This sequence comes from Ottelia alismoides, assembly GCA_037367405.1. Classification (NCBI taxonomy): domain Eukaryota; kingdom Viridiplantae; phylum Streptophyta; class Magnoliopsida; order Alismatales; family Hydrocharitaceae; genus Ottelia; species Ottelia alismoides. Next base: position 134,050 of record JAZKJV010011261.1, read on the forward strand.
AACTATAACATGTCACACTTATATTGCATAAATTTCCATATCAGTTTATATGTAACAACAGAAATTGCATTATATACATGTATCCCAATTTTATCAGAAGATAAATAAAAGCATAAACATCTTGAACAAACTATAACATACATACCTGCTATGTTTTGTTTCAGAAACTGACATTCAACTCTCCCAATACAACGGTGCAGGTATTTTGCCTGCAATCCATGGAATAGGGAGAAAAGAACATCAACAAATGTTGAGTAAATCTTAATTAATTAAAAATAACAGGAAATTTTGTGGTTCCAAAAGAAAGCAAGTAATTTGACCTTGACAATTAAAATTTAAAGCCATTGCAATGAAACAGGCTTTCAAGTTGTTTGGTATGTAAAATCCCAGTCAACTCATCCTACACTCACTACCCACATAATCATTTATATATAAATATCATATGGTCCATATTTAAGTCATTCCTTTTTATTAATTATAATATAAGTTTGATTGGTCTTGAGAATGTAAATGATGAGACTCTGATATGATCATTATCTCTATTAAATGCTTATAATGATGGTTAAGAATCTTTTGGATTGATCATAATAAGGGTATATGATGGATCTTAGCTTAATGGAAACCAAGCTCAACTACAACCAACTTCCATGTAACCAATTCAAGTGCAATTCAACTTTAGCCAAACTCAATTGTGACTCAATCCAATCTCAAATCTAACTTTTCCAAATTCAACTGTAATGTAACTTTTCCAGATTCAACTATAACTGATTCAGATGTAGCCATAGAGGATTCAGATGTATACATGGATGATTCAGATGTAGCATCGCCAAGTCTGCTGGCGAAAAATAAACAAAACTCAAGCGGTGAAGTAGCCTACAAAAGGCTCTTCCGTCTCGCCCTCTAATTGGAAGGGCGGTCCAATAGAGGGATAGGTCTACTCCAAAACTACGCCACTGAGACGGGTGAGAGAGACTCTGTAGAAAAGTCGCTCTAAAAGAAAAACCAGCCCGACCGGTACGGGCTAACGAGCTCGAAAAACTAAAACCAAGGGTCCTCCAGCCTAGGTACCCTAAAGAACAAGGGTCAGCGGAACTGGTCTTTAAAAGAAAACCTGTGGATCCCAGAGAGGCGTAAAAACTGCGAGCGCTCGCGAAAAAAAAACCGAGAAAAAGATTGAGATCCTAGACCCACGCACGAAGCGGTCGCTGCCCTAACTGGGCTTCCTAATCTTCCGCCCAGCTGAGGGTCACCGCCCCCTCGCACAGTCAGGCGTAAAGGTTACCATGACTGGCACTTTTAATTACTAGTCATCATTGAATCATCATCACTAACTTAATTTCTCATCCTCTCTTGAACTCTGATGTAGTCAACTTTACAGATCTAAGTATCTTGTTGATAATTATATTGAATAGTAATAAATTGGGGCGAACACCTACGAGTGTATCCCCCTCTTTTGAGTGTCAAAAAAAATTATATTGAATAGTGATAATACTTTAGTGATTTTGAATGATTGATCACAAAGATCTTCAGTCATTGATCATAGATGATCTCATCAATTGGCGGCTTACTTATTGATCTAGATTTATGAAAATATCTCAATGAACTCCTTTTTCAAACCACGAGATCATAAGTTGTTTATTGGAACTGAATTTAAAATTTAATTTAATATAGAAATTTTACTTTTGTTATTTAACTCGTAATTTAGTGGCAAAACTCTTAATCTAATTTTTATAAGTCTCTTGTATGAAAATACCCTAATATGATGAACAAAAGATAAAAAGATGGTCGATGCAATCCTTCCTGGCACTGCAAAATTCCACCATGAATCTTCTCTTCCACTAGATCTCAAGTCATTCTAATAATGCTAACATATTGAGATTATTATTCACTTATCCACCGTAGCCATCTTTCGATTCTTTATCACTATTACTAAGAGATATTGAGAAACCCTCCCAATTAGATGTATCAAACTCCCAGCCAAGAGTTATACCCCTTTAGCTACTTTGTATCTTCCTACCCTTGCTAAAAAAATATGTCGGGTTAATTACGCAATCTTGATATCATTAAGCTGGATCATAGTTAAATTCTTTATCTTTCGTCATTTTCAATAGGTTGAAATAGACCTTCTGTGATTGTTCTCGAGATTAAGAATCTAAATAAGTTGATAACAATATATTTAACAGATTTCAGAATACTTAATATTGAAAATAATCTCATGATTATGTCATAAAATGGAATATGCTCCATTGAAAATAATCTCCTGATTATGTCATAAAATGGAATATGCTCCAGCGGTATAGATATTGTGCATCAAAAACATGAAAAAAATGTGGCAAATTCTTAAGTTGACTATACTCTGAAGAGAAGAATTTTGCTTGCATTATGCAGATTTGTTTAATGTTTAAAATGAAGCAGAATACCCAACCTTTAGTTGAATACTGCTATGCTATGAATTCTAGTTTTAAAAGGCTAAATTCTTACACACATGTCTGTATATGTGCAACACATGGACTGTTCAGATATCCATTGATTGTTGATCTTTTTCTTCCGGATCTGAAATCTCCATATGACGTCGTGTTGTTATGAAGGATTACCATATCAAAGATTTCTTCTAGTTAGGAGGTACATATTAAGTTGAATATATTATCTATATTATTTCATACACCTAAGAAAGGTGAGACCACCTCTGCCATGGTTGCTTCTTCTAGGAGGGACAGATTAGGTCCACTCATGCTCACAACCGTGATTGTTTTACATCGAGATGAGCCACATATTATTTTACTTTTCTAGATGTAGTGGCCATAAAGAAGATTGTTGCTGGTTAAAGCATAATAAACTTGTAGCTCATCAAACAGTCTTTTGAGATGATGATATCATGATTCTATGTATACCATCTCAAGAGATAAGTATGATGACCTTTTTTATAGGCTTCATTAGTGTTGCATATCCTTACATTAAACTCTATTTACAATGACCCTTGTGCAGAACATGATATCACTGCCTTTACCGACCCTCATTTATATCTCACAATGGTTTAAATGTTCTTGGGAATCATTTGTACTTCTATTATTAGTATTGAGATGTTATTTATGTATTCACATCATATTAAGCAGGAATATACATTTAGAATTTAGATGAAAGTGCAATCTATCTTCTGCCACATGCAATACACAAGTATTATAGAGTCAAATTTCCATGGCTTTAGATTACCACAAGACCCTTGTTCCCAACATGTTATAATATATGGTAACCCAGTTATAGCATATCTAGAATATACAACACTCAAGCAACCTATTACTATCAAAATGTGTAAAGACCATGCATGGAAAGCAGCAAGTGAGGGGAAAAGATTGTACCTTTGATCCTTTAAGTTTGGAAGGATTTTGTGGCTTTATCTAACATACAACAATAGATAAAATACCTGATGGATAGCAACACAAAAAAAAATGAATTAGAAACTTCAACATTGACTTTAATAAGAACAAAGAGGAGAGAGATATGTACCTTTGAATATCTCCACTTCGGAGATCCAAACTTGCTTGCAACATCCTTTTCTTGACAGGAGCTTCAGTTCATTCGGATCCGGATGTTACAAATATAAAAACCTCAAACGGAGTCTCGTCCTCGAGACTCGGGTCAAGGTCACTTTGTGTCTTGTTTGGATCTTATCTGACCATAAAAACCTCAAAGAATTTTGTACCCATAAAAACCTCAAAGGGAAAACAAGCCGTGTTCTTTCAATATATATAATTAAATGGGCTTGTTTTGACAATTACCTGAAAAGTTGTGGGTATCGTGCCCGCATATCCACTTTTATCTTCCATGTTGCCTCTTTGACATCATGTAGGTGACATAGCACCTTTATTAGAAGAATCTCTTTGTTGCGAAGCTTTTTTTTTACAACACTATCGAGTATGTGTACTAACCTTCTCTTTGTAAATCAAATTTGACTCCACGTCAAGGTTCTCATAGTTGATGACGTGGTGAAGGTCGTACTTGTAATTCCTTAAATTGATAAGTGTAGAGAAAGGGTTACTCGATAGACCACCTTACACATACGACTAAAAATTTCAAATAATCCAACGTATCGTGGTGTCAACTTGCTATGAGCACTAAATCTCTGTACTCCCTTTATGGGAGATACTCATAGAAACACTCAATCTCCTTCTTGTGTTTTCAGGAATTCCATCAATATGAAGGATTGAGTTAAATATTGATAAGTTATTATTTGAATCGATTAAGAGAAGAGGATCGGATTACATGAAACTCCAAATTTCTTTTCTGACGGTCTGCATAGCTCTTCTAGCAGCTCTGAGTCATCAGAAGCCTTCCCCTTACAAGATCGATCAACAGTTCTCGTAGCCCCTTCCCAAAGAGATCTACAGAGTAAAATGTATGTTCACCTACCTTACGCCAACTGATAGGTGCGAGACATCTCCGCCCGTATAGGCTTCGAATGATGTCATACCAATACTGGAATAATGACTGTCGTTGTGCGGGAGTTCTTCCAATGACAGGTGGTCCTTCCAAGATCATTTCTACTCTAGAGTACATGCACATAGCAAATTCTCAAGTATCTAAATAACACATAGTATCGTATGCAGAACTCATCTTCAGCTCTGTCTGTGGTGTTGACATAAGCCGATACTAGTAGTGAGATATAAACCTCGAGTCTCCATCAGACACTACCTCATGTGGTATATCATAAAATTTGATAATATTTTTTTTGCACATGTAATCTAGCCAGTCTAGATGGAGTGTAGGTCATGTTGATATGTATGAAATAGACTGACTTGGCCAATCTGTCAACAACATCCCAATAGCATCGTGACCACCTATTGTCTTTACTAGTCCCGTGACAAAATCCATAGAAGTGTTCTTCCACTTTTATTCGAAAAAGGGGAGAGACTGTAACAACCATGGTGGTCTCTTATGTTCTGCCTTGACCATCTGATAGATCACGCACTTACTAACACGACATGTTGCATCTCGCTTCATTTCGTCCTGCCAGAATGTAGACCTAGATCCTGGTACATCTTTGTGCTACCAAGAAGAATAGACAATCGTGAATTGTGTGCCCTATCAAGAATATCTCTGCGCAACTACTCATTGTTGGGCGCAATTACCCAGCCAACCTTCCACAAAATAGACTTAGTCCTCACAAAATCATCACGTTTGTCCTTGATGACACGCATGCATCTGTCTAAAATTCAAGGATATGTCCTATATCCTTCTACTATGCAATCCCAAAGAATGTTGAATCGCGGAGGTATGACAGTAGATGAGGACGCACTCTTATGAGGATGTCAATTAGTCAAGGTTACGAGTATATCTCATGTATATAGCTAGTTTGCCTTATGTGTGTGAGCTTTCCTGCTAAGCGCATCTGTCACCGCGTTTCCTTTACCAGAATGGTAAGAGATCATGTATTCAAAATCCTTCAGTAGTTCAAACAACCGATGTTGTCTCATATTTAGCTCTTTCTGATTATAGATGTACTTCAAACTTTTGCGATCTATGAAGATATCAAAATTCACCTCATATGGATAATGGTGCTAGATCTTAAAAACGAGGACAACTGTTACCAACTCCAAGTCGTGGATGGAGTAATTCCGCTCATGCAGCTTCTATTGACGTGGTGCATAAACAATCATGTAACCTTGCTGCATCAGAACCACTCTTAAACATTCATTTGAAGCATTTGTATATACTATATAATCTTGAATGTTTGAAGAAAGTGCAAGAATGGGCACATTTGTTAATCTTTCTTTCAATGTCCTTTAAGGTCAATGAAAGGAACTCTCATCTGTGTCAAAATGACTCATGGAAAGCCACAGACGAAGCATCTATAATAACTATCTAGTTCAGGAAAGCTTCGAATTCGAGTGACTGTCTTGGAATATTCCCAAGACATAACTTCCTCAATGTTCGTAGGGTCAACTGGCATACCTGCTCCAGAAATGACATGTCCAAGGAATGAGGTTTTGGATAACCATAACTCACATTTGTTCAGCTTAACATACTACTTATGCTTTTGAATGTTGTCTTCCGAATATCCAACTCTTGAATCCTCAGCTAATGGTAGCCAGATCGGAGATCGATCTTTGAAAATACCAAAGATCCATGTAGCTGATTGAACGAGTCATCAAAGTATGACAGAGGATAATGGTTCTTTACCGTTTCTTGTTCAGTTGTATGAAATCAATGCTTAATGTCATTGATCCATCCTTCTTTCTGATAAAAGAACGGGAGCACTCCAAGATGTAGTACTCGACCTTCCGAAACTTAAGTCAAGTAACTCATGTAGCTGCACCTTTACCTTTCTCAACTCGGTTGGTGTCATGCGGTATGGAGTTATCGAGATTGGTTGTATATCTCGTAGTCATATAATTTCGAACTCGAACTCTTTATCAGGTGGTAACCTGACAAATCATTAGCGAACACATTAGGGTAATTTGACACTATCGTAATGTCCTGAGCCATCGGCTCTCTACCAGACGTCTCTCGGACAATTGCTAGATATGAATCACATCCCAAATCAACAAGTCTTTGAGTTCTCAATACTGAGATATACTCCATTTTGGAGTCATGTAATGTACCTTTATAGGTAGACTCGGGTAAGTCTGGAATCTTGAAGACAGTCGTCTTCATGAATTAATTACCCAAGGCATGATGAGCTGACATTCAATTCATACCCAAAGTTAGGTCAAACTTATTGAGCTGTAGTAGCAGACAGTCTGTTATCGTCTCATGTCCACCAATCAACATTGGTAGCTATCAGACTATTAGTCTTATGATGATCAACTAGCCACACGGTCCATAATGTGACAAGGATGATCTAAGGCATCTGCATCTCTACCTACTGAAGTTAGAAGTTCAAAGATCATTCATCGTTACAGAATCAATTAAAAATATAGAAAGGTCGACACTAGACGCCATGGTTCTGTATAAGAACCAATATCCTTAATTATAATAGTTGATGTTCGCGGATATTTCTATTATGCTTTTTCTCTTCTTGGGATACAATATGGAAATAAATTGCAATTGGTGACATCTGTGGTCATTTATTTTGAATGTCATATTTCCCATTCAGATTCGCGACAAGTCAAAGAACTGTAGCTATCCAATACCTAATGCGATTGGAACTATAATACTACGAATGTATGTAGCAGGGTACCACTGCTCTGATACCAAACTGTGAGGCCCGTTCCTTCTCGGATCTGGGAAACCCGTTTACACATCATCCGTAATATCATATTCTCTAGAAATCGCATTAGGGAACTGGAAATTAGGGAATTTTTTTAAATGGCATTCACAAATTAACCAATAAGCCATAAAACTATAACATGTCACACTTATATTGCATAAATTTCCATATCAGTTTATATGTAACAACAGAAATTGCATTATATACATGTATCCCAATTTTATCAGAAGAGAAATAAAAGCATAAATATCTTGAACAAACTATAACATACATACCTGCTATGTTTTGCTTTAGAAACTGACATTCAACTTTCCCAATACAACGGTGCAGGTATTTTGCCTGCAATCCATGGAATAGGTAGAAAAGAACATCAACAAATGTTGAATAAATCTTAATTAATTAAAAATAACAGGAAATTTTGTGGTTCCAAAAGAAAGCAAGTAATTTGACCTTGACAATTAAAATTTAAAGCTACTTGCAATGAAACAGGCTTTCAAGTTGTTTGCTATGTAAAACCCCAATCAACTCATCCTACACTCATTACCGACATAATCATTTATATATAAATATCATATGGTCCATATTTAAGTCATTCCTTTTTATTAATTATAATATAAGTTTGATTGATCTTGAGAATGTAAATGATGAGACTCTGATATGATCATTATCTCTATTAAATGCTTATAATGATGGTTAAGAATCTTTTGGATTGATCATAATAAGGGTATATGATGGATCTTAGCTTAATGGAAACCAAGCTCAACTACAACCAACTTCCATGTAACCAATTCAAGTGCAATTCAACTTTAGCCAAACTCAATTGTGACTCAATCCAATCTCAAATCTAACTTTTCCAAATTCAACTGTAATGTAACTTTTCCAGATTCAACTATAACTGATTCAGATGTAGCCATAGAGGATTCAGATGTATACATGGATGATTCAGATGTAGCATCGCCAAGTCTGCTGGCGAAAAATAAACAAAACTCAAGCGGTGAAGTAGCCTACAAAAGGCTCTTCCGTCTCGCCCTCTAATTGGAAGGGCGGTCCAATAGAGGGATAGGTCTACTCCAAAACTACGCCACTGAGACGGGTGAGAGAGACTCTGTAGAAAAGTCGCTCTAAAAGAAAAACCAGCCCGACCGGTACGGGCTAACGAGCTCGAAAAACTAAAACCAATGGTCCTCCAGCCTAGGTACCCTAAAGAACAAGGGTCAGCGGAACTGGTCTTTAAAAGAAAACCTGTGGATCCCAGAGAGGCGTAAAAACTGCGAGCGCTCGCGAAAAAAAACCCGAGAAAAAGACCGGTATCCTAGACCCGCGCACGAAGCGGTCGCTGCCCTAACTGGGCTTCCTAATCTTCCGCCCAGCTGAGGGTCACCGCCCCCTCGCACAGTCAGGCGTAAAGGTTACCATGACTGGCACTTTTAATTACTAGTCATCATTGAATCATCATCACTAACTTAATTTCTCATCCTCTCTTAAACTCTGATGTAGTCAACTTTACAGATCTAGGTATCTTGTTGATAATTATATTGAATAGTGATTCATACTTTAGTGATTTTGAATGATTGATCACAAAGATCTTCAGTCATTTATCATAGATGATCTCATCAATTGGCGGCTTGCTTATTAATCTAGATTTATGAAAATATCTCAATGAACTCCTTTTTCAAACCACGAGATCATAAGTTGTTTATTGGAACTAAATTTAAAATTTAATTTAATATAGAAATTTTACTTTTTTATTTAACTCGTAATTTAGCGGCAAAACTCTTAATCTAATTTTTATGTCTCTTGTATGAAAATACCCTAATATAATGAACAAAAGATGAAAAGATGGTCGATGCAATCCTTCCTGACACTGCAAAATTTCACCCTGAATCTTTTCTTCCACTAGATCTCAAGTCATTCTAATAATGCTAACATATTGAGATTATTATTTACTTATCCACCGTAGCCATCTTTCGATTCTTTATCACTATTACTAAGAGATATTGAGAAACCCTCCCAATTGGATGTATCAAACTCCCAGCCAAGAGTTATACCCCTTTATCTACTTTGTATCTTCCTACCCTTGCTAAAAAAAATATGTCGGGTTAATTACGCGATCTTGATATCATTAAGCTGGATCATAGTTAGATTCTTTATCTTTCGTTATTTTCAATAGGTTGAAATAGACCTCCTGTGATTGTTCTCGAGATTAAGAATCCAAATAAGTTGATAACAATATATTTAACAGATTTCAGAATACTTAATATTGAAAATAATCTCCTGATTATGTCATAAAATAGAATATGCTCCATTGAAAATAATCTCCTGATTATGTCATAAAATGGAATATGCTCCAGCGGTATAGATATTGTGCATCAAAAACCATGAAAAAAAATATGGCAGATTCTTAAGTTGACTATACTCTGAAGAGAAGAATTTTGCTTGCATTATGCAGATTTGTCTAATGTTTAAAATGAAGCAGAATACCCAACCTTTAGTTGAATACTGCTATGCTAGGAATTCTAGTTTTAAAAGGCTAAATTCTTACACACATGTCTGTATATGTGCAACACATGGACTGTTCAGATATCCATTGATTGTTGATCTTTTTCTTCCGGATCTGGAATCTCCATATGAGGTCGTGTTGTCACAAAGGATTACCATATCAAAGATTTCTTCTAGTTAGGTGGTACATATTAAGTTGAATATATTATCTATATTATTTCATACACCTAAGAAAGGTGAGACCACCTCTGCCATGGTTGATTCTTCTACGGGGGACAGATTAGGTCCACTCATGCCCACAACCGTGATTGTTTTACATCGAGATGAGCCACATATTATTTTACTTTTCTAGATTTAGTGGCCATAGAGAAGATTATTGCTGGTTAAAGCATAATAAACTTGTAACTCATCAAACAGTCTTTTGAGATGTTGATGATATCATGATTCTATGTATACCATCTCAAGAGATAAGTATGATAACTTTTTTTATAGGTTTCATTAGTGTTGCATATCCTTACATTAAACTCTAGTTCCAATGACCCTTGTGCAGAACATGATATCACTGCCTTTACCGACCCTCATGTATATCTCACAATGGTTTAAATGTTCTTGGGAATCATTTGTACTTCTATTATTAGTATTGAGATGTTATTTATGTATTCACATCATATTAACCAGGAATATAAATTTAGAATTTAGATGAAAGTGCAATCTATCTTCTGCCACATGCAATACACAAGTATTATAGAGTCAAATTTCCATTGCTTTAGATTACCACAAGACCCTTGTTCCCAACATGTTATAATATATGGTAACCCAGTTATAGCATATCTAGAATATACAACACTCAAGCAACCTACTACTATCAAAATGTGTAAAGACCATGCATGGAAAGCAGCAAGAGAGGGGAAAAGATTGTACCTTTGATCCTTTAAGTTTGGAAGGATTTTGTGGCTTTATCTAACATACAACAATAGATAAAATACCTGATGGATTGGAATACAAAAAAAAAACTGAATTAGAAACTTCAACATTGACTTTAATGAGAACAAAGAGGAGAGAGATATGTACCTTTGAATATCTCCACTTTGGAGATCCAAACTTGCTTGCAACATCCTTTTCTTGACAGGAGCTTCAGTTCATTCGGATCCGGATGTTACAGCCTAGGGCTGATGGAATAAACACCTTCTTCTATTTTCCCAACATATATATATATATATATATTTCGAGTCAGGGCACTGCCACCAACCCCCGAAGGGGGAGGGGCAAATGCTCCCACCAGACCCCCAGGCTCGCTAACTGGGTACGAGACCCTCGTTTTGAATGAGGGGATTCACCCCCTTTTGGCTATGCGTTGAACAAGTAAAGTATGCATACATATATTGAATACATGCTACTATATTAATATTTAATACTATGATTTGTAACTGTTAGTAATATAGTAATACAAAATCACAGATCCAAACATACTCCAAATGGTATTTACTTTTTCTTTAGTTCGGCTAGAAAGTTTGTTTCTAATTTATTTTAATTAATATGCTTCATTCAAGAATATGATTAATATGATTGATGTTCTTTACAAACTACATATTATTATGCTCATTTGTTTGTTTTGATTTGTGATATAGCTCTGCATTTTGTTTATACATAATATGCAATGCAATATAGAGCTAATCCACCAACTTGATTAATAGAGTTCCCTCATTTACATGCAAAAAAGGAGTTACTCTATTTTCCCTTCTCTAACCTCAACCGTAGGCTTTTCATTTACTTCTGCATAATTTTTATGTTGTTTTTTTTCAAAATTTCTGCATTACATACACTTTCCAATCGTGCAATCAATTGTGTTTTATCGGCCTTTTTCAAACCCATAAAAGATAAAGATGTTATGCTTACATTGGTTGTCGTTATTATATTTTTGTTAGTGACACCTTTTTGAGCAATCCAACTGCTTTACTACGGTTAATGGCATTCCTTTGACGTTACAATCTCTACTCCATGTCTATAAAAAGAGGAACCATAAAGTGTCCACACATGTACCCATGCCCACTGATATGCAGGTGTCTGACTCTAATCCCCTACTAATTGTCGCTCTGGATAGTGGATACTCAACCTGCTTCCTTACGTCTTTTTGGTATCCTAAAGGGGTAAGATCACGTATAGTTCATCATCCTTTTTATACTATGACAATTAGCATGTCTTCTATAGAGAGCAATTCACGGATGCATTGATGGTTATTTCCCTTCCAAGAAATTACACTGCATTGTTACAGGCTAGGCTAGGGACTTTAAATGTTACTCATGATGCATGCAAAGAGGTATCCGCTTCCAATCACACTCCAGATGGAAAGATTAATAGACTGAAAGCAAGACAGGTCGTTGAAGGTTCACTAGGACCTTTGGTGTTAATTACTCGAGAAATTATCGCCTATTAACATGATAGAATCTAATTGTACCATTCTTACTGTTTTTTTCTGAAAGAAGAGTGTAGAGTCCTGAGTTGGGACCCACCATACCGTATACATACATGTATTATATTAAAAAATGCATTACATCATATCACGATTGCCGTGATAAATAGAGCGCCCTACAATGTCCCATTACATTTTCAGTATGAAACGCCTCCCCCCCCCCAAATGACCTTGTTTCTCGCAAACCATAATGACCATACAACCACAAAGGGATACGCCACGTCCCCATGCCCAAATCTACAAACTGAACGAATAGCTCTCCAGAAGGAGGTGCAGTCACTCCGTGCAAGCCACGTGTAACATCCGGATCTAAATGAACTGAAGCTCCTGTCAAGAAAAGGATGTTGCAAGCAAGTTTGGATCTCCAAAGTGGAGATATTCAAAGGTACATATCTCTCTACTCTTTTTCTCATTAAAGTCAATGTTGAAGTTTCTAATTCAGTTTTTTTTGTTGCTATCCATCAGGTATTTCATCTATTGTTGTATGTTAGATAAAGCCACAAAATCCTTCCAAACTTAAAGGATCAAAGGTACAATCTTTTCCCCTCTCTTGCTGCTTTCCATGCATGGTCTTTACACATTTTGATAGTAATAGGTTGCTTGAGAGTTGTATATTCTAGATATGCTATAACTGGGTTACCATATATTATAACATGTTGGGAACAAGGGTCTTGTGGTAATCTAAAGCCATGGAAATTTGACTCTATAATACTTGTGTATTGCATGTGGCAGAAGATAGATTACACTTTCATCTAAATTCTAATTATATATTCCAGGTTAATATGATGTGAATACATAAATAACATCTCAATACTAATAATAGAAGTACAAATGATTCCCAAGAACATTTAAACCATTGTGAGAATACATGAGGGTCGGTAAAGACAGCGATATCATGTTCTGCACAAGGGTCATTGGAACTAGAGTAAGGATATACAACACTAATGAAGCCTATAAAGAAGGTCATCATACTTATCTCTTGTGATGGTATACATAGAATTATGATATCATCAACATCTCAAAAGATTGTTTGATGAGCTACAAGTTTATTATGCTTTAACCAGCAACAATCTTCTCTATGCCACTACATTTAGAAAAGTAAAATAATATGTGGCTCATCTCGATGTAAAACAATCACGGTTGTGGGCATGAGTGGACCTAATCTGTCCCTCCTAGAAGAAGCAACCATGGCAGAGGTGGTCTCACCTTTCTTAGGTGTATGAAATAATATAGATAATATACTCAACTTAATATGTACCTCCTAACTAGAAGAAATCTTTAATGTGGTAATCCTTTTTGACAACACGACCTCATATGGAGATTTCAGATCCGGAAGAAAAAGATCAACAATCAATGGATATCTGAACAGTCCATGTGTTGCACATATACAGACATGTGTGTAAGAATTTAGCCTTTTAAAACTAGAATTCCTAGCATAGCAGTATTCAACTAAAGGTTGGGTATTCTGCTTCATTTTAAACATTAGATAAATCTGCATAATGCAAGCAAAATTCTTCTCTTCAAAGTATAATCAACTTAAGAATCTGCCACATTTTTTTTCATGGTTTTTGATACACAATATCTATACCGCTGGAGCATATTCCATTTTATGACATAATCAGGAGATTATTTTCAATGCAGCATATTCCATTTTATGACATAATCAGGAGATTATTTTCAATATTAAGTATTCTGAAATCTAAATCTGTTAAATATATTGTTATCAACTTATTTGGATTCTTAATCTCGAGAACAATCACAGAAGGTCTATTTCAACCTATTGAAAATGACGAAAGATAAAGAATTTAACTATGATCCAGCTTAATGATATCAAGATCGCGTAATTAACCCGATATATTTTTTTAGCAAGGGTAGGAAGATACAAAGTAGCTAAAGGGGTATAACTCTTAGCTGGGAGTTTGATACATACAATTGGGAGGGTTTCTCAATATCTCTAAGTAATAGTGATAAACAATCGAAAGATGGCTACGGTGGATAAGTGAATAATAATCTCAATATGTTAGCATTATTAGAATGACTTGAGATCTAGTGGAAGAGAAGATTCAGGGTGAAATTTTGCAGTGCCAGGAAGGATTGCATCGACCATCTTTTCATCTTTTGTTCATTATATTAGGGTATTTTCATACAAGAGACTTATAAAAATTAGATTAAGAGTCTTGCCACTAAATTACGAGTTAAATAACAAAAGTAAAATTTCTACATTAAATTAAATTTTAAATTCAGTTCCAATAAACAACTTATGATCTCGTGGTTTGAAAAAGGAGTTATTGAGATATTTTCATAAATCTAGATTAATAAGCAAGCCGCCAATTGATGAGATCATCTATGATCAATGATTGAAGATCTTTGTGATCAATCATTCAAAATCACTAAAGTATGAATCACTATTCAATATAATTATCAACAAGATACCTAGATCTGTAAAGTTGACTACATCAGAGTTTAAGAGAGGATGAGAAATTAAGTTAGTGATGATGATTCAATGATGACTAGTAATTAAAAGTGCCAGTCATGGTAACCTTTACGCCTGACTGTGCGAGGGAGCGGTGACCCTCAGCTAGGCGGAAGATTAGGAAGCCCAGTTAGGGCAGCGGCCGCTTCGTGCGCGGGTCTAGGATCCCAGTCTTTTTCTCGGTTTTTTTCGCGAGCGCTCGCAGTTTTTACTCCTCTCTGGGATCCACAGGTTTTCTTTTAAAGGCCAGTTCTGCTGACCCTTGTTCTTTAGGGTACCTAGGCTTGAGGACCCTTGGTTTTAGTTTTTCGAGCTCGTTAGCCCGTACCGGTCGGGCCGGTTTTTCTTTTAGAGCGACTTTTCCGGAAAGTATCTCTCACCCGTCTTAGTGGCGTAGTTTTGGAGTAGATCTATCCCTCTATTGGACCGCCTTCCAATTAGAGGGCGAGACGGAAGAGGCTTTTGTAGGCTACTTCACCGCTTGAGTTTTGTTTATTTTTCGCCAACAGACTTGGCGATGCTACATCCGAATCATCCATGTATACATCTGAATCATCTATGGCTACATCTGAATCAGTTACAGTTGAATTTGGAAAAGTTACATTTGAGATTGGATTGAGTCACAAATGAGTTTGGCTAAAGTTGAGATGGTTACAGTTAAGTTGGTTGTAGTTGTGCTAGTTACTTTTCCGCCAGTAATTCTTGATGAAGAGAAAAGATCAGTTTATGAAAATCATCCTTATCAGATTTCGATCTACTACCACAGCCGTTCGAAATAGCTTGTGGACGTGTTGGGAACTTAGTTAGGATGCATTTTACTCCACCGCATGCCTACGGAGGCACCCCAACCCTAAGGCTTCTTTACTGCCTTAGAGTCATAGTGTGAGGTCTATCTAGACCAAGACCACAGACTATCCACTAAGCTTGAGAAATTCAATATGAAAGAATCAAAACATCAGACTCATCATCTACACTTACTATGGTCTATCCTCATGACTCACAAACATCAAAAGAGACCCGAATCATCTCGACCATGTCAATCATTAAATACTCAAGATATCATGATCAATTCAATCATGATAGCCATTGAATAAATCATTGGAACATGAAATTGATGGGGAAGAATGGAAATCATATACAGTTTTATACTGGAGTCACATCTTAGAATCATAATATGAGGTCACACTCAGATCAAGATCCCAGATTGTCCACCAAATCTGATTGATTGGATAAAAACCAAGAACAAAGACTCAACATCCACATCGTAAGATCCATTAAACATGATTTATAATTAATTAAAATGTGACAGTTCAAAAATGTGGATCTTATAATCTTTGTATAAAAATGATTAATATGGGTAATTAATGTAGGATGAGTAGAATGTGGTTTTACATTCCAAACAACTTGAAAGCATGTTTCAATGCAAATAGCTCTAAAAATTTAATTGTCAAAGCCCCTTTTACTTGCTTTCTTTTGGAGCCACTGAATTTCCTGTTATTTTTAATTAATTAAGATTTACTCAACATTTGTTGATGTTCTTTTCTTCCTATTCCATGGATTGCAGGCAAAATACCTGCACCGTTGTATTGGGGGAGTTGAATGTCAGTTTCTGAAGCAAAACACAGCAGGTATGTATGTTATAGTTTGTTCAAGATATTTATGCTTTTATTTCTCTTCTGATAAAATTGGGATACATGTATATAATGCAATTTCTGTTGTTACATATAAACTGATATGGAAATTTATGCAATATAAGTGTGACATGTTATAGTTTTATGGCTTATTGGTTAATTTGTGAATGCCATTTAAAAAAAATTCCCTAATTTCCAGTTCCCTAATGCGATTTCTAGAGAATATGATATTACGGATAATGTGTAAACGGGTTTCCCAGATCCGAGAAGGAACGGGCCTCACAGTTTGGTATCAGAGCAGTGGTACCCTGCTACATACATTCGTAGTATTATAGTTCCAATCGCATTAGGTATTGGATAGCTACAGTTCTTTGACTTGTCGCGAATCTGAAAGGGAAATATGACATTCAAAATAAATGACCACAGATGTCACCAATTGCAATTTATTTCCATATTGTATCCCAAGAAGAGAAAAAGCATAATAGAAATATCCGCGAACATCAACTATTCTAATTAAGGATATTGGTTCTTATACAGAACCATGGCATCTAGTGCCGACCTTTCTCTCTTTTTAATTGATTCTAGAACGATGAATGATCTTTGAACTTCTAACTTCAGTAGGTAGAGGTGCAGATGCCCTAGATCATCCTTGTCACATTATGGGTCGTGTGGCTAGTTGATCATCATAAGACTAATAGTCTGATAGCTACCAATGTTGATTGGTGGACATGAGACGATAGCAGGCTGTCTGCTACTACAGCTCAATAAGTTTGACCTAACTTTGGGTATGAATTGAATGTCAGCTCATCATGCCTTATGTAATTAATTCTTGAAGACAATTGTCTTCAAGATTCCAGACTTACCCGAGTCTACCTATAAAGGTACATTACATGACTCCAAAATGAAGTACATTTCAGTGTTGAGAGCTCAAAGACTCATAGATTGAGAATACGATACATTTCTAGCAATTATCCGAAATACACCTGATGAACGAGCCGATGACTCAGGACATCAGTTTAGTGTTGAATTAGTCCAATGTGTTTCCTGATGATTTGCCAGGTATACCGCTTGAGAGAGAGATTGAGTTTGAGATCACACTACTACTGGATACACAACCAATCTCGATGACTCCGTACCACATGACACCAGTCGAGTTGAGAAAAATGAATGTGCAGCTACAAGAGTTACTTGACTTAAGTTTCGGAAGGTCGAGCACTACACCTTGGAGTGCTCCCGTTCTTTTATCAGAAAGAAGAATGGATCAATGACATTAAGCATTGATTTCATACAATTGAACAAGAAACGGTGAAGAACCATTATCCTCTGTCATACTTTGATGACTCGTTCAATCAGCTACATGGATCTTTGGTATTTTCAAAGATCGATCTCCGATCTGGCTACCATTAGCTGAGGATTCAAGAGTTGGATATTCGGAAGACAACATTCAAAAGCATAAGTAGTATGTTAAGCTGAACAAATGTGAGTTATGGTTATCCAAAACCTCATTCCTTGGACATGTCATTTCTGGAGCAGGTATGCCAGTTGACCCTACGAACATTGAGGAAGTTATGTCTTGGGAATATTCCAAGACAGTCACTCGAATTCGAAGCTTTCCTGAACTAGATAGTTATTATAGATGCTTCGTCTGTGGCTTTCCATGAGTCATTTTGACACAGATGAGAGTTCCTTTCATTGACCTTAAAGGACATTGAAAGAAAGATTAACAAATGTGCCCATTCTTGCACTTTCTTCAAACATTCAAGATTATATAGTATATACAAATGCTTCAAATGAATGTTTAAGAGTGGTTCTGATGCAGCAAGGTTACATGATTGTTTATGCACCACGTCAATAGAAGCTGCATGAGCGGAATTACTCCATCCACGACTTGGAGTTGGTAACAGTTGTCCTCGTTTTTAAGATCTAGCACCATTATCCATATGAGGTGAATTTTGATATCTTCATAGATCGCAAAAGTTTGAAGTACATCTATAATCAGAAAGAGCTAAATATGAGACAACATCGGTTGTTTGAACTACTGAAGGATTTTGAATACATGATCTCTTACCATTCTGGTAAAGGAAACGCGGTGACAGATGCGCTTAGCAGGAAAGCTCACACACATAAGGCAAACTAGCTATATACATGAGATATACTCGTAACCTTGACTAATTGACATCCTCATAAGAGTGCGTCCTCATCTACTGTCATACCTCCGCGATTCAACATTCTTTGGGATTGCATAGTAGAAGGATATAGGACATATCCTTGAATTTTAGACAGATGCATGCGTGTCATCAAGGACAAACGTGATGATTTTGTGAGGACTAAGTCTATTTTGTGGAAGGTTGGCTGGGTAATTGCGCCCAACAATGAGTAGTTGCGCAGAGATATTCTTGATAGGGCACACAATTCACGATTGTCTATTCTTCTTGGTAGCACAAAGATGTACCAGGATCTAGGTCTACATTCTGGCAGGACGAAATGAAGCGAGATGCAACATGTCGTGTTAGTAAGTGCGTGATCTATCAGATGGTCAAGGCAGAACATAAGAGACCACCATGGTTGTTACAGTCTCTCCCCTTTTTCGAATAAAAGTGGAAGAACACTTCTATGGATTTTGTCACGGGACTAGTAAAGACAATAGGTGGTCACGATGCTATTGGGATGTTGTTGACAGATTGGCCAAGTCAGTCTATTTCATACATATCAACATGACCTACACTCCATCTAGACTGGCTAGATTACATGTGCAAAAAAAATATTATCAAATTTTATGATATACCACATGAGGTAGTGTCTGATGGAGACTCGAGGTTTATATCTCACTACTAGTATCGGCTTATGTCAACACCACAGACAGAGCTGAAGATGAGTTCTGCATACGATACTATGTGTTATTTAGATACTTGAGAATTTGCTATGTGCATGTACTCTAGAGTAGAAATGATCTTGGAAGGACCACCTGTCATTGGAAGAACTCCCGCACAACGACAGTCATTATTCCAGTATTGGTATGACATCATTCGAAGCCTATACGGGCGGAGATGTCTCGCACCTATCAGTTGGCGTAAGGTAGGTGAACATACATTTTACTCTGTAGATCTCTTTGGGAAGGGGCTACGAGAACTGTTGATCGATCTTGTAAGGGGAAGGCTTCTGATGACTCAGAGCTGCTAGAAGAGCTATGCAGACCGTCAGAAAAGAAATTTGGAGTTTCATGTAATCCGATCCTCTTCTCTTAATCGATTCAAATAATAACTTATCAATATTTAACTCAATCCTTCATATTGATGGAATTCCTGAAAACACAAGAAGGAGATTGAGTGTTTCTATGAGTATCTCCCATAAAGGGAGTACAGAGATTTAGTGCTCATAGCAAGTTGACACCACGATACGTTGGATTATTTGAAATTTTTAGTCGTATGTGTAAGGTGGTCTATCGAGTAACCCTTTCTCTACACCTATCAATTTCAGTATTTACAAGTACGACCTTCACCACGTCATCAGCTATGAGAACCTTGACGTGGAGTCAAATTTGATTTACAAAGAGAAGGTTAGTACAAATACTCGATAGTGTTGTAAACAAAAAAAGCTTCGCAACAAAGAGATTCTTCTAATAAAGGTGCTATGTCACCGACATGATGTCAAAGGGGCAACATGGAAGACAAAAGTGGATATGTGGGCACGATACCCACAACTCTTTCAGGTAATTGTCAAAACAAGCCCATTTAATTATATATATTGAAAGAACACGGCTTGTTTTCCCTTTGAGGTTTTTATGGGTACAAAATTCTTTGAGGTTTTTATGGCCAGATAAGATCCAAACAAGACACAAAGTGACCTTGACCCGAGTCTCGAGGACGAGACTCCCTTTGAGGTTTTTATATTTGTAACATCCGGATCTGAATGAACTGAAGCTCCTGTCAAGAAAAGGATGTTGCAAGCAAGTTTGGATCTCCAAAGTGGAGATATTCAAAGGTACATATCTCTCTCCTGTTTGTTCTCATTAAAGTCAATGTTGAAGTTTCTAATTCAGTTTTTTTTGTTGCTATCCATCAGATATTTTATCTATTGTTGTATGTTAGATAAAGCCACAAAATCCTTCCAAACTTAAAGGATCAAAGGTAAAATCTTTTCCCCTCTCTTGCTGCTTTCCATGCATGGTCTTTACACATTTTGATAGTAATAGGTTGCTTGAGAGTTGTATATTCTAGATATGCTATAACTGGGTTATCATATATTATAACATGTTGGGAACAAGGGTCTTGTGGTAATCTAAAGCCATGGAAATTTGACTCTATAATACTTGTGTATTGCATGTGGCAGAAGATAGATTGCACTTTCATCTAAATTCTAATTGTATATTCCTGGTTAATATGATGTGAATACATAAATAACATCTCAATACTAATAATAGAAGTACAAATGATTCCCAAGAACATTTAAACCATTGTGAGATATACATGAGGGTCGGTAAAGGCAGTGATATCATGTTCTGCACAAGGGTCATTGGAACTAGAGTTTAATGTAAGGATATACAACACTAATGAAGCCTATAAAGAAGGTCATCATACTTATCTCTTGAGATGGTATACATAGAATCATGATATCATCAACATCTCAAAAGACTGTTTGATGAGCTACAAGTTTATTATGCTTTAACCAGCAACAATCTTCTCTATGGCCACTACATCTAGAAAAGTAAAAAAATATGTGGCTCATCTCAATGTAAAACAATCACGGTTGTGGGCATGAGTGGACCTAATCTGTCCCTCCTAGAAGAAGCAACCATGGCAGAGGTGGTCTCACCTTTCTTATGTGTATGAAATAATATAGATAATATACTCAACTTAATATGTACCTCCTAACTAGAAGAAATCTTTGATGCGGTAATCCTTTGTGACAACACGACCTCATATGGAGATTCCAGATCCGGAAGAAAAAGATCAACAATCAATGGATATCTGAACAGTCCATGTGTTGCACATATACAGACATGTGTGTAAGAATTTAGCCTTTTAAAACTAGAATTCCTAACATAGCAGTATTCAACTAAAGGTTGGGTATTCTGCTTCATTTTAAACATTAGACAAATCTGCATAATGCAAGCAAAATTCTTCTCTTCAGAGTATAGTCAACTTAAGAATCTGCCACATTTTTTTTATGGTTTTTTATGCACAATATCTATACCGCTGGAGCATATTCCATTTTATGACATAATTAGGAGATTATTTTCAATAGAGCATATTCCATTTTATAACATAATCAGGAGATTATTTTCAATATTAAGTATTCTAAAATCTGTTAAATATATTGTTATCAACTTATTTGGATTCTTAATCTCGAGAACAATCACAGAAGGTCTATTTCAACCTATTGAAAATGACGAAAGATAAAGAATTTAACTATTATCCAGCTTAATGATATCAAGATCGCGTAATTAACCCGACATATTTTTTTAGCAAGGGTAGGAAGATACAAAGTAGCTAAAGGGGTATAACTCTTGGCTGGGAGTTTGATACATACAATTGGGAGGGTTTCTCAATATCTCTTAGTAATAGTGATAAAGAATCGAAAGATGGCTACGGTGGATAAGTAAATAATAATCTCAATATGTTATCATTATTAGAATGACTTGAGATCTAGTGGAAGAAAAGATTCAGGGTGAAATTTTGCAGTGTCAGGAAGGATTGCATCGACCATCTTTTTATCTTTTGTTCATTATATTAGGGTATTTTCATACAAGAGACTTATAAAAATTAGATTAAGAGTCTTGCCACTAAATTACGAGTTAAATAACAAAAGTAAGATTTCTACATTAAATTAAATTTTAAATTCAGTTCCAATAAACAACTTATGATCTCGTGGTTTGAAAAAGGAGTTCATTGAGATATTTTTATAAATCTAGATTAATAAGCAAGCCGCCAATTGATGAGATCATCTATGATCAATGACTGAAGATCTTTGTGATCAATCATTCAAAATCACTAAAGTATGAATCACTATTCAATATAATTATCAACAAGATACCTAGATCTGTAAAGTTGACTACATCAGAGTTCAAGAGAGGATGAGAAATTAAGTTAGTGATGATGATTCATTGATGACTAGTAATTAAAAGTGCCAGTCATGGTAACCTTTACATCTGACTGTGCGAGGGGGCGGTGACCCTCAGCTGGGCAGAAGATTAGGAAGCCCAGTTAGGGCAGCGGCCGCTTCGTGCGCGGGTCTAGGATCCCAGTCTTT
Organism: Ottelia alismoides; assembly: GCA_037367405.1. NCBI lineage: Eukaryota > Viridiplantae > Streptophyta > Magnoliopsida > Alismatales > Hydrocharitaceae > Ottelia > Ottelia alismoides. Next base: position 156,579 of record JAZKJV010011261.1, read on the forward strand.
TTCTCAGTTTTTTTTCGCGAGCGCTCGCAGTTTTTACGCCTCTCTGGGATCCACAGGTTTTCTTTTAAAGACCAGTTCTGCTGACCCTTGTTTTTTAGGGTACCTAGGCTGGAGGACCCTTGGTTTTAGTTTTTCGAGCTCGTTAGCCCGTACCGGTCGGGCCGGTTTTTCTTTTAGAGCGACTTTTCCGGAAAGTATCTCTCACCCGTCTTAGTGGCGTAGTTTTGGAGTAGATCTATCCCTCTATTGGACCGCCTTCCAATTAGAGGGCGAGACGGAAGAGGCTTTTGTAGGCTACTTCACCGCTTGAGTTTTGTTTATTTTTCGCCAACAGACTTGGCGATGCTACATCCGAATCATCCATGTATACATCTGAATCATCTATGGCTACATCTGAATCAGTTACAGTTGAATTTGGAAAAGTTACATTTGAGATTGGATTGAGTCACAAATGAGTTTGGCTAAAGTTGAGATGGTTACAGTTAAGTTGGTTGTAGTTGTGCTAGTTACTTTTCCGCCAGTAATTCTTGATGAAGAGAAAAGATCAGTTTATGAAAATCATCCTTATCAGATTTCGATCTACTACCACAGCCGTTCGAAATAGCTTGTGGACGTGTTGGGAACTTAGTTAGGATGCATTTTACTCCACCGCATGCCTACGGAGGCACCCCAACCCTAAGGCTTCTTTACTGCCTTAGAGTCATAGTGTGAGGTCTATCTAGACCAAGACCACAGACTATCCACTAAGCTTGAGAAATTCAATATGAAAGAATCAAAACATCAGACTCATCATCTACACTTACTATGGTCTATCCTCATGACTCACAAACATCAAAAGAGACCCGAATCATCTCGACCATGTCAATCATTAAATACTCAAGATATCATGATCAATTCAATCATGATAGCCATTGAATAAATCATTGGAACATGAAATTGATGGGGAAGAATAGAAATCATATACAGTTTTATACTGGAGTCACATCTTAGAATCATAATATGAGGTCACACTCAGATCAAGATCCCAGATTGTCCACCAAATCTGATTGATTGGATAAAAACCAAGAACAAAGACTCAACATCCACATCGTAAGATCCATTAAACATGATTTATAATTAATTAAAATGTGACAGTTCAAAAATGTGGATCTTATAATCTTTGTATAAAAATGATTAATATGGGTAATTAATGTAGGATGAGTAGAATGTGGTTTTACATTCCAAACAACTTGAAAGCATGTTTCAATGCAAATAGCTCTAAAAATCTAATTGTCAAAGCCCCTTTTACTTGCTTTCTTTTGGAGCCACTAAATTTCCTGTTATTTTTAATTAATTAAGATTTACTCAACATTTGTTGATGTTCTTTTCTCCCTATTCCATGGATTGCAGGCAAAATACCTGCATCGTTGTATTGGGGGAGTTGAATGTCAGTTTCTGAAGCAAAACATAGCAGGTATGTATGTTATAGTTTGTTCAAGATATTTATGCTTTTATTTCTCTTCTGATAAAATTGAGATACATGTATATAATGCAATTTCTGTTGTTACATATAAACTGATATGGAAATTTATGCAATATAAGTGTGATATGTTATAGTTCTGTGGCTTATTGGTTAATTTGTGAATGCCATTTAAAAAAAATTCCCTAATTTCCAGTTCCCTAATGCAATTTCTAGAGAATATGATATTACGGATGATGTGTAAACGGGTTTCCCAGATCCGAGAAGGAACGGGCCTCACACCACGTGATGTTGTTCCGATTCCATACCTCATCAGAGAACCAATAGGAGAAAAATTAGATGATCCATATCCTCTTTCCCAAGGCCACATCTATCACACGTAACATACTCCAGCCCCAACAGATGCCCCCAACAGTCCTTGGTGAGGATCCTCCCAAACCTAACGAGCCACAAGAAAACCTTAATTCTGTTAGGCACCCTGCATCATCATATTATTCATGTGTCCACCTGAATCTCCTCATGCACGTCCACCCCATCCTCCACCAGGTATCAATACGCCTTCCGCACCGTAAATCTCCCATCTCCCCAGACATAGTGATCCATGCCCGAAGACGGACTCTCGCTCTATAGCATCTCAGTCTGCACGGAGAAGATCCATCCTCTGATTCGACAACACAGACAAAAACATCGGCGACCATGTTCCATGCCCCCAAACCCGTTGTACTCGTATCCCCAGTGTCAGTCTTAGGAGGCATGGATACCTCATCCCCAGTGCCCCATCTACAATCCAGTCATCCATCCAGAAATGAAACTCTACACCCTCCCCCAACACTGGCCTCATCCTACCAACAATCTCTGGAACAATCACAACAATGCCCTTCCATAGGGAGGATGGAAGATGCCCTTGGATGACCTCCATCGACATGGTAACACCATAGATCTTCTTGAGCAAACTGCAGATCAAGTCCTCAGATTTTCCCCAAATTCACAACACCCCTTTTGCCATGAACGTCTTATTTATCTCTCCCAGCCGCAGCACCCCTAACTCCCCCTTCTTCTTAATTGATGTCACCTTGTCCCAGTCTGGCAGGTGTATACCCCTCCCGCCCTATCATCCATCTGACCAGAAAAATTCCTCATCAATGTCTCAATCTTGGTATAGACCTCCGCAGACAGCGATCTCATGGAACCAAAGAAGATTGGGATGGTCGAGAGAACGTGCTTCAGAAGCACCAACTCCCACCCTTTGAAAGCATTGTCGCCTTCCACCCCACCAGCCCCTCCTCTACTCTCTCCAACAGAACCCTCCTATCTTCGGTCTTCGACCTCCCCACCACTAAAGGTAGCCCTAAGTATGTAATCGGCAAGGTCGCTATGGGGTAGCCCAGCATCTCAATCACACGCCACAGCTCATCCTCCACAAGGCTAAAAGGAACGATTACCAATTTCTCCCTACTGATCCGTAGCCTAGAGATGTCCCCAAAGATGTCCATGATGAGCGAGGCTCGTTGAATATTCTCCTCTTCCGCCTCCAAGGACCTCATCAGCATATTGTAGAATCGGGATTGAGATGTCCTCCCTCCTATAGCCAGAACACCAATCCCCATCAACTGTCATCCCCATCATTACCACTAAAGCATCGGCCACAATCACAAAAAGTAACAGAGCCAGTGGACATCACTGCCTAATACCTCTCTGTGGCTGGAAAAACCACCCTTCGGCCTGCTATTGACGAGCACGGCATGGGAAGCTGTAGTAATGAAACTCTTGATCTAAACAATCCATGTCTCAGGGAATCCTCTTCTCTCGAGTGAGGCCCACAAGAATCTACACTCGATAGTGTTGAGATATTTGTATCTCTTCATATTTATTTCTTATTTCATTTTCTTTATGTACTTCTCATGTAATTAACCCAAGGCTTTTCTCCTATATAAGAGAGCCCTAGGGTCTCTTGAATAACAAGTCATTTTATTTTTCTAACATGGTATCAGAGCAACGATCCTATACCAGGGTTCCCGTGTCCCACCAAATCCCTAACCCTACCCGCCTACCCCAAACCCCCTTCTCCCCAACACCGCTGCCAACCGTCTGGCTCTCCAGCCCGCCACCGTTGCCTACCCGGCTATCCACCCTGACGTCACCGACCCTCCGTCCGACCCTCCACCTGACCCTCAGCCCAGTCGCGAGCCGCCCCTGGAGTCCACCAAGTTGCAGCCTACTGCTGTAGGCCACCGCCTCTAGCCTGTGGTCGCTCACCGAAGCACTCCCAAGTCACAGGTTGCTGCTCCACCAGCGCTCGACCACTGCCCAACACTTCGTGGGCTTCTCCAACACCATAGGGTGGTTGTTCGACCACTGCTAAAGCCACATACAGTCTGATTTTGACCGGGGATTGTGATTTTACACGCATAAATCATATTTTTCAGACCTAGACTTCATCAAGTATTGAAGAGGATGGTTGTATGAGTCTATACATACAACCACTCCTACATATGATTGTGTAGACGCGCTCAGAGTAGTCTACTACCCAATCTTGTTCCAGATTTGATTTGCTCAGCATTTTTTTATCATGTCAGAAAATAAGGGTAACGTTTTTTCATCGTCTGATGCCTTTAAGGGCCTGGCTTCCATCGTCAAGATGGATAAGACCAACTACGAGCTGTGGTCCATGCAGTTTCGCACCCTCATGCAGTGCCATAACAAGGAGCACATTCTGACGGATTCCGAGCCGACAGACAAGACTGGGGGGTTAATGCTTCTTGGAAGCAAGATGATGTCTATGCACGGATTTGGCTCTCCGGGACGCTCACCACGGAGATTGCTAACGACATAATCAATCAACTCACAGCTAAGGCCATGTGGGACATCTTGGCTGCCACATATGGGCAAGTCAAAAATGAGAGCGGGATTCTACAGCTATAGTATGACATTTTTTTTGACAAGCAGAATGGTCGACCTCTTCATGCTCATTTTTCACATCTTCGAGGCATGTTTGAGCGTCTGCATAGCTTTATGCCTATTACTACCGGCACCGAGCAGCAGCAGGCATATCGGAATGCCACAATGACAGGATTCTTCCTATCATCACTTGACTCTAAGTACGATGCAGCCCGTACTCAACTATTTACTGTGAGACGATACCTCCAATGGAGGAGGTCTACAAGAGGTTGAACATGATTACTACTTCATCTACTACAGTGGCCCAGACTCCATCTGTTATGGCTGCTTCTCGCGGCAGAGAAGGTACTCCACAGTTTTGCGGGCATTGTAGGGCTCTTTGTATTACCTGGCAGACTTAAGTTGATGTAACTTTTTTGTACATCTTTTTTTTCTTTCTCTACCTACATACATATATATTAATGGATTTTTGCGGTGGATCTCAACTTGGGATTCCACCCTCTTTTCTCTCAAAAAAATGTTGTGGATGCTGACTCAAATCATAATCTTTCCTATCAACTACTAAGGCGCTCTAGGGCAGATGGAGTGTATTTAGAAGTTTGAAAACCCCTTGAACGACACCAAAATCAGACCATGTTGTGTCCTAGGATAGAGATGCATGGCCGCAGATGGTCACGTGGGTGATTAAAGTAGCTATAAATGATCTAGGCCACACAATCAGTGGAGTGGCAATTGTGAGACGATGGTCGCACAAAACGTTGTTAGCTGTAGTGAGGATAGCTGCCAGTGGCTGAGAAGGCCTCGAGGCATCACCGGTTGCGGCAAGGGAGGCTACAGGCAGAGGTATAAGGTGTCGACATAAAGAGAAGGGCCAAGCGAGGGTGGGCATGAAGAGAGGGGTGGTGCGGAGGTGAGAGGTGAGCGACGACATGAGGTGGAGGGACAACAACAGAGAGGTCGATGGGTAGGGTAGGGCTTTGGGTGCAACAGGATCCGGTCTAGAACTATCGCTCGGATATCGTGTGGAAAGAAATGAATGAGTTATTTATTTTTAGACCATAAGAATCCTTTATATAACAAGGAGAAACTCTAGAGGGGGAACAACCAAAGGGGAAATTATGAAAGAAAGAAGTAAGAAATACATAAATGTTAATATCTCTCACAAAAAGTTTTATATTGAAATAAAGAATCTCTTTCCGCTACTATCAAATAAGTTTGCTCTGACAATGCTTTAGAATTTGTATATGCCAGTTATCTCGAACACTCGGTTTTTCAAGTATTTTAGGATCCTCCATCAAACGGCATGTGTCTACACTTCCCAACAGAAGGGTGTTGTCGAATGCAAACATTGTAGTCTCTTAGATGTCACCAGAACTCTTCTGATACAAAATCATGCTCCTCATTCCTACTAGGGAAATGTTGTCCTCAATGCTTCCTATCTCATTAACAATATGTCGTCTAGAAGAAAAAGTTCCTAAGTTGATTGTGTTTCTCGAAAAGGACGTGTTTTACTCTAGCACCTTGCATGTTTGGGTGTGTAGCCTTTATCCATCACATGACTCCTGATCGTGGCAAGCTCTCTCCTAGATCTGTTATATGTTCCATTGTTTGTTATTCCCATACTCAAAAAGGATACCGATGCTTTGACCATGTTAGGTGAATCAGTGTTGATGTCACTTTCTTTGAGCATATCATGTATTTTCTCACACAAGTGACATGATGATACATTCTGAGATTGAAGAGGATGTTTACATTCCACCTCCATCTCTTGCTCCGACCATGATGAGGAGGTTCACATTCTCAAGTCAGGAAACTGCCAAGTCTATGTCAAGGAGGAAGAAAAACTAAAGACTGTGTGACTTGTTATGATTCATTTGAGTTCCTTATTATCTCGTTTGAGCTCAGTAATGTTCCGACCACATTGTTTTTCTGAAAGAAATGCTCCAACCACATTCTAAACCATAAATATCATGTTTTTCGTGAATATATCGACTTTTTTTGTGATGGCTTACTTGGACGATATTGTCGTCTATAACATGACAAAGGAAGGACATGTCAAACATCTGTAGATGGTGCTTCATAATCTAAAGCAAAATCTATCATAATCATTTTTTTCTATGGCATATTGTGGAAGATAGTATGATAAGGTGGGGCCTGAGAAGACCTAAGCCATGGAAAAGTAGGCAACCCCTACTAAGGAGATGGAACTATGACTCTTCCTCGAATTGGTTAAATACCATACGAAGTTCATCAAGGAATATTTTAAGATGGTAGTGTCACTTATGAATCTACTTCTGAAGGATCAACCATGAAAATGGATGTATGGATGTAAGGAGGCATTCCAACACCTAAAAAGGGTGGTGGTAGAGGAGTCAATTGTACATTTTTTGAATTTTGAGAAGTTATTCGAAGTTTACATTGAAGCATCTGACTTCGCACTTGGATGTGTCTTGGTACAAAACATGCACTTTGCAGCTTGTGAGAGCTGAGAGCGGCAGAAAGGAGGTAGTCTGTGCACGAGAAGAAGATGGCAATTGTGATACATTGTCGGAGGACATGGCGTCATTATCTCGTCAACTTCACGTTATTAGTATAAACGGACAATGTGTCAATGAGTTATTTTGCCACACCAAAAAATGATTAGTACCAAGCTAACATGATGGCAAGATCTTCTTGTCGAGTTCGACTTCAAGCTTTAATACAAGCTAAGGCGAACCAATCAAGTGGCAAATGCTCTTTTAAAGAAGGTAGAACAAGAGGAGCCATCAATCATGGTGATTATTTTAATCACACATGTGCATGATGGCGTGCCAAAGCACATATGGGAAGAGACACAGGAGGATCTGAACACATCACGTTCGGTGCATCATGTAACTATGAAGGGATTCATTCTTAGTAGAAAAAGGTGTCCTTTATACTAAGGGCAAGAGGCCATGTGTTCCATTGAGTAGAGGTTTAAGGAAGATGCTTCTAAAGGAAGCACATTATACATGTCGGGTTGGACATCCAGGAGTAGAGTGCATGCTCGCGCTCATATCTTCAAGCTACTTCTTGCTGAAGATCAAAGAAAACGTGGAAGTCTATCTATGAACTTGTCTTGTGTGCCGAGAAGACAAGACGTGAATAAAGGTTGCAAAATTCTTATAGCCTCTACCCATCCCTTCTCATCCATGACATAGTATCTCCATATACTTCATCATCGGGATCCTAAAGGTGGATGGGAACAATGATGTAATTGAGGTAGTCGATCACTTCTTCAAGTATGTTATCTTTGTACCAGCACCCAAGAGTACACGATAACCCCGACTAAGTTGTTCATGCAAAATGTGGTGAAACACTAAGACCTGCCAATGGACATCAAGAGTAATTATGATGCATAATTTACAAGCCGAATTGGGATGGCCCTATTTGAGATGGTGTGATTAGATCTTAAATTCTCTACTAACAACTACCAACAGATAGATGGGCGGACAAAGTAGAATACTTTTCTAGAATAGTGTGTGGGGCATAATGTGATGGCCAAACAACGAAACTGGATGAGTTTGTTGGGCAGTGCCCAATTTTGTTACAACTTGGAGTACAATTCCCCTACATGCCAGAGTCCGCTAGAGATCACGGCGGGTAAGCAACCCATGACACCATACACGATGGCTAAGCAGAATAGCCAGGATTCGTAACCCGTTGTCTACCATTTCGCACAAAGGATGCATGAGGTGGAAGTAAATGATGTGTTGACACATGTCCAATGCAAGATGAAGAAGGAAGACGACTAAGCTTAAAGCCAATTGAGTTCCAAGTTGGGGACAAGATTCTATTGAAGCTAGCACTCCAAATTTGGAATAATAAAAAAAACAGTGTATAGAGGACTTATTCCGTATTTTAATGGACCCTTTGAGATAGACACGTAGGATCACTCATGCATAGGTCGTATCGGCGATATATCGGTTTCTACAGGGTAGGGGTTCCGATATCACCCAGTATATCCTTTTACAGGGATATCAGCGATATATCGCCATATCGACTCATATCGATCAAAAATGACTGGATTCAGTACAAAAAATCTCAGATATCGATCGATATCATCGATGTTTCGCCAATATCTCTATATATCAATGCTATTATTCATGCAAGATTGATTCCACTACTTATCTAGCTACACCCGGTATTAAAACACATATCTAGCTACACCTAGTATTAAAATACACAATGGTTTATATATAAACCCCCGTACTGGTAGGGTATGGTGCGACAAGAGGGTGCATACAATGGTTCTTCAACTTGGTATATATTTACAAGTTATTCATGTTGTAAGAACTTGAATGAAATCCATTTCCAATATCTATAAGTCAATCCTTAAAAAATATCTATAAGTCAAGAATCAAACATTAATATTGATATGTTCAAAATGATAGATATATGTGATATAAGCTTCATAGATGATCGATATGTGTGATGTAAGAGTATATTTGTAAGTTATTTAGTGATCTAAGAACTTGGATGAACTCCATTTTCAATATATATAGGTCAACTACTAACAGTACCAGCGATATGTTCGATATGACCGATATGTGCAATATAAGGATCATAGTCTTCACAAATGATCTATATGTGTTATCTAAGTATAAATTTGTAAGTTATTTAATGTTATAAGAACTTGAATGGAATCCATTTTCAATATCTATGGGTTCGTTTGGTTGCAGGGTTGGGCAGGGTTGGGTTGGGTTGGGGTACCCCTATGAATAGTAAACTGTGAGGAGGATTGGGAGGGTTGGAAGGAGGGGTACCCTGGGTTAGGCCAACCCAACCCTGCCCAACCCTGCAATATGACCGATATGTGTGACATATGGGCTATAAATGACCGATATGTCTGACATAAGTGTGTATTTCTAGGTTATTTGTTGTTTTAATATCTTGGATGATCTTAATTTCTGAAAAAAATGACAAAAATAGTTTTTTGAGCCATTTCCAATATTTCCACCGATATTGTGATATATCGACAATTGTAACATCCGGGTTTCAACAACCCCGAACTCGATCTGATTAAGGTTCGATTGACCCAATAAAGTTATCTGACGACATAAGATAACCTAAAACGATCAATTGATCGCGAATCAAAAGTCGTTCGGGTGAAATCGACCAAAAAATCGGTCGCTTCGTAATGCGCGCCGCGAAAAAGCCGCGACGTAAATTCGGAAACCAAAAAACGAACCGAGACCATTATTAGATCCGATTCGACGACACGAGACCAACGGAATTGACCGTTCGTCAATCGGAGGTCGTTTGATATTTTTAATTCACAAAATTTAACCTTAAACCAAAATTTTATCCGTAAATTTCGAGTATTCAAAACACGATCGGAAGTATATCGATATTGTACTCATTTTGATCGTCATTCCGAGACGGTCAAAACAAGATGTTGCGCGTCAAAATCCGACGCTCAAGGCGCATTACATGCGACTTGTAAGATTTTCAAATAATAATAATAATAATATATAATTATATAAGTAGTCTTACTATTACACTGCTACACAGATTTTTGCTACGGTAAAAAAATAATAATATATTACAGAAATTTCCAAATTAACATACAGTAACCAATTTTACCATTTCTCTCCAGCTGTCATATATCTCCCATTTGGCACTTTCCTTATCTCCATTTGGCAGTGCATAAAGCCCTTATACTTACTATATAAACACCTAACCTAAAAGCCTTAATGCCTTAAAATTCCAACGAGGAATCCCATAACGTTTACCCCAAATCTTCTCCCAATTCCTGTTTCCTCCCTAACGTTGAGATGCTTCTCCAGGCAGACCTGTTACGACTGTGGAAGCCCCTTCGATTTGCTGCTAATCAGCAAAAATATCCAAGCTGCTCCTGACCCATTGCTGTAGCAAACCTTTTGGTTGAGCTCCATTCTAAAAAAAAAATCTAAGGTACAATTCCCATGCCCCCTTCTTTGCTGCCATGCATGACATTCTATACATTTCCTTTCCCTTCTGATTTCCAGTGGATAGTATTAGATATATATTTGATAACAAAAAAAATTTGAGAAGAATCTGAATAAATAAATTTATCAAGTTATCAAATCTGTGCTACTATTTTACTGTTGAATCTCCAAACAACCTTTTTATTACAATCTTTTGAAACCAGTTGCATTTGCTTAAGCAGAATGGTTGGGCCTCATTTATTATTATAATTCATTGGTTTATGTTAAAATAAGGAATAAATCAGAACTTATTAGTAGCATCGTTTATTGATAATACTACTTTCCAGCTTTGTCTGAAAAATAATAATAATAACAGCATTCTCAAGTAATATCCTTTGAATGGATATAACAAATGTGAGTTCCCAATTAGAATGGTATGAATGTTAGTTGTTTTGTAGGAATTAAATCAAGAAATAAAGTCAAATATGGGGATTTAAAGCATACTCCAGGCAACTCCTGAGATCATTTTTAGGCCTCTTTGGATCTGCCAATAACAAAGTTCTTTAATGCTATGTCAGTTGGAACAGACAACCATGATAATCCTGCATTACTCGAAAAAAAAAATCTAATCTAATCTAATCCGTTAGAAATACACCCTTTACCAATATATTCTGGTTTAGGAGAAAGATGAATAACACACGAAGAATGGAGTGTTGTACTTGATATATTTTACATGATAATTACGGCACTGAACATTCTACATTGCTGCTATATTTCACATGCATTTCTATTGGAAGATTATGATACTGTTTTCAAGTTATTTGTATTTAAAATTCAGACATATGATACACGTATGATGCAGTCTTCATGTATGATAATATCAGGATTTGAAATATTAATCTAACACATCAAATTGTCATGCAGTTTAAATTGAAAGATATATGAATGATGGAGTTTTTTTAATGCTTAATATTCTTATTTTCTTAACATGATAAATTCAAGACTTGATTATCTAAAGCTGTCTTACTTGTTAATTGAAATAAGTATATATAAAAAAATATATTGCCACTAGTGTCTATTGTCAATAGCTGTATATATGTAGATAAATTTCAATCACAATAGATGGATGCTTTGAGTTGTTTTGTGCTATTGAACGAAAGAATGGAACCAATCAAGTACTTATAATTATAGCTCCTACTGCTGCATTTTGTCTTTGGATGGTGTTACGACTCCTACTATATTCTAGAGCTCACTCGAATTATCTATAATATTACAATTCGAACGATCCTCCCTTGGTTGATATTGTTTTGTTATATGCATATGGAAATCATCTCAAACTCCATAATTTCAAGCAAATAGGAACTAATTGAATAAATAACATGCATATTATAGATTCTTCATCTGAACAGATTCCTATTAAGAGTGAAGTGACCAAGTGAGTTAGAATCCATTGGAAGATTGTTAAAGGAATAATCCCTCTTCTATGCTAAATGCAATAAAGTATAAGTATGAATGAGATGGCATCAATAGTTTGGGGTATTTTTTTAAAAAAAAAAAACTTGTGATTCAGATAGTTAGTAAATATGAATCAAAGATCAATAAAATCATTGGCCAAAAGATCTAGACCAGTATAATCAATCACATTACAGATTAAAGAGAGTTGTTTAGTCAAGAGAGCAAAGACAAGATGGTGAATCCATGATAACTTACATTTAATAATGCCGGTCATGGTAGCCTTTACACCTGACCGTGCGAGGGGGCGGTGACCCTCACCTGGGCGGAAGAAAGGAAGCCCAGTTTGGGCAGCGGCCGCCAAGTGCGCGGGTCTAGGATCCCAGTCCCATTTCGGTTTTTACGCGAGCTCGCAGTGTTTTTACGCCTCGTTGGGATCTCGACTTTAGACCAGTTCCGCTGACCCTGTTTTAGGATACCCAGGCGGGGGATCCTTGGTTTTCAGTTTTACGTACGAGCTCGGTTGCCCGTTACCGGTCGGGCTGTTTTTCTAGAGCGACTTCCCGGGAAGTCCCTCTCACCCGTCTCAGTGGCGTAGTTGGGGAGTAGACCTATCCCTCTATTGGACCGTCCTTCCAACTAGAGGGCGAGACGGAAGAGCCATTTGTAGGCTTCTTCACCGCTTGAGTTTTCTTTCGCCAACAGACGGCGATTCTACATCCAGATCATTCGTATCTACATCTATATCTACATCATTGAGAGTACATCTGAGAGAGTTCAGTGAAGGTTTAGAGGAAATCACAATTAAAATTTAGTTGATTAGAAGTGACTTTAATCTGGTTCAAAAACCCTATAAGTTAGTGGACGTGTTGGGAACTTAGTTAGGATGCATTATACAACACCGCATGCCTACGGAGGCACCCCAACCCTAAGGTACTTTTAAATACCTTAGAGTCATAGTGTGAGGTTACACACAGACCAAGACCACAGACTATCCACTAACTTAGAAGGAGTAAATAGAATTAAGGATCAAATTCATCATCATCATATCAGTCCATTATCGAAAACCATGACATGATCTCAATAACAAGAAAGTAGCCATCAAGTTCCACGACATGATCTCCAAGACCAAGAATCATGATCTTTATCTATATCATCTGGAGTTATATCTGAAACAATTGAAATTAAGAATTGGATGCCTACCTATTAAACTTGGGAATCAAGTAATCTATAAATATTTCATATTCCATCTTTCACATCGACAAATCCAGATATCTGGTCAATATAATAATAGAGATATATACTTATATGCATACTCCTATAATTATAATTTATCAACATTTAATTACAAAATAAATATGTTAAATATGAAAAGTGTTTGGATAATGAGAGTTTATGAGAAATGCTTACAAGCCTGAATACCTTTTTACTCACGCAAGTAGATGTAAATAGTGCTTATTCCACCTTTCTACTTGCTCTCTTTTGCACATTAAATTACTTGTTAATTATTTTAAACTACGGGTTTGTATTCACAATTGTGACTCCTTTTCTTCCTTGCACGCATGGCAGGAAAGGAGTCTATTGTTCAGTAGTTATACAGGGTTCCAGAAGACAAGGTCTATACTAGACGGTATGTAGTTTTTATTACAATTTTTAGTTCAATTGATATTGTAAATTGCTTCTTCTCTTCAGTCAAATTTTTGGGATGTTATATGTACTGTCAGACATTGTACATGTTGTAAAATCATATGGAAATTAATGTAATAAGTTTTTGGTGCCAATTTGCTCTAATAACTTGTGGTTATGAATATGAATGTCGAATGTCACTTGCAAATAAATTCATTGCGAAAAATTTCCCCATAAAACTATGCTTTTAATGCGATGTCATAAATGGAATATTGTGAATTGTGTCGTAAACGGGTACCCGGATCCTGAGAGGGGTTCACAGTTTGGTATCAGAGCAATGGTACCCCGATACACACATTCACAGTATTTCAATTCTGATCGCATTAAGTTCTCGGATAGCGACAGTTTTCCAACTTGTCGTGAGTTTGAGAAGGGAAATATGACATTCATATTCAGCCACCACAGATGTCACCAATTTCATTAATTTTCATAGTATATCCCAAGAAGAGAAAAAGTATTTTCGAGCAGTGCCCGCTCTTCTCCATCAACTACATTAGGAGGAGCACTTGCCGAACGAGGCACAGATTCCGCTCGACCATTTGGTTCGCAGCAAGTAGACACGACCACTCCATCTACTCGACCAATCCGATGTTACCGATGTCACAAGTTGGGAGCTCAACGACTTGTTGATCAGGGTTGTGATTCATATCTTGCATTCGTTCGAGAGGTATCTGATCAAGAGCTGATGATACAAGACATCCGAGTAGTATCTGAATATCCAGATGTTTTTCCTGATGAGCTACCAGGACTACCTCCTGAGAGAGAGATCGAGTTCGAGATCGCATTGCTATCAGATACACAGCCGATCTCGATGGCTCCTTACCACATGGCACCGACTGAGTTAAGAAGAGCTGAAGGTGCAGTTGCATGAGTTACTTGATTTGGGATTCGTGAGGCCGAGCACTTCATCTTGGTGTGCTCCAGTTTTATTTGTCAAAAAGAAAGATGGATACATGAGACTGTGCATCGATTACAGGCAGCTGAACAAGAGAACGGTGAAGAACCGTTATCCTTTACCACGTATCGATGATTTGTTTGACCAGCTCCAGGGATCTTCGATTTTCTCGAAGATCGATCTTCGCTCAGGCTACCATCAGCTGAGGATTCGAGAGTCTGATATTCCGAAGTCTGCTTTCAGGACTCGCTATGGACACTACGAGTTTCTAGTGATGCCGTTTAGGCTCACCAATGCACATGCGGCTTTCATGAATATGATGAACCGTATCTTCCGTCCATACTTGGACAAGTTTGTAGTGGTGTTCATCGATGATGTGCTCATCTATTCAATAATTGAATAGAATCATGCGAGTAATCTACGGATTGTTTTGGACACATTACGAGAGCACAAGCTATATGCCAAGTTGAGCAAGTGTGAGTTCTGGTTATCCCAGGTCTCATTTCTAGGACATCATTTCTGGAGCAGGCATCGCAGTTGATCCTGCGAAGATTGAGGCAGTCATGTCTTGGGAGCAACCCAAGACAGTTACTCAGATTCAGAGTTTCCTCGGATTAGCGGGCTATTACAAACGCTTCGTCAGCGGATTTTCAATCGTCTATCCATTGACACGATTGATGCAGAAGGGAGTCCCATTCATTTGGGACGATTCATGTGAGCAGACTTTCCAGACACTAAAGGAGAGATTAACTACAGCGCCTATTCTTACTCTTCCTTCAGGCACTCAGGACTATGCAGTTTACATAGATGCATCTGGAGAAGGTCTAGGAGCGGTGTTGATGCAGAGAGGACAGGTGATTGCTTATGCATCACAGCAGTTGAGACCGCACGAGCGGAACTACCCCACACATGACTTGGAGTTGGCGGCAGTTGTCTTCGCCTTGAAGATCTGACGCCACTATCTATATGGGGTGAACTTCGAGATTTTCACAGATCATAAGAGCCTAAAGTACATCTTTGATCAGAAGGAGTTGAATATGAGACAGCGCAGATGGTTCGAGCTGCTGAAGGATTATGATTGCACGATCTCTTACCATCCCGGTAAGGGAAACGTAGTGGCTGATGCACTTAGCAGGAGAGCACATGCTGATGGTACGGCGAACTGGCTATACACGTGGGATACGCTTGCTGCTTTGACCGATTGGCATCCTCAGGAGAGCGCATCCATTTCTACCGCCGTGCCTCCACGATACAGTAGTCTTTGGAATCGTATTGTAGAGGGCCAGAAGACCGATCCTTGGATCCGAGATAGATACATGCGCGCCATCAAGGATGAATTTGATGATTTTGTCGTGACAGAGTCTATTTTATGGGAGGCAGGACGGGTCGTTGTACCCAATGACGAGCATCTTCGTAGAGACATTCTGGATGAGGCACACAGTTCACGGTTATCTATCCATCCAGGTAGCACGAAGATGTACCGTGACCTGCGTCGACATTTCTGGTGGGATGGGATGAAGCGCGATGTGGCGCTACATGTTAGCAGATGCATGACCTGTCAGAAGGTCATGGCCGAGCACAGGATACCACCAGGATTACTGCAGTCTCTCCCCATTCCCGAGTGGAAGTGGGAGAGCATTTCTATGGATTTTGTTACAGGTCTGCCGAAGACACCAGGTGGCCATGATTCTATATGGGTCGTTGTTGATAGGTTGACCAAGTCAGCCCATTTCATACCTGTCAACACGACTTACACTCCATCCAGATTGGCCAAGCTCTATGTGCAGAACATCATCAGACTGCATGGTATACCACGAGAGGTGGTGTCTGACAGGGATTCGAGATTTACATCTCATTATTGGCATCAGTTCATGACAGCACTACAGACAGAGCTGAAGATGAGTTCTGCATACCATCCGCAGACAGACGGGCAGAGTGAGCGCACCATTCAGACGCTTGAGGATCTACTTCGCGCATGCACTTTGGAGTGGAAAGGGTCTTGGAAGGACCATTTGCCGTTAGTGGAGTTCACGTACAACAACAGCTATCACTCCAGTATTGGCATGGCACCATTCGAAGCCCTATACGGGCGGAGATGCCTCACGCCTCTCAGTTGGCGTGAGGTAGGTGATCATGCTCTCTATTCCGTAGATCTTCTGGAGGAGACCGCGAGAGCTGTTGATCTTGTGAGACGGAGGCTTCTGACGGCACAGAGCCGCCAGAAGAGTTATGCAGACCGTCGGAGAAGAGATTTGGAATTTCATGTATCCAATCTTCTTCTCTTCCTTTATTATAAAATTAACTTAACCTCATATTAATGACATTCCTATCAATTATAGGTTGGAGATTGGGAATTTTTGCGAGTATCTCCCATGAAGGGAGTGCAGAGATTCGGTGTTCGTGGCAAGTTGGCGCCACGATATGTTGGACCGTTCGAGATTCTGGCTAGAGTGGGGAAGGTTGCTTACCGAGTAGCTCTTCCTCCACATCTTTCAGCTATTCATGATGTTTTCCATATATCCAATCTGAGGAAGTATGTCCATGACCCTCGCCACATTATCAGTTACGAGAATCTCGATGTAGAGCCGGATCTGACTTATGAAGAGAAGCCTGTCCAGATACTTGACCGTGCCGTGAAGAAGCTTCGCAACAAAGAGATTTCATTGGTCAAGGTTTTGTGGCACCGACACGGCGTCAAGGAAGCGACATGGGAGACTGAAGCCGACATGCGGGCACGATACCCGCAGCTATTCTGATGTAATCATCAAAACAAGATTTTGTAATTAGATACATTATAAATATATGGTTTGTTTTCTCTTTGAGGTTTTTATGGGTTCAAAACCCTTTGAGGTTTTTATGAACATATAAAATCCCAACAAGATACTTAATGACCTTGACCCGAGTCTCGAGGACGAGACTCCCTTTGAGGTTTTTATAATTGTAACATCCGGGTTTCAACAAACCCGAACTCGATCTGATTAAGGTTCGATTGACCCAATAAAGTTATCTGACGACATAAGATAACCTAAAACGATCAATTGATCGCGAATCAAAAGTCGTTCGGGTGAAATCGACCAAAAAATCGGTCGCTTCGTAATGCGCGCCGCGAAAAAGCCGCGACGCAAATTCGGAAACCACAAAACAAACCGAGACCATTATTAGATCCGATTCGACGACACGAGACCAACGGAATTGACCGTTCGTCAATCGGAGGTCGTTTGATATTTTTAATTCACAAAATTTAACCTTAAACCAAAATTTTATCCGTAAATTTCGAGTATTCAAAACACGATCGGAAGTATATCGATATTGTACTCATTTTGATCGTCATTCCGAGACGGTCAAAACAAGATGTTGCGCGTCAAAATCCGACGCTCAAGGCGCATTACATGCGACTTGTAAGATTTTCAAATAATAATAATAATAATATATAATTATATAAGTAGTCTTACTATTACACTGCTACACAGATTTTTGCTACGGTGAAAAAATAATAATATATTACAGAAATTTCCAAATTAACATACAGTAACCAATTTTACCATTTCTCTCCAGCTGTCATATATCTCCCATTTGGCACTTTCCTTATCTCCATTTGGCAGTGCATAAAGCCCTTATACTTACTATATAAACACCTAACCTAAAAGCCTTAATGCCTTAAAATTCCAACGAGGAATCCCATAACGTTTACCCCAAATCTTCTCCCAATTCCTGTTTCCTCCCTAACGTTGAGATGCTTCTCCAGGCAGACCTGTTACGACTGTGGAAGCCCCTTCGATTTGCTGCTAATCAGCAAAAATATCCAAGCTGCTCCTGACCCATTGCTGTAGCAAACCTTTTGGTTGAGCTCCATTCTAAAAAAAAAATCTAAGGTACAATTCCCATGCCCCCTTCTTTGCTGCCATGCATGACATTCTATACATTTCCTTTCCCTTCTGATTTCCAGTGGATAGTATTAGATATATATTTGATAACAAAAAAATTTTGAGAAGAATCTGAATAAATAAATTTATCAAGTTATCAAATCTGTGCTACTATTTTACTGTTGAATCTCCAAACAACCTTTTTATTACAATCTTTTGAAACCAGTTGCATTTGCTTAAGCAGAATGGTTGGGCCTCATTTATTATTATAATTCATTGGTTTATGTTAAAATAAGGAATAAATCAGAACTTATTAGTAGCATCGTTTATTGATAATACTACTTTCCAGCTTTGTCTGAAAAATAATAATAATAACAGCATTCTCAAGTAATATCCTTTGAATGGATATAACAAATGTGAGTTCCCAATTAGAATGGTATGAATGTTAGTTGTTTTGTAGGAATTAAATCAAGAAATAAAGTCAAATATGGGGATTTAAAGCATACTCCAGGCAACTCCTGAGATCATTTTTAGGCCTCTTTGGATCTGCCAATAACAAAGTTCTTTAATGCTATGTTAGTTGGAACAGACAACCATGATAATCCTGCATTACTCGAAAAAAAAAATCTAATCTAATCTAATCCGTTAGAAATACACCCTTTACCAATATATTCTGGTTTAGGAGAAAGATGAATAACACACGAAGAATGGAGTGTTGTACTTGATATATTTTACATGATAATTACGGCACTGAACATTCTACATTGCTGTTATATTTCACATGCATTTCTATTGGAAGATTATGATACTGTTTTCAAGTTATTTGTATTTAAAATTCAGACATATGATACACGTATGATGCAGTCTTCATGTATGATAATATCAGGATTTGAAATATTAATCTAACACATCAAATTGTCATGCAGTTTAAATTGAAAGATATATGAATGATGGAGTTTTTTTAATGCTTAATATTCTTATTTTCTTAACATGATAAATTCAAGACTTGATTATCTAAAGCTGTCTTACTTGTTAATTGAAATAAGTATATATAAAAAAATATATTGCCACTAGTGTCTATTGTCAATAGCTGTATATATGTAGATAAATTTCAATCACAATAGATGGATGCTTTGAGTTGTTTTGTGCTATTGAACGAAAGAATGGAACCAATCAAGTACTTATAATTATAGCTCCTACTGCTGCATTTTGTCTTTGGATGGTGTTACGACTCCTACTATATTCTAGAGCTCACTCGAATTATCTATAATATTACAATTCGAACGATCCTCCCTTGGTTGATATTGTTTTGTTATATGCATATGGAAATCATCTCAAACTCCATAATTTCAAGCAAATAGGAACTAATTGAATAAATAACATGCATATTATAGATTCTTCATCTGAACAGATTCCTATTAAGAGTGAAGTGACCAAGTGAGTTAGAATCCATTGGAAGATTGTTAAAGGAATAATCCCTCTTCTATGCTAAATGCAATAAAGTATAAGTATGAATGAGATGGCATCAATAGTTTGGGGTATTTTTTTTTAAAAAAAAAAACTTGTGATTCAGATAGTTAGTAAATATGAATCAAAGATCAATAAAATCATTGGCCAAAAGATCTAGACCAGTATAATCAATCACATTACAGATTAAAGAGAGTTGTTTAGTCAAGAGAGCAAAGACAAGATGGTGAATCCATGATAACTTACATTTAATAATGCCGGTCATGGTAGCCTTTACACCTGACCGTGCGAGGGGGCGGTGACCCTCACCTGGGCGGAAGAAAGGAAGCCCAGTTTGGGCAGCGGCCGCCAAGTGCGCGGGTCTAGGATCCCAGTCCCATTTCGGTTTTTACGCGAGCTCGCAGTGTTTTTACGCCTCGTTGGGATCTCGACTTTAGACCAGTTCCGCTGACCCTGTTTTAGGATACCCAGGCGGGGGATCCTTGGTTTTCAGTTTTACGTACGAGCTCGGTTGCCCGTTACCGGTCGGGCTGTTTTTCTAGAGCGACTTCCCGGGAAGTCCCTCTCACCCGTCTCAGTGGCGTAGTTGGGGAGTAGACCTATCCCTCTATTGGACCGTCCTTCCAACTAGAGGGCGAGACGGAAGAGCCATTTGTAGGCTTCTTCACCGCTTGAGTTTTCTTTCGCCAACAGACGGCGATTCTACATCCAGATCATTCGTATCTACATCTATATCTACATCATTGAGAGTACATCTGAGAGAGTTACAGTGAAGGTTTAGAGGAAATCACAATTAAAATTTAGTTGATTAGAAGTGACTTTAATCTGGTTCAAAAACCCTATAAGTTAGTGGACGTGTTGGGAACTTAGTTAGGATGCATTATACAACACCGCATGCCTACGGAGGCACCCCAACCCTAAGGTACTTTTAAATACCTTAGAGTCATAGTGTGAGGTTACACACAGACCAAGACCACAGACTATCCACTAACTTAGAAGGAGTAAATAGAATTAAGGATCAAATTCATCATCATCATATCAGTCCATTATCGAAAACCATGACATGATCTCAATAACAAGAAAGTAGCCATCAAGTTCCACGACATGATCTCCAAGACCAAGAATCATGATCTTTATCTATATCATCTGGAGTTATATCTGAAACAATTGAAATTAAGAATTGGATGCCTACCTATTAAACTTGGGAATCAAGTAATCTATAAATATTTCATATTCCATCTTTCACATCGACAAATCCAGATATCTGGTCAATATAATAATAGAGATATATACTTATATGCATACTCCTATAATTATAATTTATCAACATTTAATTACAAAATAAATATGTTAAATATGAAAAGTGTTTGGATAATGAGAGTTTATGAGAAATGCTTACAAGCCTGAATACCTTTTTACTCACGCAAGTAGATGTAAATAGTGCTTATTCCACCTTTCTACTTGCTCTCTTTTGCACATTAAATTACTTGTTAATTATTTTAAACTACGGGTTTGTATTCACAATTGTGACTCCTTTTCTTCCTTGCACGCATGGCAGGAAAGGAGTCTATTGTTCAGTAGTTATACAGGGTTCCAGAAGACAAGGTCTATACTAGACGGTATGTAGTTTTTATTACAATTTTTAGTTCAATTGATATTGTAAATTGCTTCTTCTCTTCAGTCAAATTTTTGGGATGTTATATGTACTGTCAGACATTGTACATGTTGTAAAATCATATGGAAATTAATGTAATAAGTTTTTGGTGCCAATTTGCTCTAATAACTTGTGGTTATGAATATGAATGTCGAATGTCACTTGCAAATATATTCATTGCGAAAAATTTCCCCATAAAACTATGCTTTTAATGCGATGTCATAAATGGAATATTGTGAATTGTGTCGTAAACGGGTACCCGGATCCTGAGAGGGGTTCACAACAATATATCCTGATATATCCATTTCCGGGCGGACCGAAACGATATCGATATCGATACGGCCTTCCTTGCACTCATCTATCAACTAAATCTTCCAAGGAAATAGAAGTTACATCCGTATTTTATACCAGTTTCATGAAGGAGTCCCATACATATAAAGAAGTTAAAGACAAGAGGACATCTGCATGAGAGGGTTGCTGAGAAGATCGTTCATAGGCTTGCGTAGGGCCAAAATAAGAAGAATAAGAGGAGCTTCTTCCTTGTCAAATATAAAGATCTCCCCAAGAAGGGAGTCGAGGCATTCTTTGAAGAGAAAGATCAATCCAGGACACGTGATGGATCAGATAGGGGAGGCATATAACACCCCCCACCCTCGAGGTTGGGATTTACGTGTACAAAGAGAGTAGTAGTTTAGCATTTTTTACGATTCCCTGTATATAGGAGCCATTTTACCCCATTTATTCTGCTCATAGAAACTTATAGTACAAGGCCCAATATACAGGCCCCACACACATCCAACTCCCCCACAACAGGTGATGTGGGACAAAACGCACAAGACCCCCCACTGCAATACAACCCAATGCACTCAACCCTTCACTATTCACAACAGGCATATAATCATTATTTACTATATAGAGGAATGTCTAAAGACATTTAGAGATTTGAGAAGAACCTTTTCTAACGGATAAGCTGTCTTGCCGCAAGTTGCACATTTATCCTGTGTCCCAGAAAACATTCCCGCAGCTTTGCTAGGAGTCCTTGTCTGAGATGAGAAAAAAAAAGGCTTCAGCAATAGAAGAAAAGTAGGCACTTGCTAATTATTTATCCAGTCCACTACACCAGTGTATCTAAGACTGCTTTTATATTACCAAAACGGGGGCTGACTTCTCAACAGACTTAATAGCTGTGACAAAGCAAAACAATTGTGAGATAACTCAGTTATTTGTGCCCTAATATTAAAAATGTCAACTGGGATGTTCAAATCGAGACTGACGTGATTGGAAATTCTTGTTGAAGTTCCCCGCTTCCTTGAATAGCTGATCAAAGTGTGGCTTGCAGTATAGAACACCTTCCATGGAAGAATAGTTACTCAGCTGCAAAAGGAAAATTTTAAGATACAAGAAAATAAGAGGGGTCTGGCTATTAAGAACCTTTGAATTTTCTGCTTGTTTTAAAAGCATATCGATGATAAAGGATCTTGGGATGCTTGCAATGTAAACAGAATGAATTGATGTATTTGATCATAAGATAAAATTTTATTAGTTGCTGTATTGACAGACTTATTTGATCATGCATCCTTGTTCAGTGTATTAACAACATAAATATGCAATTTTGAAGGCATCAACGAATAAGTATTTACTATCTACTTTCATGTCAAAAAAGTCTTAATCAGAGCAGTAGATCTAAACTAAAGGATGCTAAATGAGTTATAATCAGTAAATTGAGGTAATGTGCATGTGCCTTACCGTGTAAACAGAATACTTGGTGGCATGCTTGCTCTAATACTTTGCAGAGTAGTTTGCATAGATGGCATTGGAGCTCAACAAGTTCGAATTGAATTCGAACAACAATGGCCAACACAGAAAATTTGCATGGAAAGAGTGTTGACATTTATTATTTACTTATGTACTCTTTAGTTATTTCACATACCCGTTGTACGCTTTATGTAATTTACCCATAGGCTACTCTCCTATATAAGTGAGCCTAGGGCTGATGGAATAAACATGCTCTTTTATTTTCCCAACATAATATCAGAGTGACGGTCTTAGGCCGGAGTTCTTGAAACCCTAACCCTAACCCTAGCCCCATCGTAGAGCCCCTCTCTCTCCTCACGCCGCCGGCGGTGCTTCTCGTCGCCTGTTGCGCCTGCGCACGTAGCTCTCTTGCGTGCCCTACGTGCGCGCCCTGCTGCGACTGCGCACGTAGCTCCAGTGCGCGCACCTTCTGCTTCTCCTGCGCACATCGCCCCGTGCTTGCGCATCTCTAGCGCGCGACTGTGCGCCTGCACGCATCTCTCGCACAGTGCACCTAGTGTTGTACTGCGCCTAGGGCTGTGTTGCGTGTCTCGCGCGCTTCCCTAGCGTGCTTTCCAGCACGTTGATCGTGCACCTGTACGCATCTTCAGTGCGTGCTTGACAGTGCGTGTTCCCGGGCGGCTTTCCGTGTGTGCCCTTAAGCCGTGACTTAGTCCCACACGCATTTCTAGCGCACACACCGCAAAAGAAATGGGTTTGGTTGCTTGAAGTCTACACACGCAACTAAACCCATCTATGTCCGTGTAGACAATCTTATTCTCAGTCTACTACTCCAGTCTTTGGTTATAAGTATGTCAGAAAGCAAGGTAGATATCCCATTTGTAGGCGCATTCCGAGGTCCAGCGCCAATTGTGAAGATGGATGGTTCGAACTATGAACTGTGGGCAATGCAGTTCATGAGTATGATGAAGTCAACCGGTAAGAAACACATTCTTACTGAAGAAGAGCCTGCTGAGAAGACTGGAGTTAATGCCTCGTGGGAGGCAGATGATGCATATGCCAAAGTTTGGCTATCTGGAACTCTGGCAATCGAGATTGCCAACGATATCCTTCACCAGCCCACGACCAAAGATATGTGGGACATTCTAGCCGCCACATATTCTCAAGCGAAGAATGAGACAAAGATTCTGCAGCTCCATCATGACATATTCACTATCAAGCAGAATGGACATCCTCTACATTCATTGTGCACATCCCTACGAGGGATGTTCGAGAAGCTTTATAGCTTTATTCCCCTGACAGCCACACCAGAGCAACAAAAGACCTACCGGAATGCTACTATGGTAGGAGTTTTTCTCGCTGCCCTTGACCCTGAGTATGAGGCAACACGGTCTCAGATCTTGGCAGACTCTACCATTCCTCCTATAGAGGAAGCTTTTCACAGATTGAGCAGGATCACTGTACCCTCTACGGCTACAAATCAGACTACCTCAGCCATGGCAGCCAACAGAGGTCGTGGAGGTCACCATTATACACGAAGCCGTGGTCCTCGTGGTAGAGGAGGCCGTACTCGGCCAACGTATACCTACTGCCATCGCACCGGACATACTGAAGACATATGCTACTCCAAGCATGGATTTCCTGCATCTGCTCGAGTTGCTGAGCAGATAGAACCTCCATGGCTCCATCTGCTGCCTCTTTGGATCAGCGATTTGATGACCTTGTTGCCCGTCTAAGGGGCATTATTCCTTCATCCGGTCCAGCACACACTACTGAGAGCCAGTCCGACGTTGCTGCATCCGCATATGCTTCTACCAGTGCATCAAGTAGCACACATGCATTTACTAGTAGTGGATCAGATACTTTAGCATGGATTATGAACTCTGACGCCACACATCATCTATGTGGTGATCAAAGTCTACTTACAGGGTACAGACAGATTTCTCCAGGACGAACTATGGTCATTGCCAATGGCACACATTCCCCGATTACTGGTCAGGGGGAGATTAGACTGACTCCTTCTATGCAGCTCAAGAATGTGTTACACGCACCTGATTTTTCAATGAATTTATTATCTATCAGCCAAATTACAAAGGATTTACAATGTCGGGCAATTTTTTACCCATCTTCACTTGTTTTTCAGGACATCCTTATGGGCAACGTGATTGGGCGTGGCTATGAGCAAGGAGGCCTCTATCGCTTGTGTTAGACTTCATTTGCTGGAACCTCATCCCTACCTACTGGACCTGTCTCTCCTCTATTATGGCATCTGCGCTTTGGACATCTGCCGCTTCAGAAGTTGCGTCGTGTTTTACCCCAGGTTTTACCTCACACATCTATCCAATGTGAGGCGTGTCAGTTGGGAAAGCATCATCGGTCTACTTTTCCCAGTCGTCAGCGTCGGAGTAGTACCTCCAAGTTTGAGTTATTTCATATTGATATCTGGGGTCCGAGTCGTGTTCCTGATCATCAGGGACACAGGTTTTATATAGTTATTGTGGATGACTTCTCTCGTGTCTCATGGGTATTTTTGTTAAAGAATAAATCTGAAGCAGGGAATATTATTATCAATTTTCTTAATGAGATCCACAATATGTTCTCTACATATGTTAAAATTGTGCGAAGTGACAATGCACTGGAGATGTGTACTCATGCCCTAGCTAATTATTTGTATTTCTCATCCAAAGGGATTATTCACCAGACATCCTGTGCCTATACCTCCCAACAGAATGGGATTGCTAAAAGGAAACATCGCCACCTATTAGATGTCACCTGGTCTCTCCTTATACAGAGTTATGCACCTCATTCTTACTGGGGTGACGTTGTTCTTACTGCATGTTACCTGATCTACCGAATGCCGTCATCTGATCTAGGTGAAGAAATTACGTTCTCCCTTATCTTCCCAGGAAAAGAGCTATTTTCTCTCACCCCTCGTGTGTTTGGCTCGGTTGCCTTTGTCCACCAGTTGTCTCCTGGTACTAACAAGTTCTCTCCTAGGGTTGTCAAGTGTGTGTTCGTCGGGTACTCCAGAACTCAGAAGGGGTACAAATGTTATGATCCATTGCGAAGGCGGTATTTTGTTAGCGTAGATGTCACATTCTTTGAAAATGTCATGTATTTTTCAGCACCAGGTGATCAGTTGATACCTCCAGCTAATATTGATGCCGTTTACATGATACCACCACCACCAACATCACCCCCACCACCACCATCACCACCTTCACCATTACCAGAACCGTTACCTTCTTCTGCACCCCCCACTACTATACATGTGTCACCACTACTGTATCATTACACCCGCATGCCTACCTCAGCTCATGGTCATTGCTCATCACCAAGCTCGCCTAAGGTATATTCTAAAGATATTATTATTGATGGATCTGATGATGTTTCTGAGCAGGATGTGTTACTGAGGACAGACGAGGATACAGCTGACTTTGATGTTCCTATTGCTATAAGCAAATCTAAAAGGAGTTGTGCGTTATATCCTTTAGCAGCTTCTGTGTCGTTTGATCGACTAACTGGCGATTTTAGGAACTTTGCAGTCGCATTGTCAGTAGTTGCTATTCCCCGGACTTATCAAGACGCTCTGAAGGATTTTAGATGGCGTCGAGCGATGGAGGAAGAAATGGCAGCACTTCAGTCTAGAGGAACGTGGAGCTTGGTTCCTATACCCGCTGAGGTGTCACCTGTGAGCTGCAAGTGGGTATATACAGTCAAGCAGAATGCAGATGGCAGTATTGACAGATACAAGGCTCGCCTTGTTGCTCGTGGATTTACACAGACATACGGGGTGGACTACCTTGATACTTTTTTGTCAGTGGCCCGCCATTCTACTCTACAGATTCTGCTGTCATTTGCGGTTACTCGTGAATGGCCTCTTTATCAGTTGGATGTGAAGAACGCCTTCTTATATGGAGATCTACAGGAGGAAGTCTGCATGCAACAGCCACCTGGGTTTGTTGTTGAGGGGGAGTGCTCCAAGGTGTGCAGACTTCATAAGGCTATCTATGGCCTTAAACAGAGCCCCAGAGCGTGATTTCAGAAGCTCTCAGATCTCTTTGAAAAACAGGGATACAAACGCTCTAATGTTGATCATTCCTTGTTTGTACAAAAGACTTCCCTGCAATCATGGTTTATGTAGATGACATCTTAATTACAGGTGATGATATACAAGGAATAAAGGAGGCAAAAGAGATGTTGGGTTGTGAATTTGTTACCAAGGACCTCGGAGTTCTTAGATATTTTCTGGGGCTGGAGTTTGCCAGAAATCCGTATGGGCTAGTAATGCCTCAGAGAAAGTATGTTACTGACCTGTTAGGCGAAACAGGAATGCTTGGTTGCAGGCCTGCTACCACACCAATGGACCCTAACATGAAGCTATATGATGATGATACGGAAGAGGTGGATAAGAGAAGATACAGAGAACTAGTGGGCAAACTTCTGTATGTCACTATCACTAGGCCCGATATATCCTTTGCAGTAAGTCGAGTGAGCCAGTTCATGGAGCAACCACGCCAGGTTCCAAGGTTGCAAAAGTCGGTAGTCGGTACTCGGTCGGCCAGGTCACTGACTAAGGATTAATTGGCAGTCGGACGACTAATCGGATTTAGTCGGACTTTAATCGGCTTTGAATTTTATGATTATTTTAAATTTATAACTCATTTTTATACATATATTTACATAGATTTTGTATATTTTTATACTATCATAATAAAATAAAAAAGTAATTGAATTTAAATAAAATGCAAAGCATATTATAATAAGTTTACTTATAAAAAAGCAAAACATATAAGAATATGGTATCTCCAAGCAAAAAATTGGTCGACTAGCATACCTAGTCGGAATTAGTCGGTACTCGGTCGGCCACCCCACTGACTAGACTAGTCGGACCTACTAGTCGGGTCAGTCGGATGACTTTTACAACCTTGCCAGGTTCATATGGATGCCATACATATGATCCTCAGGTATCTCAAGTCATCTCCAGGTGCGGGTTTGTTGTTCAATAAAGGCAAAGCGATCTCTATCTCAGCATGTGCAGATGCGGATTATGCAGGGTGTCCCAAGGACAGGAAATCTACGTCGGGGTCTGCTGTATATGTTGGAGATTCTCTAATCTCATGGAAGAGCAAGAAGTAAACTGTGGTAGCCAGGTCTAGTGCCGAATCTAAATATAGGGCTATGGCCCAGGTTAGCACAGAAATGATGTGGGTAAAGGCCGTGCTCGCAGATTTACATATAGAAGTTCCACTTCCTATGGCGTTAGAATGTGACAATCAGGCGGCCTTGTTCATTGCAAACAATCCAGCATTCCATGAACGAACCAAGCACATTGAAGTTGACTGTCACTTTATACGAGATATGATCTAGAAGAGATTCATTGCTACATCCCATGTCAGTTCAGAGAATCAGACTGCAGATATCTTTACCAAGGCACTATTACGAGGCCCGTTCCAGATGTGTGCATCCAAGCTGAGCATGATTGATATCTATGCTCCATTTTGAGGGGGAGTGTTGACATTTATTATTTACTTATGTACTCCTTAGTTATTTCCCGTACCCGTTGTACGCTTTATGTAATTTATCCATAGGCTACTCTCCTATATAAGAGAGCCTAGGGCTGATGGAATAAACATGCTCTTTTATTTTCCCAACAAAGAGTAAAAACGGATCCAGAATGGACAATAAAACATAATAAAAATGCAAAGTAAAACTATAGGCAATGTTTTCATTTTACCTAGATAACAAAAGAGAGAGAAAATGCATAGTTGGTCAAAACTAAACTTTACATAAAATCTAGTCGAATAAAGTTTAGTCAATGTTCAAATCCATAAAAATCACACAATTATATTTGCAGTATATGATAAGCCACGGAATGTGACAAGAAATTGGGATTTAATGGGACTTCCAAAAGCGTGTTTCATATACAAAATCATTGACAAAACAATACGACTTCTGCACAGAAGTTCATTATCTCCTTTCTTTCTACAAAGCTAGCCAATTGTTTCTTGATCCTCCTATTTTACAACATCAATGATGCATCTAATCACATTTCTGCAACATGTTCACCACTCTTCCCTCTTACATTTGCAATTGAGTTGTATACATGCAATGCCACAAGTAGCAAAACATCCAGAATTCTAGGATCGACATCGGCGCGGAATCTATTTATTTTATCTTGTTGCAATTTAATATTTGAAGTAGAAATTAAGTAAACTTGACAACTTAGGGGGAACCCAAGAGTGTTCCACTTCCGATACTTGAGCTACAAGTGGATATCTTTCAGCACTTATATCTGCAATACTATACTGTAGAAAATTGCAAACGAAAGAAAGACATCAAGCCAAAGGAAACACGAAATCTTGCAGCTGGAAACCAGATACCCAACAATTTAGTTTGATCTCCGTCGCATCTTAAAAGCGGCAAATAGTAATATCAAGATACAGATTTGTAAGCCCGATGTTTTCGTATCATTGCCAATTATGGTCTTATAATGATATAAATCCAAGACATGTCACCGCTTATCTTGTTCGAAGTCTCGGGATGACCAACTCGTGAGCAAAATGATAAAGCTCGCTGAGATCTAGATAAAAAGGTAGAGGATGGTGACGATGGTACCTTTAGGGTTCCCTTGCAGTGGTTGCACTTGAAGCAGGACTTGTGGTAGACGGATCCGTCGGCGTTGAGCTCGTCCATGACGTACACCGTCTTCTCGCACACCTTGCACTTCTGCACAGTCCCTGTGAATGACATCTTCTTCTTCTTATTCCGACTCTTTTCTCCCCCCTTGATCTTCGCAGCAGCAAGAACCGGTTCTCAAGAACTAGCAAGATCCCAGATCAGAGGTAAGTCCCGCAGCTGCGCGAGAAAGGGCAGAGTGGACGAGTACGAATGATGATCTCGTTACAAAGGGGGAGGACGAGATTATTGGGAGGATCGGGTCCATTTTGTCTGCTTAGTTGGCAGCAAGAGTATGACCACTGGGAATCCGTCATCTGCACGGGAAAATACATATTGATTTTTATATAATGTTGCATCACTAACCGGTAACATATATATATAATTTATATATGTTTTCTTTCTAAAAAACATATATATATATATATGTAAAAGGGAAAATAGACAATAATAATCTAATTATTTTCACAAAAGATTTTTCCCTTTTTTATAGAGTTTTTTTAAATTTGGTATAAGCAAATTTTATAAACAGTCAAACATTACACTAACATGTATTGCAGTCAGAAAAGCTCAACTCATCGACTCTCAACTCAGACTTAGCTCATTCAGAGCTCGTGAGCCCGACTCGAAAACTTATCGAGCTCAAGCTCAAGTTGGATTTGTAGCTCGTCTGGGTTATCAAGTCGAGCTCGAGTTAGGTCATGCTCAACTCGATAATTCGATATACTCACATGTGTGGAAGTGGTTATGTTTAGTCCTACACGGAGTGACTTTCAGATTCCGAGGTATGGGATTCTCTATAATAACAGGGAAGCGGGAAACATTGTTTCATACTTACCTAGACGGCTCGTTAAGAGGCTCATGAGCCAGCTCAGACACGTTGAGTTCGACTCTAAGAACTCAGCTCGTTAAGAGACTCGTGAGCAGGTCGACTCGTTGAATGCGGCTCGTTAAGAGGCTTGTGAGCCAGCTTGAACTTGATGTGTCAATCAACTATGATACATTTTGGGAAAAAAGAATTACTTTTAATTTGTTTTAATAGCATAGTTATGCATTGTTGTGAACCTATTGTGATTTCAAAATTGAAAATCCCATTAAAAACATTAATATGAAGATTGATAAGGGATAAAATCCCCTCGTCATGTATCACCTGCATTTTCTACCCATGAATTCAAGAAAGATCACCCAAAACAATCCAAAGAGGCCTCGTTTGGGAGTCTAGTTCCTTGAGTACCCAACTTCGAGAAAGCCTGAAATTCTAAGTTAGCTCCAACCCTAAAAGATGTTGTTACATTGTCAAAGGTCGGAGAGAAAGGAATACAGGTCATGTAGGTCATATAGGCTTGTCATATCATTAGTACAATAACAATAATGGTATTATCCAAACAGATCAGTTGACAATCACTTACACAACCAATCAATCTTTAATCTTCGGATATCAATGATAACATTTGAAATGTTATCAGATTCTATCATTAGTGTCCTGACCTAATTTAGTGTAGTATATATAATACACTTGGGTGAACTAACTAAATGCGGCTTACAAGCCAATTTGATATAATTAGATTCATATCTTAGCCTAATTATGCTTTAGAGGCTAAACAACCCAATTTGGGATACATCTATATGGACCTAGTGATGAGTGAGCTTAGTTGACGATCAATATGAACTAACTTAAGAAAGGTAAGAGATCAAAAATCAACCTAAGGCAAGCATCTTCAAGTAGTTCCAAGAGAAAGAAAAGAGTTGGAGGGTATGTGTGCTACTTGTCCTGAGAAGGAAACAAGTGGAAGTTGTACTGTATTATTTCCGCACGTATTTGGCTTATTACTACCCCCAACATTCCTTAGAGGCAGTTCGGCATGGGGGTTACCCCCCATTTGAGGGGGGTTACCTTCAAAATACATATCTTATCTATCATGTAGGATCCATCACTATCTCTTTTCTAATACATTAAATGAATCATTTCTCTTTTATCTATACTAAAAAATAATATATTATATCATCATATCATCTAAAAGTTATAAAATACTCAACTTCTATCCACTTTTTCAAACTTCGATACAATCATATCATAATAACTACTCACTTTTCCAAACTTCAATACAATCACATCACAAAAACCCTCTCAACCCAAACCCTCTATCCAAACACCAAAACACAAAAACGGGATACACTCCCCCAATTTACCTCGGGGTAACTGTTGAACGAGATCTTCAGTAGGTTTCTAATTTGTGAAAATAGATGTGAGATTGTTGTTGCAACCCAAAGAATCTCTCAACAAAATTTTTTTTCTCAAACTAAATAATTACAAAAAATATAGCAATAGAATTTTCTATTTAATTTACCTGCATAGCAATAGGATCAAATTCAGGGAGGCTACAAATCCCGAGGGTTATTCAAATAATTGAAAAAATAAATTAAAAGAAAAGAGGGAATCTCAAATACAAGCTATCTTGGTTTTTTGTGACATTTTTATCTTTTTCTTTTTTTATTTTCATATTTTGACATTTTAGTGGTTTTATTTTTGCAAATTTTTAATTTTCAAAAATATTAATTTTAAAAGAAAATTTATATACAAAAGAAAAGCATTTTTCTGAATTTTTCAAATATGTTAAAAATGATAAAAAAAATGCCTAAATAAAATATTTTGTATTTTGAAGATTTATTGGTTGTGTTTTTATTTTTAGAGATTTTTAGAATTTTTTAGGATTTTCAAAATAAATAAAAATAGGAGGAAATTTAAACAGTGAATAAACAAGATTATTTTGCAATTTAAAAATATCAAACAAAATCAAAAATTATTTTTTATTTTACCTAAAAACTAGAATGAATTATCTACAAACAGGAAGTGAAATCACTATTTTTGGATTATTTACACTTTTCTGTGATTTTTAAGATTTTTAGTATTTTGCAATTTTTTCGGGTTTTAAAAATAATTAATGCATGAGATTTGCACAGAAAATAAAATGCATAAAAAGAAACTATTCTGATTTTTTAGAATTTTTTATGCAATATCTGAATTTTTATTATTTTTAAATCTCAAACACGGAAAAATGCAATGTATTTGATTTTCTAATAATATCAAATGATAATTAAATGCAATGAATAATTTATACTATGAAAAGGCACAAAACAGGAATACAACAAATTTTTTGCAGAATTGTTTGACCATAATTTATTTCAATGAAAAGAACATGCAATTTTAAAGTCTTGAAATAGAGGGCATTAATAGTATTTATTCAATGCCTTGCATTAAAAGATAATAGAAATGAACGCGGGGATAAAGTTGCAATGTACCCAGTGAAAAGGCGTGCTCTGCATGTGCTAGGCATTGGTGGGGGCCTCTTTATAATGTGCAAAAGTCTGGGGGCATGACTGATATTTTCCCAATAAATTAGGGTAAATGCTGGGGCATTCTTCGTTCTTGCAAAGGAATCAAAATGGAGAGGGGTGCCCTTCCTCTTTCTTGTGCAAGCGACGGTGGTGGATCTTGGATGGACGAGAGATCAGCAGAGCTCGCAGATGGCGGAGAGAGTTGGGAGCGGCTACAGTGCCACCCCAAAATTTTATTATTATTTTATTAAAAAACAACAGATAAATTTTTTTCCTCTTTTTTGAAATTCTTGTACTGTGTACCTGCAATGAAATAGGATAAAAACCAACTCGGGCACAATGGCTCGGTCCCAAATCAAACAAGAATTAATGGATGGGTGACAGATCTGATGATCGTGATGGAGATTGGAACCGTGACTTTGGCCACCATGTGTGGCCGTAGTTGTATGATTGTGTGAGATAGAAATGAAAATGGAGGGATTACGAAGATGAATGTGGTGATTGGATCGGACGTGGAATCAATTTTAATAGTTGATTACGAACTACGATCTAGAATTGAAAAATGGCGATGAAACTAAAAGCGTAATTTAATCCTAAAATTATCTAATGAAAAGATTGGAATAAAATGGAACAATGGATCTCACCACAGAGTGGGACAAATGTCGTAATCACGTCGACGAGTGCCGCCTCGCTGTCACCGGACAGCTCGGAGGCTAGGTGCCCTTCTTCAACAAGATTGCTCTCAGAAAAATAATCTCCTCTCCAAAAGATTGATCAAGTGAGAATGAGGGAGGAGGAGCCAATTAAATAGAAAAAATACGAATTTGAATTTTGAAATTTGAATGGAGAGAAAAATAAGGAAGGAAGTTAGTGATGGATTTATTTACATAATTAACTAATTAAAATAAATTATTTTCATCACTTTATTATATTAAATCATAAATGCTAAATATTTATTTTTTAATGAGGGTTATTTAAGGACATCAATTATATACATATACTATATACATATGGTACATTATACACATAGTTAAATAAGGAAATTGGTTTATTTTATGTTTTTTATTTTTTTTTCATTTTAAATTATTATTAAAAATATTTACAATTATTTACAAATACATATGTAAAAAATAAATAAATATATAATAAATAAATGATACAATTGCAAAAACCACCCCAGAAAACCATCTTTCAAACCGTAACTCCAAAAATTATGAAAGACTACCATTTTAAAGATAATTTAATTTAGAATACGATGGAAGTGAGTTTGATTCAACTTGAGTTCATATGGAGTCGGATTAGTCTTTCAATTATCGCTTTACGGCTTTTTCCGAGTGTGATTACTTTTATTATGTACATGATTTTATTTTACAAGTATTTTTATTAGAAAATATTTTTATTTACAACTTTTGTTAAGATAATTATTTAATTTGAGGTTAATTTATGTACAAATAAAATAATGTAGTATACAGTCTTTTTATTTTCTTTATTTTTCCTTTCTTTCTTTCTTTATTTATTTTAGGTTAAATTAGTAATAAATGTACAATATTTACACATATATTCATTTTAGTAAGAATATGGATTTATCAATATATATGTGTGTTTTATAAGGGATTTTAAGCTAAAATAAATGAATAAAGATTATGAAATGTATATTCACCATCCCTTATGCTTTACCTTTGCTAGTCCCTTAGCAAACACTTATTTGAAAGAATAAATGAATAAAAGAAAAATAAAAGAAAAATAAATAAATTAGGACAATTTTGAGTATTAGACTTATCTTCATAAAATTGTAGTAAGAGCTTTGACATGCCTTTGGATTATTACTATGGTGGAACCTTGATGGGAAATGGATTTAAAACCTAACAGTCTTCAAGTTTTACAAGACTCCTATTCAGGTCTCCACAACAGTCAAGTCAGAACAAGTCTACATACACAAATTCTTATAACTATGAATCTTTACTTGTATGGTGTAAGTGAAATATAACTCCCCATCTCAAAAGTAGCAAAGAAACAACCTCTCTCAGCAAGGTAACTCTAATCACCCAGTCTAGCAACTCTTTCCTTGAGGAGTGAGGATATTCCCTTCTAAGTTCAAGTACAACCATCTCAAGAAGAGGAGATGGAGAAAAGAATGGACGGTAACCAGTGTAACTACCTATCCTTGGATGCATGACCAGTTTAGCCAAGTTATCTAGTTGCAAGCTTACAAAAACTTGACTTTGAAGCTCTTATTATTTTTTCCCTACTTGTATATACACTCTGGCAGGCATTTTATTTTCAATCAGGCATGTCCCCTTTTGGAGATTCTGCATTTTTTCTTCTTCTTTTTTCTTCTTTTTTTTTGAAAATATATATAAGGTGCAGCATGTACATAAGGAGTTTTCCTCTTGAGCTAGTAGACTATCCCTCTTTTGAAGCATTATTGCAACCCCACAATATCCTGTCTTTAGAACTCAGTGCTACTAGATCAGGTTGAGATGCACTACCCTCCCTAGAGGAAGAAGAATATTCCCACTAGTTATATACATGTGTGCTACCCCAAGCCAAAAGATTCTGCCTCCTCACTGCCTCCTCCATGAAGAGCTACGTGTAGAGTGATTGTCCAAGATAAGCGATGGTCTAGAAGAATCATTCATGTGTTGTTAAATATTCTACTTAGACAAATCAAGACGACATATGAACATAGTCTTATGGATCAAAGAATTAAATCGCTAGGATCTGAAAAGTCTTAACTCCAGCTCTTATAAGGTTCCTATGAATTTAAGTGGATTAAGGTACAACTAAGCTCCATTCTTCAATTTTATTCCAGACTTAATTTAAATGTCAATATTATCAAAAAAATGTACATGCAAATGCAAGAAAATATATATAAAGTATTTTTTAAGATTTTTTAAGAGAAAAAAGGTTAGTAAAATACATACAAGTATATACACCGGATAAATTTTTTAGAAAGAAAGAAAGAAAAGAAGTTTTGTTAATTTAAATATTTACAAGTTTTTTTTCAAAATATTTACAAGTTTATGTACAATGCAAAGAAAAGAAAGCAAAATATTTTTGTGAAACAATTTTCTAATTTTGAACTTTATGGTTTTTTGAAAAATGATGCACATGCATTTTTTTGGAATTTTAATTATGTAAATTTTTATAGTAGGGATTTTCTAATAAGGATTAGGGTTAGTAAATAAGATATACATATTTACAAGGGAGTGAGTCAATTATTTACAAGAATTAGGTGAAAGGATTTACAACTTGAGTGTTAGTAATTTATACAAGTATATATATACAGTTGGTAAAGAATTTTATGGATGATGTATATATTCCTCAAACTTATTTGAAAATAATTTTATAAATACTTTTGAAAACTATAGTCCAAAATATTTTTTTCAAACAATTTTACAAACATTTACAAATATTTGAAATTTATTTGCAAACATTTTCAAACGGTATATATAGATTTTTTAAAAAATTTTTTCAACTATTTTCAAAACATTTGCAAATAATTTTACAAAATATTTTATTTCACACAAAGAAAAGAAAATGTTTAAACAAAATACTTTTACAGAGGTTGAAAACATTTCTCAAACATTTTTCAAATAGTTTTAGATAGAATTTCAAACTACTTTTAAAATATTTTTCAAAATATTTTAACCTGACTTATTAATCAGTATATACAAAAAGAAATTTGAGGAAATATCTGCATATTTTCATTAGTTGATTTTACTGAATTTTACATGTATTTATATAATATTTTAGCCATATTAAAAATATGAAAGTATGAGTTATGGCTAAAGTACATATGCAATATATATGACACCCCCCATACTTGGCTCAAACTATGCCCTCATAGTGATCAGAGAGCGACAAAGGAAGACATAACTCGTGCTAAGTATAGGAAAGTGAAAAGAATCCTATGCTACAATGACTCAAAGAAAAGATGAAAAGAATAAAAGTCGGTGATCCCGTTATACTTAGGATCAAGTAATCCTACGTATAGAAGACTGTACAAAAGGGGAAATCGATGAAGAGAATGTACGAACTCAACGACACGACTTGCCCCCCTATATTTAGTGTAGAATAGTCCTAAGTATAGAATATCAACAAGTTGGGGAGAACCGAGAGATCAGAAGAATAAAACACACAAAGAGATGATATGAACAACATCACTCCCCCTATAATTAGGGTAGAGTATTCCTAAGTATAAGCAACAATAGGAGTAATGAATATGACGAATATGAACAACTCGAATCATTCACCCCCCCCCATACTTAGGATAGAGTACATCCTAAGTATAGCACACAGATATACACATAAAAGAGGTGAATGATAAACCAAAGAAGGAAGGAGCAAATCAAGACGAAACACATATATACAGGGTAGACATTATTGAGGTGCCTCTCAACAAGCGCTAGAGTTTACGCACCTAGCTGGGTGCAAAGGCTAGGACAACGAAGTATCAAGGTTCAAGATGGCATCTGTAATGCGAATACCGTACTGTCATTGTTGTCTTCGTATGAGAACAACAACGTGGTCAACAATGCAAAGGAAGACACCCAGATAAGCAATCATGTGGATGTCTGCTACCGGGTAAATATATGTGTAGATAAAATTGGGCACCGGTAGCACAAAAGAAATCTTTGGCTCATGGTCAGATTGGAGTAAATGATTGGAGCCGAAAAATAGAACGTGGAGAAGGAAGGATCTGTCATGGAATCATCCACGTCAATCACCGTCTCGACAATGTATGAAATATCAAGATCATGAGACTCAATAAGAAAGCAGATATCTGATGCATGTAATGAAGAGAGATCAGGTATAGCATCGAATAACTCAAGGGTAGGCTCATCCTTATGAGGGTCGTCAAGGAGAGAAGAAAGATCAAGCATTGAAAGATTAGAAGTATTACAAGAATCAAAACACTTAGAGTAATAAGAAGACTCGGTCTCGTGATCCGACAGATCGGATGCACAAACAGGGAGTGAAACCGAGTACAGAGTACGCACTGCCTGTAGATAACCCTCGGGGAGGTGGGGAAAATCAGGTGGATTCGAGGAAGAGAACGAATGATTATACTCAAATAGTGGATTCTATCTCGAAGTCAGAGAAAAACCGTCCAATGGATCATAAGGCTCAAAGATATCTAGGTCAAGATCAAAGATATCATTGATCTGCCAGTGTGAAGGGTTCTGTTCTTAAGAAATGTTGGACAGTATTTGATCCTCAGGGTGAAGGGTGGGAGGGAGGGAAAACATGAGTTCTGATGATTTCTGATTTTTTAGTGATTGTTAATGATCTTGAGAAAATGAACGTAACCAACTCAACACCAAAGACATACAAACACAATGCAAACCCTTGATTCACCTACTCAGGTCGGTGATGACCGTTAAAGATCGGTCGTTAATCTTGTTAATTTTAGAGTTAGGTGATTAAACAAAAGTTGCACAAACACTTAGGTTGGCTTATGGAGGTGGGGCACTAACCTTAGTGTGTACATGAGCAAGTAAATATGTATATGATGAGGGGTTGCTCTCCTAAGAGAATGGTATGAATTTGTTACGTTTGATTTTAAGAGTCAAGTTCAATTAGCAGTCCTAATTTTTAATTTTTGTTTTTCACTTTTTTTAATATTTTTGAATAAAAAATGTCTAATGTATTTTCCAATTTCCTTTATTCCTGTATCCACAAAACATGGGAGAAAATAAAAAAAGTTAATGCGCGATTAAATCAATGATGTATGCATGGGTTAGAGATGTGTACCTTGTCCCCAACACTCTACATGCAAAATGATCTGTGCATAAAAATAAAAATAAAACTATATGCAAATGTAAAAGAGAACCATCCTAAGCAGTAACTTCTATTTAGAAAGAACCAAATTATTATTTGCCTAAGTCCAAACGATTTATTGGAACAAATATTCTTTTATGGATTTGGACCTAATAACTACCTGGCTCAACCAAATAAAACCTAAGGCTAAGGGATTCACTCACAGAAAATAAAATAAAATAAAATCAGAAAACACAAATCCTTGAGAAAAAAATAAAAATAAAAGCGATAAAAACAACGAGAAAACAACGGTGAGGTCCCCTAAGTGCACCGGCACTTGACGAAACAAACCCCGTATATAGTGTCCTTTTTACAAGAGTTTTTGAATAACTAAAATACTAAAACAAATAAAAACCATCTATGCTCCAAATGATGGCCTCTCTCAAATTTTCTCCTCCTCCTATGCTCTCCTGCAGCTCGGTGAAGAATCAAGCAGCCTCCACTTCACTTGGGTACTTCGGCTCTCCTAGAATCGCCTCCTTCGCTTCGTAGGCCCTCGCAAGAAAAAGGAAAGAAAGAATGTGTAAGAGACACGTGCATATAAAAAATGAGCAAGAATAAATGAGCGAGACACAAATATGAACAATGAATGGCAGTAGAAAAATATAGACAAAAAATTACAACCAAGAATAGCAGGTCAAATGGAAAACTTAACTACCCTCATCGTACCTCCCCGTCAGCGCAATTTAGTTGAACGAGATCTTTAGTGGATTTTTATTTTGTGAAAATAACCGTGCGATTGTCGTTGCAACCCAAAGAATCCCCTGATAAAAAATTATTTTTTTCTCAAATTAAATAATTACAAAAAATGCAGCAAGAGCATTTGCTATTTAATTTAATTGTATAGCAACATGATCGAACTCAGGGAGGCTACAGATCCCTAGGGTTATTCAAATAATCAAAAAAATCAATTAAAAGAAAAGAGGGAATCTCAAATGCAAACTATCTTGGTTTTTTGTGAGATTTTTATCTTTTTATCTTTTTATCTTTTTATGTTTTTTATTTTATTTTTTTATTTTCATTTTTTTGTAATTTTAATTTTGCAAATTTTTAGTTTTCGAAAATATTAATTTTTTAAAGCAAATTTATACATGAAAGAAATGCATTTTTTAATTTTTATAAATATGCTAAAAATGATCAAAAATGCCTAAATAAAATATTTTGTGTTTTGATAATTTATTTACTATTTTAATAATTTTTAGAGATTTTTAAATTTTTTCAGAATTTTTAAAATAAATAAAAATAGGAGGGAAATTAAATAGTAAATTAACCGAACTATTAAATATCAAACAAAATAAAAAAATTACTGATTTTTTTCTAAAAACTAGAATGAATTGTCTATAAACAGGAAGTGAAATCACTTATTTTGGATTTTTTTACAAGTTTCTGTGATTTTTTAAGATTTTAGTATTTTACAATTTTTTAGGTTTTAGAAATAATTAATGCATGAAATTTGCATAGAAAATAGAAGGGATTTTTACCCGGCATACCCTATAAATGTTGCCAATTGCCTCTACGACCTTTTGCTTAACGTAATTACCCCATCGACCTTATAAATTACCCCAAGAACCCCACGAGCTTCAAACAGAGTAACCGCGGGGTTCATGTGGTAAGAGTTGGTAAGTTTACAGGGTTAAGGGGGAATTATGTTGTTTCAAAGGTCGTTGAGGTAATTGGCAAAGTTTATAGGGTCTGTCGGGTAAAAGTCCCAAAATAGAATGCACAAAAAGAAAACTATTCTATTCTTTTGGATTTTTTATGCAATATTTGAATTTTTATGATTTTTCAAATCTCAAACAGGGAAAAATGCAATGTTTTTTATTTTCTAATAATATCAAATGATAATTAAATGATTGGAATTTTTATACTATGAAAAGGCATACATCATGAATTTAACTACATAATGCTCTTCTTCTTATGTTTATCTATAATTTTTTCGCTCGAAGATCCACCATTATGTATGAGAAGATCTTGATTTATCTAGATTTTCCGAAGTGCTTTATTATAATAGATTAATGCTAAGATTTTTCGTGTTCGAGCATAGTTCGCCAACTAACCAAAAGTGTTGAGCCAATTGATCCTAATCGGTTTCTCCTTTCCCAAGTTCAGTTGACACACCACAAGGATAAGTTGATTGAACACTAGACGAGTTGTCTAGGTGAAGGATATGGGAAGACCCTCAAGCGCATCAAGGAAGCGTGAGGATCGCATCGTATATGATCGGGAGCGACTAGTCGTACTAGTCGCTCGAGGCAGCGGAATTTAAATTTTTTTATAGTGATGAAACCACATGATCCAAGAACACTTATTGGATATTTTCATCTAAACCACAAACAAGTATTAGGTTTACCTCTTGAAGCGTGGCTGCGATCGAGTATCTAAAAGAAGAGACCTCCTGTCTCAAGTCCGATCCGACGGAGGAGACGCTTGCGAGCACGTTGATGAGACGCATGCTCCTCGTAATTCATGTTGGTGATCCAAGCGACGAATCTCCTAATATCGTCACACGAGATCCAATGTCTTCTTCACAAGCAAGGCGCTCCGAAGGAGACGGAGATCCATGAGTAGATGATCCAGCAACATAAAGATGTTGTTGCGACGATGGCGACTCTCTCTAGGGCTCCATAGTGGACGACCACAATGAGAGAGAGGGAGAGAGACTTTACGTGTAGAGAGAGGGGGGAGATAAATTATTTGATGTTTCATGAAGAGCAAGGGGTGCCTCTTCTTATATAGTATTTTGGGATCCATGGATCTCAATCCATGGTCAACACAAAACCAATGGATGAGATTGATTTGTGTTTCTTTCAATGGTCATGATTTTATTGTAAAACACAACAATAATTAATTTAATTTAAATTAATATATATCGATAAATCAATATAATTAATTTTAAATCAAATTAATTAATCTTGGAGATAATGAGAAGATTGACATTATCCCCTAAAAGGGGGGACGGTCTATCTCCTCAATATCTCATGAGATCTCATTAACTCATGAGATCTCATTATCTCATGATATCTTCAAGATTTATAACAACACATGTTGTAAATTATTTCACAAAAATAATTCATAATTATCTTGTGAATATTGCAATCATGCTATTGGAAAAATGTGAATCACATCACATCCCGAATTATATTTTCAATTAATTATCCAATGTGAATCCAATTCACATCAATAATTTAATCAACAAATATAAATTACAATAGACCCTCTCTAATCTATTATAAATCATATTTATAATATATCTAATTAATGCGAATAGTGCTATCCACATTATTCATATCTATGATAATTAAATCACATTTAATCATCTTGGATCTCTATTCTCATGTGCCCAAATAACATGAATTACATTCACATTATTCACATCTTTGATAAGTAAATCACATTTATTTATCTTAGATAACCCTCCTTATAATATGAATCAAATTCATATTATTTATGATAATTAAATCACATTCAATTATCAATTTTTCTCAATGCTCGGATACATATATCAACAATGAAATTATCATGAACTCTTTCAAGGATAATGCGCTTTCTCCGCAGATTCTTGGAGTTAAGGACATGGCGATTGTATTGTTCCACATATAGTGACTTGGATATTAAGATCATATCTCAAATCTAGATCTTGCGGACCTCCCAAAGATGCTTGATTAAATGAAGGTCGTAAATCTAATCTTCTCATCGTATCTGAATCACATTTAGATCAAGGTCCAACATTTGGACTAAGATCATATCACTTCTCTATGAGAGGAGCCGCTAAATTCCAGAAATGTTTCATCACTCCCTCAGAATGGAAGCGTTATGGTTATACAATCGTTTATGATCACATCACCCTCAGGTATTCCTAATACATGTACATCATGCATACTGGAAGACCAAAATAAACCTGAAGTTTTAGATCAATTTTACACTGTCTACTTCAGGGATTTATCATTAATTTTTGATCATTGGGAGTTGGTATCTATCATATACATTCCAAAAGCATATAGTGT
Source organism: Ottelia alismoides (assembly GCA_037367405.1). Classification (NCBI taxonomy): domain Eukaryota; kingdom Viridiplantae; phylum Streptophyta; class Magnoliopsida; order Alismatales; family Hydrocharitaceae; genus Ottelia; species Ottelia alismoides. The sequence continues at coordinate 199,476 of JAZKJV010011261.1, forward strand.
ACATAGGTGTTGATCATATACTTTCCAAAAGTATATATCAAACCTACAAATTCAGTCAAGTTTCCAAAGTGAGACGACCGTGCACGGAATTTGATCCTTTCCAACATATCATGAGTGAGCTCATGTGTTCCGGTTCAGTAAATGAACCTGTATGATCTCTTTGAGAGATCGCATTACTCATATGCCCTTGATAAAGGATATGGGGAGATCCTAAAGCGCATCACGGAAGCGTGTGAATTGCATCGAATGCGATCAGGAGCGACTAGTCGCACTAGTAGCTCGATGCAGCAGAAATTAAAAATTTAAATGTGATGAAACCACATGATCCAAGAACCTTTCTTGGATCATTTCATCTAAACCACAATAGGCATTAAGGTTACCTCTTTAAGTGTGGTTGCGATCGAGTCTCTAAACCAAGAGACCTCCTGTCTCAAGTCCGATCTGACGGAGGAGACGCTTGCGAGCGCGTTGATGAGACGCGTCCTTCTCACAATCCAAGTTGTTGATCCAAGCAACGAATCTCCTGATCTCGTCACACGGGATCCGACGTCTTCTTCACGAGTAAGGCACACCGAAGGAGACGGAGATCCATGAGCAAGTACTCCGGCAGCATAACGATGAAGCTGCGGTGATGGCGACTCTCTCAGTGGCTCCATGGTGGACGACCATAATGAGAGAGAAAGACACACACATGACGTGTAGAGAGAGAGAGAGGAGTGAGCATATGTTGTTGCCGTAAACGTGTCACTCGAAGAGCAAGGAGTGCCTCTTCTTATATAGGGTTTTGGGAGTCCATGTATCTCAATTCATGGACAACACACAATCATTGGTTGAGATTGATTTGTGTTTCTTTCAATGGCTAAGATGTTGTTGTAAAAATACAACAACAATTGATTTTGAATTAACTTATATTGATAAATCAACATAATTAATCCCAATTTAAATCACTTTGACTAGAGAAGAGATAATGAGGAGACAAAACCAATCCCCTAAGAATGGGGGGACGGCTACTCTTCTCCACATGGAGAGTTGCAGCCGTCCACTGCTCTTGAGTGGAATTGGTCAATCTCCTCTAATTATCATGAGATCTCATTATCTCATGATATCTCTTTAATTTACAACAACACTTGTTGTAAATATTTTTCACAAAAATAATTCACAATTATTTTGTGAAAAACTTCAATCAAGCCATTGAAATTATGTGAATCTCATTCACAACTCAAAACAAAATGTAATTATATTTTCAATTAATCATTCAATGTGAATCCAATTCACATTAACAATTAATCGACAAATATAAATCATAATATGCTCTCTTTAATATATTATAAATCACATTTATAATATACCTGAATAATATGGATAATGCTATCCACATTATTTTCATCCATGATAATTAAATCACATTTAATCATCTTGGACCTAAATTTTCATGTGCCCAAATAATATGAATCACATTCACATTATCCAAATCTTTGATAATTAAATCACATTTAATTATCTTAGATAACTCTCCTTATAATATGAATCAAATTCATATTATTCATGATAATTAAATCACACTTAATTATCCATTTTTCTCAATGCTCGGATACATATATCAACAATGAAATTATCCATGAACTCTTTCAAGGATAATGCGCTTTCTCCACGGATAGGAGATAAGGATGGGTCAATTGTATTGTTCCATGTATAGTGACTTGGATATTCAGATCACATCTCAAATCCAGATCTTGCGGACCTCCCATAGATGCTTGATTAAATCAAGATCGCAAATCTAATCTTCTCATTACATCTGAATCACATTCAGATCAATGTCCAACATTTGGACTAAGATCATATTACTTCTCTATGAGAGGAGTCACTAAAATGCAAACCTGTTTCATCACTCCCTCGGAATGGAAGAGTCATGGTTATACAATCGTTTATGATCACATCACCCTCATGCATTCCTAATACCTGCACATCCTGCATACTGGAAGACCCAGAATAAACCCGAAGTTTTTAGATCTCTTTTAGATTGTCTGCTTTAGGGTTTTATCATTAACTTTCTCATTTGACTATTGGGAGTTGGTATTGATCATATACTTTCTAAAATCATATATCATACCCAGGTGTTCATCATATACTTTCCAAAAGTATATATCAAACCTAAAAATTCAGTCAAGTTTCCAAAGTGAGATGATCGTGCACTGAATTTGATTCTTTGCAATATCTCATGAGTGTGCTCCTGTCTTCCGGTTCAGTAATGAACCTGTATGATCCCTTTGAGAGATCATATTACTCATATGCCCTTATATGCACACCAGCGCGCTGGTGTATAGACCTTGATAAGGTCATCAACCTATATAGTAACACATACTCAGACATATATCGTAATAGCATACGACATATAGTAACACATCTGTCTTCGGTCATAGGATACATGCCTATATCGTAATAGCATACGACATAGGTCTTTTGTTATCTCGATCTCGTTAAGTCAACTCTTTTGACCTAACTAATCTGACACCTCTGAATCTCTATTCCTATGCAGAGGACCTGCATCAAGAGGTCGATCAGGTATCACTCAAGTGCTGGAGATCCTCTCTTAATAATCATTTGACAGTACTTGATGAGTACTCAATCTAACTCTTTAGATACTCATCCAAACACCAGCCTCTACGATTCAAAACTTGAATCAACAGCTGTATGATCATTAAGATGACCATGGTACATAACCCTAATTGTACTAAGGGACCTATTATGCAAATTAGTTATTCTTCATTTCGGATCAGGGAATGATATTTGCAATAACATTTATTGCATAATGGCTCGCCGTGGGCTCGCGTGTCCAACAATCTCCCACTAGCCCAAAGAGCCATTAATAGGCTAATCATTTAAACCCACACTCATGTGACAATCATAGGCCATTTAGAAAAAAAGCTAGGTAAGCTGATCAGTCACTCTGTTCCTGAGAGACTACGCCAAGTCCTTTTATGGCACTTGCATATCCCCTAGTAACAACGCTCGCATACCAATGCGAATATTGCCTCTTATGCAACCAATACTCAATTTTATTAGTTATAGTGTCCTTGACACTATAGCTTAATAATTATTATAACCAGTATGTCCATAATCCTTATCAGAATACCCTTATTCCCAGAGATCTCTATCTCCTAAGGTATCCATAGTTAAGACCTTTTAGACCACTATCTATAAAGTCAAGTTCTTGAAGATAAGACTTTGAGATCACCATCTCAAAAATCTTTTCATCTTTGAAGATATTTTTATTACTGCAATCAAGTGATTTATCTCCTTAGTAGGATCAGTAACATTTACTACTCCCACTGTAGGGCAGATATCTGACTTTTGTATACATCTAACATACACTTGGCTTATCGTAACTGATGCACAAGGGCAAGTAGTTCTAACATTCACTTCCTCAACTCTTTGAGGTGCTATCCCTTTAGATAGGTCAGTACCATATCTTAAGGGAAGGAAGCCTTTCTTGGAATTTTCCAGAAAATGGAACATGTCCAAGGTGTACTAGTAATGTGACGGTCCCAATACCATCTTCTTTTTGCTTCTGAACATCTTCAAAACTAAGATCTAAGAGGTATCCTTGAGATCATATCTCAAGGTATGGAATAGCCAGACTATAAAACACTTATTATTATCCTTATATCATTCCAAATGATTAGGGTATCATCTACATATAGCACGATGAACACAATGGCACTCCCACTGAGCTTCACATGATACATCAAGATTCTATCTGAAATCATAACATTTATGATTTCATCAAACATGTTGTTCCAACTATAAGAAGCTTATTTTGAGTCCATAGATGGAGTTTCTTTAGCTTGCACAGCTCGCTTTCCTCAACTATGAAGCCCTGGGGCTACTTCATGTGAATATCCTTAAAGAGATATTTGTAAAGGAATACAATCTTGACTTCCATCTTAAAGATGTCAAAGTCAAGTTGTATAGCTATAGTTGTCAATAATATGATTGATTTATTCAAGGTTACTGAAGAGCAAGTTTCATTGCAAGCAATGTCTTCTCTTCGATGTGTATCTTGTGGATATGAACCGTGCTTTGAAGGTCCCTACCTTCCCATCAGGTTCCCTTTTTCTCTTGAAGATCCATTTACACCTAACAGGTCTTACCCTTATAGGTGGTGAAGGATATATAGAGATCCTTAAGCGTATCAAGGAAGCGTGAGGATCGCATCGTATACGATCGGGAGTGACTAGTCACACTAGTTGCTCGATGCAGCGGAATTTAAAACTTTAAATGTGATGAAACCACATGATCCAAGAATATTTCTCAGATAGTTTCATTTAAACCACAAATAGGTACAAGGGTTACCTCTTGAAGCATGGTTGCAATCAAGTCTCTAAACGAAGAGACCTCCTGTCTCAAGTCTGATCCAATGGAGGCGACGCTTGCGAGCGCGTTGATGAGACGCATGCTCCTCGCAATCCATGTTGATGATCCAAGGGGCAAATCTCCTGATCTTGTCATAGGAGATCCGGCATCTTCTTCACGAGCGAAGCACACCGAAGGAGACAGAGTTCCATGAGCAAATACTCCGGCAACATAACGATGATGCTGCGGTGATGGCGACTCTCTCAATGGCTCCATGGTGGATGGCCATAAGAGAGAGGGAGAGAGCCTTGGCGTGTAGAGAGAGAGAGAGAGGAAGAGGGCATTAGTTTACATTGTAAACGTGTCTTTCGAAGAGCAAGGGGTGCCTCTTCTTATATAGGGTTTTAAGAGTTCATGGATCTCAATCCATGGACAACACACAATCAATGGTTGAGATTGATTTGTGTTTCTTTCAATGGATAAGATGTTGTTGTAAAACACAACAACAATTGATTTAATTTGAATTAATTTATATTGATAAATCAACATAATTAATCCTAATTTAAATCACTTTGACTAGAGAAGGGATAATGAGAAGACTAAACCACATCCCGTAAAAAAGGGGGACGGCTCCAATCATCTCATGAGATCTCATTATTTCATGAGATCTCATTATCTCATGATATCTCCAAGATTTACAACAACTCTTGTTCTAAATATTTTTCATAAAAATAATTCACAATTATCTTGTGAAAAATTTCAATCAAGCCATTGAAAATATGTGAATCTCATTCACAACCCAAAATAATATGTAATTATATTTTGAATTAATCATTCAATGTGAATCCAATTCACATTAACAATTAATCAACAAATATAAATCATAATATGCTCTCTTTAATATATTATAATTCACATTTATAATATACATGAATAATATGGATAGTACTATCCACATTATTCTTATCCATGATAATTAAATCACATTTAACCATCTTGGATCTCTTTTCTCATGTGCCCAAATAACATGAATCACATTCTCATTATCCACAGCTTTGATAATTAAATCACATTAGATTATCTCAGATAATTCTCATTATAATATGAATCAAATTCATATTATTCATGATAATTAAATCACATTTAATAATCCATTTTCTCAATGCTCGAATACATATATCAACAATAAAATTGACCATGAACTCTTTCGAGGATAATGCGCTTTCTCCACGGATCCTTGGAGATAAGGACATGGCGATTGTATTGTTCCACGTATAGTGACTTGGGTATTGAGATCACGTCTCAAATCCAGATCTTGTTGACTGATGAATCTCGGATTCATCACTCTAAGTCTCATTAATTAAGCTCAAGTCCCTCAAAATCAACTGCATTTCTGCATTTATTTCGCATAATTAGCATTTATGCATGATTTCATAAGAATTGCATTTTAGCATTAATTTCTGCATAAAATAAGAAGCCAAAAATCCAAACCAAAAATAACCTGTAAATAGCCTAATTTCTCAGATTTTTAACTCCTCCATGCTGACACCGCATAACCCAAAACCACATCCACTGTGTACACATCGCTAACAAGAATAAATAAAAAATACAAAAAAATTAACCCAGTTAAGTGGACCAAAAACCCAAACCCTAATTTCAGGATTGTCGGACTAAAAGTCACATATCTTCCTCATCCAGTGTCCGATTTGATCCTACTCACTTTTGAACTAATGCACATTCAATTACCTTCAAAACAAGACCAAGTTCAAGTGAATCGGAGCTCGTATGTGAAAGTTGGGTTTTGGGCTTCTTTTGTAAATTGTATATTTTCGCGGCTTTTGACCGATATTTTATGTATATATTTTCTTAATTAATAAAAATAAAAAAATAGATTTAGGTGTCTTTTATTTATCTTTGAGTTTTCCATATTTTTCCAGTTTTTTATCTTGTTTAAAAATGATAAAAAAAATAGAAAACCCAAAAATCAAGGTATTCTATGTACATGGGATACCCCAAAAATTCACTTTTTACATTTGACCTATTTTTGCTTTGATGTCCTCATGAAAGTTATAGATCTCGTCAAGACAAGCATTTTTCGTGAAGGAACTTTTTCGATCCGAGGTCATTTGATATTTATTTTTGATTTTACAAGATCTTTTCCTACGGTTTTTCTGGTGCTGACACGTGGCAGCCCCAGAGGCCGCCACGTGTCAGCCATTTTTGGCCCCTTTTACTTTCATTTTTTTATAAAAAAAATTAAAACCACACACACGTGCGTCGCACGTGCCACCCAGGCACGTGCTCCGCACGTGCTCCGTCTATCTTCTTTTGACCGCCACGTGTCGCCCCCAGGGCCGTTCGATCTCGGCCGATCGAACGGCCTGGGACCCGTCGTCCTCTTCCCAACGACCCCCGATTCCTCCTCCCTTCACCCCGCAACCGACCGCCGCCTTTGACCGCGCCGCCACCCTCGATGCCCAACGGCCGCTGCCTCTCTCCGCAACCGCCGCTTCGTTATCCTCGCCGTTCTCAACCACCTACGACCTATTTAAAGGCCTCGAAACCCTAGTCCAACCTATCCGCCAATTCACACAAGCTCGAGAAGGAACGCGCCTCCGGCGGTGACAGCGCCGGTGGACGGAGCCTCCATCGGCTGGGCGAGATCCGAGGGTGCTCCGCCCCTCGTCGCGCGCCACTTTCCTCGTGGTTGCTCCTGCTCCGGGTTCCATCCCCGTCGAGCCCTGCGACTTCATCTTCGACAACACCGCTACTCCTCCGAGCCAACGCAACCGTCTACTTCGCCTCCAGCAGCATCATCTCCCCCACCTTTCGCTTTCGCCTGGAGCTCCTCCGCCACACCACCGTCGACATCCCGGAGCTCCTCCGCCAACCACGACTATGTCAACTCCGCCGACCTACGCTACTCATCGCCACGTCTTCATCGACGACATCTCCGCCGCCACCTTCGTCCACGACATCGGCAACGATGACCGCCCTACGACCTTCATCTCCGACAGACGCCTCCGCCCTCGCCTCGTCTTCACCGAGCTTGCCGACGACCACCGCTCCCGCTTCATCGTCACCGGCCTCGGCCCAGCATCATCCCCGACAACTCCCCGCTCCGCCTTGGGCTGCCTGCACCAACGAGGCCCCAGATATTCGACACGCGCTTCACCACCGACTCCAACCGCTTCATCGACAGCCACCGGAGCCGCCTCCACCTCCGTCTCTCCTTCGGCCGGCCGGTTGGGCCGAGACCCCAGCACGTGCCAGGCACGTGCGTGGGGGACTACCCCAGGGGGTCACGTGCTGCGCACGTGCCCCTTGGGCAAATTGCAATTGTGCCCCCGGAGCTCCTCCTTATTGCGTTCCAGACCAGAGGGCACGTGCTGCGCACATGCCTCTCTGTGAACTTTGCAGAAAGGCCCCCCTATTGTTGGTAAATAAACTTAGGTCCCCCTCTGCATTGACTTTATTTATTTAATTATTGCATTTATACCCCTGTACTCCCACTGCATTTTAGACCTCTTCCCTACATTATTTTATTTATTTAAAAATAGCAATGTGTTTGTTGCTTAATTCTCTACATTTTGATATTTGGTGAATATTTTTCTAACTAATGGTTAATTGATAATCATTTTTTCTGTGGAAAATTACGAAGTTTACCCAGTTTGTGCTCTAAATTTTGTAATTGATTAATCGATGCTCTAAAAATCCCCGAAAAATCGCAGACTGTAGAGTTTATTTTGATTGACATTGTGCCCAAAACTCTTTGCATTTGCATACATAAATTGCTCTGTAAAAATCATTTAGTACATTTCAGTATTTGATTTTTAATAGGTATTCAACCCCACGTTTTCGAGGTCTAAGATTTTTCTGAGATCCATCACCTAGTGATAGATCTTAGATAATTTTATTTCTCGAAAATAAGTAGGTTTAATATTTATTATATATAAATATTGAAAATAGTTTTGTTTGCATTTAAAAATTCATAAAAAAATTCATATTGCATCCAAAAATTCCAAACAAAATTACAGTGCATTTATTTTGTCATACTTATCATCTCGGCCAAGTTTCATATTTTTTGCACATTGTTTGATTGAAATTTACATTTTAGTCCCTAAAATAGGTCGAAATTGCATTTTGCATCCCTCATTTGCATTAAAAATTCCAAAAAAAGACCGCCTTGAAAATCGAACACGAAATTGGATAGACATTAATCTAGGTTGTTCCTTTGCCTCCTTGTGATCGACCTTGAGACTTGCCCAAGTAAAATAAACATAAAACCACTTGATTGAAATTGATTAAAATTTGTTGTTATTTCTTGACAGTTTCCAATCACCGCCTATAACGAACGACATTTAATTATTTTCACACTCGAAGATAAAAACAACATTTTACATGCGCGATTTACAGACTCGTCAGATGGCGTCGTTGCCGGGGAGGCAAACGACTTAGATTTTTGTTTTGAAAATTTTTTTTGTTCGGTTTTCCGAATTCGGGTAGTCTGACCCCCGAATTTTTCATTGTAAATCCCATAATTTTTTTCCCAGTATTTATTTTCTTTTTTTATTATTTTTTGAGTCACTCTCTGACATTCTCTCTCTTATTTTTCTTGCGAGGTACCCGGCGCACGTGGAGCGGTTTTTCAAGAAACCGACGCATCTTCACCGACATCCGAAGAAACCGCAATAAAATTAAGATCGAGTCGAGTCATGAGAGAGCGTAGAGTCCAGGTTTTAAATTTCTGCAAATTTTAATTTCTGCTCATTTATAACGGTGTCCGTTTGGACTCTCGCGTGTGTACAAAGACTCTGAACTCTATTTGTGGTGTGTCGTGGCCTGTTTCACTCTCCGGTGAGGGTGGGGCCCGACTTGAGTGGCGATTTGGATAGATCTGCACATACGGCTCTCAGAGCATTTTTATTTTTTTATTGTGCTTGTACGATCTTAAGCCACACTTCACATTAATCGAGACGCACATAGATCGTTCAACTTAGCCAAATTTAACTCAATTCTTCCCCGCTAATAGAACTTTCTGCTTAGGTGCGGCTTTTTCATCGGCTTGCATTCATTTAGAGTAATTTTTAAAATTCTGTCCAGCATCCCACATGAAGATTGCGAGGATTCACTGTAAGTCTTCTAACTGAGCATCCCTCATAGTTTTCCGCGTGCATCGGCTTTTCCCGACTTTCTCCCTCTTGTTTTATCATATAAATCTAAAAGAAATTGGGACTGGACGGTAGACGTGTATTTGTGCTCATCTAAATTCTTCAGTGATCACCTAATTAAAATCGGGACTGCTAAATATAGCCGATTTCAAAATAATCCATAAAATCAAGAATTTCTGCGGGAGAGCAACCCCGACCTTGGATGTTTATAAATTTTTTGTGAGTGAGAGACGACACTTAAGGCTAGAGCCCAAATCCTAAATCTCAGCTCGCTAAATTTTTGCCAAGATTGATTTATCACCAACTAAAATCAAAAATATAATAGCCGAACTCTTACGGCTTCACTGTGAGCGTTGGTGAGCATGGGGTTTGAATTGTGTTTGCATTGGTGTGCGTAAACCGATATCGAAGATCAACAGCCGCACATTTGACAAAAAATTTATCCCGTGCAAATCATCTCTCTCCTTTCTTGATTTAAAATTCACCATGGAATTCTTCTCCAACAACTCTTGCAGACCCAACCCCTCATTCCTTTCAGCTCTTTCAAAAATAGCCGAACGTTTATCCGAGAATCCATCAGAGCTATACTATGAAAATGAATACGTATCGGTTAGACCCAAAACACCTCCTCCTCAACCATCAAAAAATCCATCTCCCTCTGCTAATCCAAACTGTTTCATGAATAACAACCCTTTGTATTCAGAGCAGACAAACCAACAAATGACTGAGGTCTCCACTTCTTCATTTATCAATCCTCTTTATGCTGATCATACAATTCATTCTTCATATTCAGTAAATGACAATCCATCATTTATGGGAGATAATAACCACATGATCCAATGGAACACTTCTTCACCTCATCCATCGACCCTCCCCTTGAACACACATGAACAATCATCATCTTGGATTGCCCATCACAACCCCCTTTTCAGACATGACAATCATATAGAGGATTGGACTGATTACATGCTGACTCCACAACATCAAGGCCCGACCACTCAAAGAATTGAACACCCTTTGGACCAACTCCACATACCTAGACCATATGAGCAGACACCTTCCATGATTATTGAGGAGATACTTTCAGAAAATGATGATCATATACCGAATATTTCAAGAGACTCCTCTCCTAGTACATACAGAAAAATGGAAGAGGACATTCAATTACATAAACATAGCCCAAATGCTCCCATGCTTGGTCATGAAGAGATTCTGGAGAACATTTTGAAGATGAATAAGAAATTTGATTTAATGGAGGATAGATTTCAAGAACTTGCCGATCGACTAATCTCTGACAACTCGGACATGAAAATGAATGAGGAAATGATTGGATCTGAGACTGAAAATTTTGAGGAAATTCAAGGACCTAGGGGCGATTCTGACAATATCACTTCTGCATATTATTTCCCTAGAAATGACTATGCCGCTGACCATCACCCTGAACACCAGAACCCCTGCTCATCTGAAGAACACACCACACCCCCACACCACCCAGAAAATACCAAAAAAATGGAAATATTTGAAAACCACAAAAAATTGAAAATTCAGAAAATTTCATAAAAATTGAAACTGAATAAGATCTGCTGAATTTGGATCCGACTATACGGGAAGCACTGGAAAAACGTTTGATTTTTGAACTTCCCTTTCTACAGGCCATTGAACACTTCCCCGACCTTAAAAGATTTTTAATGGAAAAATTAACTATGAAAAAGTCGGGCAGGATTAGAACCAAGACCGAGAGACATATCTTGTCAATGGCCTCCTCCTTGGTGTTGAGGAGAAAAACCAAGAGCCGCATAGTGAAGCGGTTGCCCAGATTTGACTATGAAATTAAAGACACAATTTTCACCCATGCTCGGACTGATGACGATTCACCAATTAATATCCTCCCGACCTCTGTATTCCATGAACTCAAACTCGGACCGATTCGAAAGATACGAGAGATTGTTCAATTAGCGGACCGATCTATAAAACGGCCGAGAGGAATCATTTCTGTCATCATGAAATTCCAAGGTGCTCCGCTCAAAGTACAATTCACGATCATTGATATTGAGCATCAAGGAGAATTCACCCAATCTCCAATCATTCTCGGAAAGCCATTCTTGGCATTGGCCAAGGCAAGTATTGATTGTGAGACTCGGGAAATCAATTTCACAACATTGGAAGCACTTAGATCTGATCATATCTTTGAGGAACCACGATCTTCTGAGGTAACCCACAACCGTAACCATGAAGAGGTAGAAGAGCCCTACCCCGCAGCCACACCTGAGATAGCGGTTGTTGATGAGACTGTTGGTTTAGAGAATCTCCCCCCTGCTCCATTCCCAACCTCTCTCACAATGGAGAATCATGTATATGAAGCATATGATCCAGAGACTTATGCATGGGCACACCCTGGGTCAACCTACTCTGACTACATGGATTACATCAACTCGACACAGGAATGCGCCAACATCGAATCAATTGAGAAAGAACATGCCGAGACTCTCCCCAGTATTTCAATTCCCGCGGATCTCAAAATAGACAAATCTTTCTACTACGATCCTGAGACATATGCATGGTCACACCCTGGAGCAACATTCTCTGAATATCTTGACCAAATCATCCTAAATCGATAGTGCTCAAACATTCGGGAGACTAAGAACAAGCACGCAGACAAAGCACCGACCAAGGAGAATTTCAACGGCTATTCATCTGGATACTCAAGTGAACAGACACCTTCACGACGAAATAAAAAGAGAGTCACCTTTGACCTTTAGGACGAGGAATCAGTTGATGATCCCTCATCAGGTTCGGAAAAGATGGTCTACATGAGTGAAGTCTGCTCGGCAACCCTAAAGCCATATCTGCGTAAGGATCCAAAATTCAATTCTCGTTGGACAACTCCCTTTCCTAACTACTACTCATCCAAAGCTGATGCTCATGCACTCTTCAAGTACACTGGAATTATTTCATATGAGCTGACTGAGACCGGTGCTTCTGAGTATTCATCTGAGGATAAAATGATTGACCCCAAGAAGGAACGAATTCTGAGGAAACAACTGAAGAATCATAAAGACCAGAATACTTGGAGTATGTCCACTTTCAAATACTACTCCTCTGAGGATAACTCTGATGATGGATATCTTTCATCTGACTCAAACACTTCATCGATTATCCATCATGAATTTTCTGAGGATGACACTGATTGTAGTTGGGAATTATATGCCTCATCGCCGACTCATCACTACGATCTCCCACCACAGGCTCACAAAAAGATCAGTTGAAAACCGCCTTGATCATCGGCTACCCACCCTCCCTCCCGACCACATCGGTTCCCTTATACAGCTTCTTCCTCTACTTAGGCCAAGGCCTAAGTATAGGGGGACCGATGCCATCTGTATATACCATTCTTCTCCTAATTCCTGATCGCTCCATTTCCACCCTTCTTCCATACTTAGGCTGTCCAGAGCCTAATAGGGGGAACTGACATCCACCTGTATATACTCTCCTCATTTCCTGACCGCTTTTCTTTTCATTTTTTTTCCACTCCCTTATGCTTAGCCCGAGCTATGTTTTCCGCTTCTTGTGCTCTGAGGACACAACACTCGCTAAGTATAGGGGGGGTCTGTATATACTTTGTATATATTTTACCCATATCTCGTACTTTCGCGTAAGTCTATATGTATTTACGGGGTGGGTACTAACTTTAAAAAAAAGACAACAAACAAAAGAAAAGAGAGAGAGAGAGAGTTTTCTACTAACCTTGCCCAAAATTTTTGAAAAAAAAGAGAGAGAAGGCTTCTTATTCCATTTTCTGCATAAAAAAAAATCCCTTGCATAAAAAAAACAAAAAAACAACAAAAAAATTCAAAAAATGTGTCTGCATTGCACACACCTGCACTCCATCCAACATCACATGCATTTGCATCTGTGAAAAGTCATTGGGTTCTGAACCGAGTTATGAGTAGAAACCGAGAGTGGTCTGAACTTGACCTGAATCCACCTAATTTTCAGAGGAACTTCACTGAGAAATAGGATTTTAAGAGCTTCAGGTCTTTTTGACTTAATTCCTTAAGTTCCACATGACAATGTACAGAGTTTGTCTCTTAGTGTCTAACCTGGTCTCTTCATTCTGGGTACAACTCTGGAATAGGGAATTAATTTGCACTCTCGCACTATGCACTTAGCTCAACCCAGACGGGATGTCGGAAGACTGTGTGAGTCTCTTTTCTGGTAGCGTGGAAATCTAAAGACCGGAGTACGGGTTGAAATAAAGCTTCGGAAAAGGGATGGACGGCTGGGCACAATTTTTTCTAAGACCCCAAAAAATGTACGGAACAAAAAGATTCTATATTCGTAGGGGCACAACAAGATCCAAGCAGAACCACCAAAAATTCCAAATATAAAGAAGCATTCTACCAAATAAAAATCCGACCAAAAAGGTCCAAGCTTCAAGAAACCTGCAGATCTTGGTGGAGACTCGGCTCCACTGGCCATCTTCACAAGGAGAGGTGACTACATTGGCCACCCTCCAATTCTTTTCCCCTTCTTCTATCTTCTCCCTCAATTCGATTGTGAACACAACACGACAAACCTTAGAAGGAAATACCTGACTCCCCGAGGACGAGTTACTGGAGAGGAGAGGAGCATGGTAGTCCGGCATTCTGGATAGGAAGAGCTAAAACCCTTCACACACTTGAGTCGGTTGTTCAATATTCATAGGGTATACTTTGGGAAGAGGATTGATCTAAGATGACTTCTGAGCCGAAACTGTGACAATGATATGTAGAACTTGAGGGCTGTTGATTTTAAAATTCTAAGTCTCACCGAAGTTCCGCCACACTATTAATCCAAAGATCGAGTTTAGTTTCACTTTCACCTTCAGTTCATGGTCTTGATATAGAACCCAGTCTCATTTCACTTCATGGCATTTCTTTTTGATGCTCAGGGATGAGCATGGTTTAAGTATAGGGGGATGATGAATCTCGGATTCATCACTCTAAGTCTCATTAATTAAGCTCAAGTCCCTCAAAATCAACTGCATTTCTGCATTTATTTCGCATAATTAGCATTTATGCATGATTTCATAAGAATTGCATTTTAGCATTAATTTATGCATAAAATAAGAAGCCAAAAATCCAAGCCAAAAATAACTTGTAAATAGCCTAATTTCTCAGATTTTTAACTCCTCCATGCTGACACCGCATAACCCAAAACCACATCCACTGTGTATACATCACTAACAAGAATAAATAAAAAATACAAAAAAATAATTAACCCAGTTAAGTGGACCAAAAACCTAAACCCTAATTTCAGGATTGTCGGACTAAAAGTCACATATCTTCCTCATCCAGTATCCGATTTGATCCTACTCACTTTTGAACTAATGCACATTCAATTACCTTCAAAACAAGACCAAGTTCAAGTGAATCGGAGCTCGTATGTGAAAGTTGGGTTTTGGGCTTCTTTTGTACATTGTATATTTTCGTGGCTTTTGACCGATATTTTATGTATATATTTTCTTAATTAATAAAAATCCAAAAAAATTAGATTTAGGTGTCTTTTATTTATCTTTGAGTTTTCCATATTTTTTCGATTTTTTATCTTGTTTAAAAATGATAAAAAAATAGAAAACCCAAAAATCAAGGTATTCTATGTACATGGGATACCCCAAAAATTCACTTTTTACATTTGACCTATTTTGGCTTTGATGTGTTCATGAAACTTATAGATCTAGTCGAGACGAGCATTTTTCGTGAAGGAACTTTTTCGATCCGAGGTAATTTGATATTTATTTTTTATTTTACAAGATCTTTTCCTACGGATTTTTCTGGTGCTGACATGTGGCAGCCCCATAGGCCGCCACATGTCAGCCATTTTTGGCCCCTTTTACTTTCGTTTTTTATAAAAAAAAATTTAAAACCGCACGCACGTGCGTCGCACGTGCCACCCAGGCACGTGCTCCGTCTGTCTTCTTTTGACCGCCACGTGTCGCCCCCAGGGCCGTTCGATCTCGGCCGATCGAACGGCCTGGGAACCGTCGTCCTCTTCCCAATGACCCCCGATTCCTCCGCCCTTCACCCCGCAACCGACTGCCGCCTTTGACCGCGCCGCCACCCTCGACGCCCAACGACCGCTGCCTCTCTCCGCAACCGCCGCTCCGTTATCCTCGCCTTTCTCAACCACCTCCGACCTGTTTAAAGGCCTCGAAACCCTAGTCCAACCTATCCGCCAATTCACACAAGCTCGAGAAGGAACGCGCCTCCGGCGGTGACAGCGCCGGTGGACGGAGCCTCCATCGGCTGGGCGAGATCCGAGGGTGCTCCGCCCCTCGTCGCGCGCCACTTTCCTCGAGGCTGCTCCTGCTCCGGGTTCCATCCCCGTCGAGCCCTGCGACTTCATCTTCGACAACACCGCTACTCCTCCAGGCCAACACAACCGTCTACTTCGCCTCCAGCAACATCATCTTCCCCGCCTTTCGCTTCCGCCTGGAGCTCCTCCGCCACGCCACCGTCGACATCCCGGAGCTCCTCCGCCAACCACGACTACATCAACTCCGCCGGCCTACGCTACTCATCGCCTCGTCTTCATCGACGACATCTCCACCGCCACCTTCGTCCACGACATCGACAACGACGACCGCCCTACGACCTTCATCTCCGACAGACGCCTCCGCCCTCGCATCATCTTCACCGAGCCAGCTGACGACCACCGCTCTCGCTTCATCATCACTGGCCTCGGCCCAGCATCATCCCCGACAACTCCCCGCTCAGCCTTGGGCCGCCTGCACCAACGAGGCCCCAGATCTTCGACACACGCTTCACCATCGACTCCAACCGCTTCATCGACAGCCACCGGAGCTGCCTCCACCTCCGTCTCTCCTTCGGCCGGTCGGTTGGGCCGAGACCCCAGCACGTGCCAGGCACGTGCGTGGGGGACTACCCCAGGGGGTCACGTGCTGCGCACGTGCCCCTTGGGCAAATTGCAATTGTTCCCCCGGAGCTCCTCCTTATTGCGTTCCAGACCAGAGGGCACGTGCTGCGCACGTGCCTCTCTGTGAACTTTGCAGAAAGGCCCCCCTATTGTTGGTAAATAAACCTAGGTCCCCCTCTGCATTGACTTTATTTATTTAATTATTGCATTTATACCCCAGTACTCCCACTCTATTTTAGACCTCTTCCCTACATTATTTTATTTATTTAAAAATAGCACTGTGTTTGTTGCTTAATTCTCTACATTTTGATATTCAGTGAATATTTTCTAACTAATGGTTAATTAATAATCAATTTTTCTGTGGAAAATTGCGAAGTTTACCCAGTTTACGCTCTAAATTTTGTAATTGATTAACCGATGCTCTAAAAATCCCTGAAAAATCACAGACTGTAGAGTTTATTTTGATTAACATTGTGCCCAAAAATCTTTGCATTTGCATACGTAAATTGCTCTGTAAAAATCATTTTGCACATTTCAGTATTTGATTTTTAATAGGTATTCAACCCCACATTTTCGAGATCTAAGATTTTTCTGAGATCCATCACCTAGTGATAGATCTTAGATAATTTTATTTCTCGAAAATAAGTAAGTTTAATATTTATTATAATTAAATATTGAAAATAGTTTTGTTTGCATTTAAAAATTCATAAAAAAATTCATATTACATTCAAAAATTCCAAAAAAAATTACAGTGCATTTATTTTGTCATACTTATCATCTCGGCCAAGTTTCATATTTTTTGCACATTGTTTGATTGAAATTTACATTTTAGTCCCTAAAATAGGCAGAAATTGCATTTTGCATCCCTCATTTGCATTAAAAATTCCAAAAAAAGACCGCCTTGAAAACCGAACACGAAATTGGATAGACATTAATCTAGGTCGTTCCTTTGCTTCCTTGTGATTGACCTTGGGACTTTCCCAAGTAAAATAAACATAAAACCACTTGATTGAAATTGATTAAAATTTGTGGTTATTTCTTGACAGTTTCCGATCGCCGCCTACAACGAACGACATTTATATATTTTCACACTCGAAGATAAAAACAACCTTTTACATGCGCGATTTACGGACTCGTCATTGACCTCCCATAGATGCTTGATTAAATCAAGACCGCAAATCTAATCTTCTCATTACATCTGAATCGCATCCAGATCAATATCCAACATTTGGACTAAGATCAGATTACTTCTCTATGAGAGGAGTCACTAAAATCCAGACATCTTTCATCACTCCCTCAGAATGGAAGCGTCATGGTTATACAATCGTTTATGATCACATCACCCTTAGGTATTCCCAACACCTGTACATCCTGCATACTAGAAGATCCTGAATAAAACCGAAGTTTTTAGATCTCTTTTAGTCTTTCTCCTTCAGGGTTTTATCATTAAGTTTCTCATTTGACTATTGGGAGTTGGTATCATTAAGTTTCTCATTTGACTATCATTAAGTTTTTAGATCTCTTTTAGTCTTTCTCCTTCATTAAGATCTCATTTGACTTCCAAAAGCATATATCATACCCATGTGTTGATCATATACTTTCAAAAAGTATATATCAAACCTACAAATTCAGTCAAGCTTCCAAAGCGAGACGACCGTGCACAGAATTTGATTCTTCCCAATATCTCATGAGTGAGCTCATGTCTTCCAGTTCAGTAATGAACCTGTATGATCCCTTTGAGAGATCGTATTGCTCATATGCCCTTATATATACATCAGTGCACCGGTGTATAGACCTTGATTAGGTCATCAACCTATTGATCTTCCAAATGTACATACTCAGACATATAGTGATACATCTGTCTTTGGTCAAAGGATGCGTGCCTATATCGTGACAGCATACGACATAGGACTTTGGTTATCTCAATCTTGTTAAGTCAACTCTTTGACCTAACTAATATGATATCTCTGAATCTCTATTCCCATGCACAGGACATGCATCAAGAGGTCGGTCAGATATCATCCAAGTGAGAAAGGATTGACATCTCCTACTTAGGCTAGATATGCTCTCTTAATAATCATTTGATGGTACTTGATGAGTACTCAATCTAACTCTTTAGATATTCATCCAAGCACTAGCCTCTATGATTCAACAATTGAATCAACAGCTGTATGGTCATTAAGATGGCCATGGTACATAACCCTAATTGTACTAAGGGACCTCTTATGCAAATTAGTTATTCTTCTTTTTAGATTAGGGAATGATATTCTCGCAGTGGGCTCGCATGTCCAACAATCTCCCACTAGCCCAAAGAGCCATTAATGGGCTAATCATTTAAAACGTGCACTCATGTGACAATCATAGGCTATTCAGGAAAAATATCTAGGTAAGCTCACCAGTCACTCTATTCCCAAGAGACTACGGCATGTCCTTTTACGGCACTTGCATATCTCCTAGTAACAATGTTCGCATCCAATGCGAATGTTGCATCTTATGCAACCAATACTCAATCATAACAGTCATAGTGTCCTTGACATTACACCTCAATAATTATTATAACCAGTATGTAATTTTATTATCCTTATCAGCATATCCTTATTCTTGGAGATCTCTATCTCCTAAGGTATTCGTAGTTAAGACCTTTTAGATCTTAATCTATAAAGTATTAATTTCTTGAAGATAAGACTTAGATATCACTATGTCTAAAGTCTTGTCATCTTTGAAGATATTGTTATTACTGCAATCAAGTGTTTTATTTCCATAGTAGGATTAGTAATAGTTTACTACTCCCACTGCATGGCAGACATCTGGCTTTTGTACACATCTAGCATACACTCGACTTCTCGTAACTGATGCATAAGGGCAACCAGTTTTAGCATTCACTTCCTCAACTCTTTAAAGTGCTATCCCTTTAGATAGGTCAGTACCATATCTAAGGGAAAGAAGCCTTTCTTGGAATTTTCCAGAAAATGGAATATGTCCAAGGTGTAACACTAATGCGACGGTCCCAATACCCTCTTCTCTTTGCTTCTGAACAACTTCAGAACTAAGATCTAAAAGATATCCTTGAGATAACATCTCAAGGTATGGAATAGCCAGTCTATAAAACATTTATTATTAGCCTTATATCATTCCAAATGATTAGGGTATCATCTACATATAGCACGGCGAACACAATGGCACTCCCACTAAGATTCACTTGGTACATCAAGATTCCATTTGAAATCATAACATTTATAATTTCATCAAATCTTATGTTCCAACTACAAGAAGCTTATTCGAGTCCACAGATGGAGTTATTTATCTTGCACGGGTTGCTTTCCTCAACTATGAAGCCCTGGGACTACTTCATGTGAATACCCTCGAAGATATATTCGTGGAGGAATGAAATCTCGACTTCCATCTTGAAAATGTCAAAGTCAAGTTGTGTAGCTATAGTTAGCAATAATCTGATGAGTTTAAGCATGGTCACTGGAGAGCAAGTCTCATCGCAAGCGATGTCTTCTATTCAGTGTGTAGCTCATGGCTATGAGCCGTGCTTTGAAATTCTGTACCTTCTCATCAGGTTCCCTTTTTCTCTTGAAGATCGATTTACACCATAACGGGTCTTACCCATATAGGTGGATCCTTGAGGGATCATATACAACACCTGTATATGAAGTCTACTATAGACTTTATTGTGAAAATCCATCTTTCCATGTCATGATCTTTATAAGCTTCATTACATGAAGTTCGATCAATATCAGATTTCTCTGACACATGGAATCCATCCTCAAACTCATTTGAAGAGATATTAGTGTTTCATCTTTAACTGTCATTTTAGTCTCCAATTTCAGGAGCCTTATTATCTTCTCAGGAATAAATGAGTTCCTACACTTCATTTTCATCTTGATTCTCAAGAGAGCCATCCTCTAAGAATCACATCCTAAGAGATGAGATCTTTTAAGAATCTCAAGGTTATAAAGTAGATATCCGATACCATCCTTTATTTTCCTAATGAAGCAGCACTCTCCGGTGCATGATTCTAGCTTACTAGCCTGGAACCTTATAAGCATATATCCTGTAGTCTCTACTACATATATGCTTTGGAAACTAAGACGTAATTATGCTAATATTCATCATTGATCAAATCATGTCAAACATGATCCAATTGTATCTTCCTACAACTCTCTTGAGTTTAGGTATATTAGGAGGAGTGAGATAGGAATGATATTCCTTTCTCTAAGGTATTCTTAGAACTCATCTAATATGTACTTGCTACCTAAGTTAGATCAAATTCATTTCATCTTCCTTCAAACTTTGGTTCTAAATCAAAATTATGAAATCTTTGAAAATTTCAAAGGTTTCTAAGGTGAAGGAAGGAAATCTCATGTCATAAATAATCATTAAATAATATCAAATATCATCAATGTTCATTATGATACAGATGATCCACATACATCAGTATGTATGAGATCTTTAATACCTTGACATCTTATACTATTCCCAGAGAAAGGCGCATTGGACAATTTTACTTTGAATATCGATTCATAAGTATGTTAGTTTTGAACCTTTAGACAATCTAAAGTTCAATATCTTACTTGTCTATTCATTTCATCAATAGACATATGTCCAAGATTTGATGCCAGATCATTGTCAAATGATCTCCGTCCTCTTCTTGATCTTGTTAAGGTTTAATTTCAGTATTAGAAATTTTAATGAACCATTCATTAATTTTCTAATTTAGTAGAGTCCTCCAGATATTAGATTACTATCTGAAATATATCCATCATAACTCTTTATGATTGGTCTATTCTAGAATTCATGTTTATTTCCAACATTTAGAAATAAACAATGAGTGTATTCTGATATCAAGGTCATAGAGACATTCTCTAAGACTAATGGCTCTCCCACTGAAAATATGATGTCTATTTATCCAATAGAGGTTGTTGCAACAACTGCATTAATATCCATGTAGATGACTATTAAACCTTAAAATCAATTTTCTCTAATTTTCTAAAACATATGCAACCAATTACAAGTGTTACTAGAAAAATGAGATACAATTATTATACTTTTAATCTTATCTAATAAGAAAGTCAATTTCAATGATATGTAGATTATTCTGATGCACTTTCCGAGTCCTTATCTAAGGATCTAGATAGACTTGATAATCATACTATCAACACATCAGCTCATTGCAGTATTGGCATTCATCCAAGTCTTTGGATGTCATATGTGTGGAAACAATAGAAGTACAATCAACTCTTTGACTTTTCTTCTAACTTGGGTCCGACCCATGCTTCCACTACGCTCCTTTCATCTCTAAACAACCATTGCTTAAGAAAAAAAGGATCTCTTATGTTGAATTCAAAAGATTTCAATATAAGAGTATTTCAACATTTATACATGCTTCATTTAATTCATACAATATGAATATTATGAAGCTTCATGAATGACTGGAGTATAGATAGTAGGATGATGACACTCATCATATCTACATACATCTTAACTCTTAAAGACTTAGATTCAGGTAGGTATTCAAACATTTCGAATACATCATCTCTTATAGAGCCATTATTCTGCATAATGTACTGAACCATGTCATTCATGATTAAATGTCAAGAGCACATATGTATTGTAGAACATTTTCTTAGAATTTTATAAGGATTATCTGAAATAAGAAATTTGCATAAATATATGTATACACACATTTTACTTTGATTTAGGAATTTTTATATCAAAGTTGTCTTGCCTTCTCAACACTGAAAGTTCATTCTCTTAATCACTTTCAATGTAAGAGATATACTTACCATTATATCTCAAGCAAGATATGGGATCTCCTTTCTTATCTTTGTCACATCCCAATAATTTGAGAACCTGTAACTCGGATAAAAAGAAGCGGGAACACATTCTGCCTTGCAAGTCCAAACTACATCTCCCAATCAGTCTTTTAACACATGGGCCCACCACCCCTAAGGTGACATTGACCCGTCATTAATTGAACCAACCGTCAATAAGAATACAACTCGCTATTTGCAATCCAATATCACCCCAATAATATGAGGACATGATATTGGGGTCACTATGTATACGCCCTTACTCTTTCGAGAAGAGAAGAGCCCGATCCAAATGAATTGTATGCAGGAGTTGTCACTTCGAACATGCGTCTCTTACATACAATATCTGGCGACGAAACCCTTCGCCTTGATGGGAGACCATGCACTTATGTGATCCTCCACCCCTTATTCAAATTTCAATTAATTATCATGAATCATATTCTTATAATTAATTCTTCCAAGGGAAATACACATCTATTCATAATAGAGTGTTTTTTATTGGATATAATTAAATAAATCACATTAACTCAATTATCAATTCAATTCAATCAACAAACTTGATTGTTACTTGAAAAATATGGTATTATCTCAAAGTGCGTATTAATTCGTATTTTAATAATTAGAAAATACACCATGATTTCTCCAGCATTATAGAGTCCATACCCGTTGTCATGGCCAGTATCGAGGGGAGTTGGACAGACCGCACACGGTGCAACCTGCTACCCCAATGCTTCCCGACTAGACACCATATCCACCTCAGGAAAGGATAATGCCAAATTGATCATTGTGTATTTGAGATGTTCATCGGTTTTCAACCAAAATTATACCATATAGTAATAATCAAAACTATTTTGATTATAAGGAAATTTTCTAGACAAATTCTCAAACCTATTCAAGTAACATGTTTATTGAAAGTGTATCAAGTAACCAATTGGTTATCTAGATCAAATCTAATCATTTATTGGTTGAGGCAATGCCATTTAAGGGAACAATTATCATTAAAATATTTCCCAAATATTATCCAAAATTATACCAGGAAATTAACCATTAATTTCATAAGTTTCTTAAATGACTATCACAAGGTTAATGATTAGGATTGCAATTTTCAGCACTAACCCTCACTTACTAAAATTAGCATATCTCATTCATTTTAAATCCAAATCATGCAAAATCGATTAACGTTTTCTAACTTGTTTTAAAATAGAACCTACGTGATTAGCATGCATTTCCAAGCATTTTAAAATAGTAATTAACTCCTTAATTACATCATTATTCGCCATCCCCGAAACAGTAGATATATGGTCATAAAAAAGATCATAACTAGAGTTATCAGATACAAATCACGCAACCTCAAATCCCACGGTTTCCTTATTCAATGGGGAATATTATCCAAGTGATAGATTCATGTTTAAATATTTTAATTAGGGCCGAAAGTTATCACAAACAAGGCTGCAAAAATTGAAATGCGATAAAACTTTCACGAACCCTAACGATCCCAAATTTCCTAGGTTTATGGATCGCATCAAAAACCTCTAACATGGCTCTAATACCATTTGAAGGATATAGAGAGATCCTTAAGAGCATCACGGAAGCGTGAGGATCGCATCGTATGCGATCGGGAGCAACTAGTCGCACTAGTCGCTCGATGTAGAGGAATTTAAAAATTTAAATGTGATGAGACCACATGATCCAAAAACATTTCTCGGATCATTTCATCTAAACCACAAATAGGTAAAAGGGTTACCTCTTGAAGCGTGGTTGCGATAAAGTCTCTAAACGAAGAGACCTCCTGTCTCAAGTCCGATCCAACAGAGGAGACGCTTGCAAGAGCGTTGATGAGATGTGTGATCCTCGCAATCCATGTTGATGATCCAAGCGGCGAATCTCCTTATCTTGTCACATGAGATCCGACGTATTCTTCACGAGCGATGCGTATGAAGGAGACAGAGATCCACGTGCAAATACTCAGGCAGCATAACGACGATGCTGCGGCGATGACGACTCTCTCAATGGCTCCATGGTGGACGTCCATAAGAGAGAGAGAGAGGGAGAGAGCCTTGGCATGTAGAGAGAGAGAGCATTAGTTTACGTTGTAAACATGTCTCTCGAAGAGCAAGGGGTGCCTCTTCTTATATAGGGCTTTGAGAGTCCATGGATCTCAATCCATGGACAACATACAATTAATGGTTGAGATTGATTTGTGATTCTTTCAATGGCTAAGATGTTATTGTAAAACACAACAACATTTGATTTTATTTGAATTAATTTATATTGATAAATCAACATAATTAATCCCAATTTAAATAACTTTGACTAGAAAAGAGATAATGAGAAGATTAAACCACAC
This sequence comes from Ottelia alismoides, assembly GCA_037367405.1. Classification (NCBI taxonomy): domain Eukaryota; kingdom Viridiplantae; phylum Streptophyta; class Magnoliopsida; order Alismatales; family Hydrocharitaceae; genus Ottelia; species Ottelia alismoides. The sequence goes on from JAZKJV010011261.1 coordinate 224,081, forward strand.
CCCTAAAAAAGGGGGACGGCTACCAATCATCTCATGAGATCTCATTATCTCATGAGATCTCATTATCTCATGATATGTCCAAGATTTACAACAACTCTTGTTGTAAATATTTTTCACAGAAATAATTCACAATTATCTTTGTGAAAAATTTCAATCAAGCCACTGAAATTATGTGAATCTCATTCACAACCCAAAACAAAATGTAATTATATTTTCAATTAATCATTCAATGTGAATTCAATTCACATTAACAATTAATCAACAAATATAAATCATAATATTCTCTCTTCAATATATTATAAATTACATTTATAATATACCTGAATAATATGGATAGTGCTATCCACATTATTCTCATCCATGATAATTAAATCACATTTAATCATCGTGGATCTCAATTCTCATGTGTCCAAATAATATGAATCACATTCACATTATTCACATCTTTGATAATTAAATCACATTTGATTATCTCATACAACTCTCATTATAATGTGAATCTAATTCATATTATTCATGATAATCAAATCACATTTAATTATCCATTTTTCTCAATGCTCGAATACATATATCAACAATGAAATTATCCATGAACTCTTTCAAAGATAATGCGCTTTCTCCGCGGATACTTGGAGATAAGGACATGGCGATTGTATTGTTCCACGTATAGTGACTTGGATATTGAGATCACATCTCAAATCCAGATCTTGCGGACCTCCCATAGATGCTTGATTAAATCAAGATTGCAAATCTAATCTTCTTATTACATCTGAATCACATTCAGATCAATGTCCAAAATTTGAACTAAGATCAGATTACTTCTCTATGAGAGGAGTCACTAAAATCCAGACCTGTTTCATCACTCCCTCGGAATGGAAGTATCATGGTTATACAATCGTTTATGATCACATCACCCTTAGGTATTCCCAATACCTGTACACCCTGCATACTGGAAGACCCAGAATAAACCCGAAGTTTTTAGATCTCTTTTAGACTGTCTTCTTCAGGGTTTTATCATTAAGTTTCTTATTTGACTATTGGGAGTTGGTATCGATCATATACTTTCCAAAAGCATATATCATACCTAAGTGTTGATCATATACTTTCCAAAAGTATATATCAAACCTAAAAATTTAGTCAAGCTTCCAAAGTGTGATGACCGTACACGGAATTTGGTTCTTCCCAATATCTCATGAGTGAGCTCATGTCTTCCGGTTCTGTAATGAACCTGTATGATCCCTTTAAGAGATCGCATTACTCATATGCCCTTATATGCACACCAGCGTGCCGGTGTATAGACCTTGATTAGGTCATCAACCTATTGGTCTGCCAAATCTACATACTCAGACATATAGTAACACATATGTCTCTGGTCAGAGGTTGCGTGCCTATATCGTGACAACATACGACATAGGACTTTGGTTATCTCAATCTCGTTAAGTCAACTCTTTGACCTAACTAATCTGACATCTCTGAATCTCTATTCCTATGCAGAGGACCTACATCAAGAGGTCGGTCAGATATCAAGTGAGAAAGGATTGTCATCTCCTACTTAGGCTGGAGATCCTCTCTTAATAATCATTTGACAGTACTTGACGAGTCCTCAATCTAACTCTTTAAATATTCATCTAAGCACCAGCCTCTATGATTCAATAATTGAATCAACAGCTTTATGATCATTAAGATGGACACGGTACATAACCCTAATTGTAATAAGGGACCTATTATGCAAATTACTTATTCTTCATTTCAGATCAAGGAATGATATTTGCAAATATTTATTGCATAATGGCTCGTCGTGGGCTCGCATGTCCAATAGGTGGATCCTCGATGGTCCATATACAACACTTGTATATGAAGTTTACTATAGACTTTATTGCTAAAATCCATATTTCCATGTCGTGATCTTTAGAAGCTTTATGACATGAAGTTCGATCAGTATCAGATTTCTCTGACACATGGAATCCATCCTCAAACTCATTTGAAGAGGTATTAGTGTTTCATCTTTAATTGTCCTTTCAGTTTCCAACTTCAAGAGCCTCTTCATCTTCTCAAGATTAAATGAGCTCCTTTACTTCATTTTCATCTTGATTCTCAAGAGAGTCATCCTCTAAGAATTATATCTGAGAGATGAGATCTTTTAAGAATCTCAAGGTTATAAAGTAGGTATCTAATACCCTCCTTTATTTTCTTAATGAAGTAGCACTCTCTGATGCTAGATTCCAGTTTACCAGCATGGAACCTTATAGGAATATATATTGTAGTCTCTACTACATATATACCTTGGAAACTAAGAGGTAATTATGCTAATATTAATCATTGATCAAATCATGTCACACATGATCACATGTATCTCCCTATAACTCTATTGAGTTTAGGTGCATTAGGAGGATTGAGATAGGAATGAAAATTCCTTTCTCCATAAGGTATTCCCTGAATTCATCTAACATGTACATGCTACCTTGATTAGATCAAAATCATTTTCAACTTACTTCAAACTTTGGTTTTAAACCAAAATTGTGAAATATTGAACATTTCAAAGTTTTCTAACATGAAGGAAAGAAATCTCATACCACAAATAATCATCAAATGATATCACATATCATTAATGTTCATTATGATATAGATGATCCACATACATCAATATATATGAGATCTTGAATACCTTGACATCTTACACAATTCCCAGAGAAGAGCGCATTGGATAATTTTACTTTGAATACAATATTCAAAAGTATGTAAGATTTGAGATTTTAGACATTTTAAAGTTCACCTCTTACTAGTCTATTGATCTCATCAACAGACTAGTGTCCACGGTTTGATGCCAGATCATTGTCAAATCTTTATCCTCCTATTTATCTTATAAGGTTTAATTTTCAATATTTAGAATTATTAATGAACCATTCATTAATTTTCTAATTTAGTAGAGTCCTCCAGATATCATAATACTATCTGAAATATATCCATCATAACTCTTTGTGATAGGTCTATTACAGAATTCATGTTTATTCCCAACATTTAGAAATAAACAATGAGTGTATTCTAATATTTAGGTCATAGAGACATTCTCTAAGACTAAGGACTCTCCTACCAAAAATATGAAGTCTATCTATCCAACAAAGATTGTTGCAACATTTGCATCAATACCCATGTGGATGACTATTAAACCTTAAGATCAAATTTTCTAATCTTCTAAAATATATGCTACCAATTGCAAATGTTATTAGAAGAATGAGATATAATTACTAAACTTTTATATTATCCAATAAGAAAGTCAATTTCAACGATTATATGTAGATGTAGATTATTCTGATGTACTATCTAGGTCCTTCTCTAAGGATTCAAGATAGACTTGATAGTCATACTACCAATACATTGGCTTATTGTAGTATTGACTTTTATACGACTCTTTGGATGTCATATGTATATGGAAACCATAGAAGTGCAGTTAACTCTTTGACTTTCCTTCTAACCTGGGTCCGACCCATGCTTCCACTGCGCTCCTTTGATCTATAGACAACCATTGCTTAAGACAAAGGTTCTCTTATGTTTAATTCAAAAGATTTCAATATAAAAGAAATTCAATATTTATACATGTCTCATTCAATTCATGCAATATGGATATTATGAAGCTTCATGAATGACTAGAGTATAGATAGTAGAATGATGACACTCATCATATATACATACATCTTAACTCTTAAAGACTTAGGTTCAGGTAGGTACCCAAACATTTTGAATACATCATCTCTTATAGAGCTACCATTCTGCATGATGCAGTGAACCATGTCATTCATGATTAAATGCCGAGAGCACACACGTATGCCATAACATCTTCTTAGATTTCATAGGGATTATTTGACAATTACGATCATCATCGACATGTCACTTCCAAAGTACATTCGATGAGAGATCAAGACTATAGAGACATACAAACCCTAGGGTTGTTGACCTATGGTCTATTTAATTGCCATTCCTCATTATTAAGAAGAAACTTGCACATTGCAACCACATACATTGTGTGTCCAACTACAAATACAATATCTTGATCTTGGATCCAATCCATGATATTTTACTGGTTATTATTGAGTATATTATTGAGTGGGTTTAATGACGAATTATCTGAAATAAGAAATTTGCATATATATATACACACACACATTTTACTTTGATTTAGGAATTTTATATCAAAGTTATCTTGCCTTGTCAACACTGAAAGTTCATTCCCTTAATTACTTTCAATGTAAGAGATATACTTACCATTATATCTCAAGTAAGATCCGGGATCTCCTTTCTTATCTTTGTCACATCCCAATAATATGAGAACTTGCAACTCGAATAAAAAGAAGCGAGAACTCATTCCACCTTGCAAGTCCAACTTGCATCTCCCGATTCGGTCTTTAACACCCGGGTCCACCACCCCTAAGGTGATGTTGACCGTCATTAATTGAATCAACCGTCAACAGGAATACAACTCGCTATGCGCAATCCAACATGGCCCCAATAATATGAGGACTCTATTTTGGGGTCACTACGCATACGTCCTTACTCTTTCGAGAAGCAAAGAGCCCGATCCAAATGGCTTGTATGCAGGAGCTGTCACTTCGGACAGACGTCTCCTACATACAATCTCTAGCGACGGAACCCTTTGCCTTGACGTGAGAGCATGTATGTCACTTATGTGATCCTCCACTTCATATTCAACTTCTAATTAATCATTATGAATCATATTCATTATGATTAATTATTCCAAGGGAAATAACAACTCTATTTATAATAGAGTGTTTTAGTTTTAATTGGATTCCAATTAATCTAATCATTATTAAATTAATGATCCAATTAATACCCAACAAATATTTTAATTGTTACTTGAAAATATGATATTATCTCAAATACGTATTATTTCGAATTTTAATAATTAGAAAATACACCATGATTTCTCCAGCATTATCGATCACCTATCGTTGTCATGACCAGTACCGACGGGAGTGGTACAAACTGCACACGGTGCAACCTGCTTCCCCAACGCTCCTCGACTAGACACCATATCCACCTCAGGAAGGGATAATGCCAAATCGATCATTGTGAATTTGAGATGTTCATCAATTTTTCAACCGAAATTATATCATATAGTAATAATCAAAAACCATTTTGATTATAAGGAAATTTGCTAGACAAATTCCCAAACCTATTCAAGTAACATGCTTGTTGAATGTGTATCAAGTAACCAATTCGTGATCTAGATCAAATCTATTCATTTATTGGTTGAGGCAATATCATTTAAGGGAACAATTATCATTCAAATATTTCCCAAATATTATCCATAATTATTCCTGGAAATTAACCATTAATTTCACAAGTTTCTTAAATGGCTATCACAAGGTTCATGATTAGGATTGCAATTTTCAGCAGTGACCCTCACTTACTAAAATTAGCATATCTCATTCATTTTTAAATCCTAATTATGCAAAATTAATTTCTAAAATTTGATAATTTGATTTAAAGCAGAACACAAGTGATAATCACGTATTTCTAGGCGTGTCAAAATACTAACCAACTCCTTAATTATGTTATGATTCGCCATCCCCGAAACAGTGGATATAGGTTCATTAAAATGACCATATCTTGAGTTATCGGACTTCAAATCACGTAAACTCAAATCCCACGGTTTCCTTATTCAATGGAAAAAATTATTCAAGTAATAGATTCATGTTTAAACATTTTAAACATGGTCGAAATTTATCACAAAACAGGGCTGCAGAAATTGAAATGCGAAAAATTTTCACGAACCCTTACGAGCCCAAATCTTTCTAGTTTTATGGATCGTATCCAAAACCTCCAACCTGGCTCTGATACCACTTGAAGGATATAGAAAGATCCTCAAGCGCATCACGAAAACATGTGAATCGCATCGAATGCGATCGGGAGCGACTAGTCGCACTAGTTGCTCGATGCAACGAAATTTAAAAATTTTAAATGTGATGAAACCACATGATCCAAGAACCTTTCTCGGATAGCTTCATCTAAAACACAATAGGTATAAAGGTTACCGCTTGATGCATGATTGCAATCGAGTCTCTAAACCAAGAGACCTCCTCTCTCAAGTCCGATCCGACGGAGGAGACGCTTGCGAGGGCGTTGATGAGATGCGTCCTTCTTGCAATCAAAGCTGATGATTCAAGCGATGAATCTCTTGATCTCATCACACAAGATCTGACGTCTTCTTCACGAGCGAGGCACACCGAAGGAGACATAGATCTACGAGAAAGTACTCCGACATCATAACGACGAAGCTGCGGTGATGGCGACTCTCTCAATGGCTCCATGATGGACGACCATAATGAGAGAGAAAGAGATGCACACATGATGTGTAGAGAGAGAAGGAAAGAGCATATGTTGTTGTCATAAATGTGTCATTCAAAGAAAAAGGGGTGCTTCTTCTTATATAGGGTTTTGAGAGTCCATGGATCTCAATCCATGGACATCACACAATCAATGGTTGAGATTGATTTGCGTTTCTTTCAATGGTTAAGATGTTGTTGTAAACAACAATTGATTTCATTTTGAATTAACTTATATTGATAAATCAACATAATTAGTCCTAAATTAAATCACTTTGACTAGAGAAGAGATAATGAGGATATGAAACCAATCCCCTAAGAATGGGGGGACGGCTACTCTTCTTCACATGGAGAGGTGTAGCCGTCTACACCTCTTAAGTGGACTTGGTCAATCTCCTCTAATTATCATGAGATCTCATTATCTCATGATATCTCTTTAATTTACAACAACACTTGTTATAAATATTTTTCATAAAAATAATTCACAATTATTTTGTGAAAAACTTCAATCAAGCCATTGAAATTATGTGAATCTCATTCACAACCTAAAATAAAATGTAATTATATTTTCAATTAATCATTCAATGTGAATCCAATTCACATTAACAATTAATCAACAAATAAAAATCATAATATACTCTCTTTAATATATTATAAATCTCATTTATAATATACCTGAATAATATGGATAGTGCTATCCACATTATTCTCATAAATGATAATTAAATCATATTTAATCATCTTGGATCTCAATTCTCATGTGCCCAAATAATATGAATCACATTCATATTATTCACATCTTTGATAAATAAATCACATTTAATTATCTTAGATAACTCTCCTAATAATATGAATCAAATTCATATTATTCATGACAATTAAATCACATTTAATTATCCATTTTTCTCAATGCTCGGATACATATATCAACAATGAAATTATCCATGAACTCTTTCAAGGATAATGCGCTTTCTCCACGGAAACTTGGAGACAAGAACATGGCGATTGTATTATTCCACGTATAGTGATTTTGATATTGAGATCACATCTCAAATCCAGATCTTGCTTACCTCCCATAGATGCTTGATTAAATCAAGACAACAAATCTAATCTTCTCAATACATATGAATCACATTCAGATCAATGTATAATATTTGGACTAAGATCAGATTACTTCTCTATGAGAGAAGTCACTAAAATCCAGACTCCCTCGGAATGGAAGCGTCATGGTTATACAATCGTTTATGATCACATCACCCTTAGGTATTCCCAATACCTGTACATCCTGCATACTGGAAGATCCAGAATAAAACCGAAGTTTTTAGATCTCTTTTAGACGGTCTCCTTCACAGTTTTATCATTAAGTTTCTCATTTGACTATTGGGAGTTGGTATCAATCATATACTTTCCAAAAGCATATATCATACCTAAGTGTTGATCATATACTTTCCAAAAGTATATATCAAACCTAAAAATTCAGTCAAGCTTCCAAAGCGAGACGACCGTGCACAGAATTTGATTCTTTCCAATATCTCATGAGTGAGCTCATGTCTTTCGGTTCAGTAATGAACCTGTATGATCCCTTTGAGAGATCGTATTACTCATATGCCCTTATATGCACACCGACGCACCGGTGTATAGACCTTGATTAGGTCATCAACCTATTGGTCTGTCAAATGTACATACTCAGACATATAGTAGCACATCTATCTCTGGTCAGAGGATGCGTGCCTATATCGTGACAGCATACGACATAGGATTTTGGTTATCTTGATCTCGTTAAGTCAACTCTTTGACCTAACTAATTTGACACCTTCGAATCTCTATTCCCATGCAGAGGACCTGCATCAAGAGGTTAGTCAGATATCAGCCTAGTGAGAAAGGATTGTCATCTCCTACTCAGGCTGGAGATCCTCTCTTAATAATCATTTGACGGTACTTGATGAGTACTCAATCTAACTCTTTAGATATTCATCCAAGCACCAGCCTCTATGATTCTAAACTTGAATCAACATCTGCATGATCATTAAGATGGCCATGGTACATAATCCAAATTAGTTACTCTTCATTTCAGATTAGGGAATGATATTTGTAATAACATTTATTGCATAATGGCTCGCCGTGGGCTCGCATGTCCAACACTTGCATGCACACCAGTGCGCCGGTGTATAGACCTTGGTTAGGTAATCAACCTATTGGTCTGACAAATGTACATACTCAGACATATAGTAACACATCCATCTCCGATCAGAGGATGCGTGCCTATATGTTGACAACGTACGGCATAGGACTTTGGTTGTCTCGATCTCCTTAAGTCAACTCTTTGATCTAACTTATCTAACACCTCCGAATATCTATTCCTATGAAGAGGACCTGCATCAAGAGGTCAGTTAGATATTGACCTTTAGAGAAAGGATTGTCATCTCCTACTCAGGTTGGAGATCATCTCTTAATAATCATTTGACGGTACTTGATGAGTCTTCAATCTAACTTTTTAGATATTCATCCAAGCACCGACCTCTTTGATTCAACAATTGAATCAACAACTATATGATCATTAAGATGGCCATAATACATAACCCTAATTGTATTAAGGGACCTATTATGCAAATTAGTTATTCTTCATTTCAAATCAGGGAATGATATTTGCAATAACATTTATTGCATAATGGCTCGCTGTGGGCTCGCATGTCCAACACTAGGAGAAAAGGTGAATCTACTTACATCGCATAAGTAGAATATGAATCTTAGTGAGCCGACTTATGTAGCTTTTTATTTTTGTCTGTTTGGATGTGGTTCTCCTCTTCGGACCATATCGGGATGACTTGTAAGTCAAGAGGTGTTGTGACTTGTTAGACCTTCCCAATAAATTTACACAAAATGTAAGTTGACTATAAGAGCTCTAAGTCGATCTCTTAGTTGATTAGTCGACTCCACCTTCCATGAGTCGACAGATCACTCCCACAGTGAACCAAGGTGTTGTTCTTGAGGCATGGACGAAAGTGAGCTAACTTACTCATGTTGTAAGTCGATTACACTATGTTTTTAAGTCAATTTGTCCCCTTAATCCGACTCATGATAATACTTAGAGCTCGAAGCATGAGTAAGCCAATTTACACAAGTTGTAGCTGACCCCTCAACTAGTCAATTAACCCCTTATTCCATGAGTTGACTGATCAGTCCCAGAGTTTTCTAAGGGCCCGTTCAGTAGGAGAATAAGCATGAATAAGGATGGAGAATAAGGAGAATAAGGGTCTGTTCTCTGTTCGTATGGAGGATAGGAATAAGGAGAATAAGGTGAAATAAAGGTAGGTAAGGTGGGATAAAGATAGGAATAAGAGTGAAATAAGATGGAATAATGAGGAATAGTTGTACCATTGGGAACCGTGTCGGGAGGAGAATTGGCCCCTTATTCCAGGGCCTATTCTCCAACCAAACAGGACCTAAGAGGATGTTGAGTCAACTCATGCATTGTTAGTAGTTGTTCCTGAGTGATTCCTTTAGGAATATGCATGTTTGGAGTAGGGGCTTGAGTGCAAATCCTTGTGATTTTAACCTTCAAAGAGTTTTGATATTCGAAAGATCTTTATGACCACTTTATTTTTTAAAGTTTATCAAAGGCCTCTCGAATGAGCTCAAGAATATTGAATATTGAAATAAAGGTATGAATTTTTAGTGTAAACCAGTCACAATACATTAATGGATCAAAAGTAGATCCATTTTAGGCCATTTTCCTATAATTAGATGATATGAGAATTGCCTCGTCAACCTCAGTTGTCCATCTTTTCCCCCACCATAGAAGCACCAACCATTGTTGGAAATTAGTTTTTAGAGGGGCATAAGAGCTGCTAAAGTTCATTCCTTTGACAATCTGATGTCGTCATCACATTGATGAATTCTAAATTCATCTATTTTGTACTTCGATTCTGACTTATCATCCTTAACAAACACATGTACATAACACTTAAAATCATATATAAGAACATACAATTAACATTAAAATCATACTTAAAGGAAAAAATAAAAGAAAGAGAAACACACCCTAGAATATACAACCTGAATATGTGTACACAAACAAGTTGACAAAAACACAAAGAATAAATGATGTTATAGACCATATTTATGACCTAATCTGAAGACAAATCAAATTGACTTGATCTACGAATGAACAAGAAGAAAAATAAAAATATCCAAAATAATTCCAATGGTGTATATGCACATATATATATCGTACATAAACTTCATACTAACACAATAATTTTACTTTTTCTCTTTTGAAACAATTCCTTTTCCATCTTACACATAACAAAAGTATATAAAAATATATAAATATGTAAAAAATAACCACTTAAACTCAAACATTAATTTTTTAATACTAACTTCTACGACCCACAATTATTTCTATGAAACTATAAATGACCCGAATTCACCATTATATTTCATTACACATAAAATATATTTTTTAATAAAAAGATCTAAAAAGTACAAAGGTGAAAGGAATCAGTTTTGGGTTTTGGATTGTACACTGCCATAAATAATAAACAAAGTTCAACAATTTTGATACTTGTTATCTTTAATCTTTTTGACCTAGTCTATTTGTTAACCTCTCTAGTTAAATGTATAAAAAATACAAAAAATAACAGAAAAATATTAGTTGGCACACATGCCAATAAAATCCAAACCATGATTTCCAATGTATCAATCTTCCCATACCCATATCTCATGCATATAGACTCCAATCTAACTCTATCCACCTTTAAAGTTCATGTCTAGAAATTCTTTGTATCATCATATTTTATAGGGAAAAATGGGGCTGCCCCTAGGCATGGCTGCCCCCACCCCATTTTTCGCAAATTTTTTTGGGAAAAATATCACCGTGTATATTCATCTCTATATCCCTCCTATATGTCATTCGAATTTCATCAGAAACAGAGACTCCTACGGCCTCCATCCAGACGTCATTTTTTAACGGTCGCATGATTTTTTAAATCGACCATGTCTAGATAAAGGCCGTAGGAGCCTCTGTTTCTGATGAAATTCGAATGACATATAGGAGGGATATAGGGGTGAATATACATGGCGATACTTTTCAAAAAAAATAAAAAAATTGCCCAAAAATGAGGCGACCCATCAACCCCTATTTTATAACCCTTTCATTTGCTTTTATTTTTTTATATTCCTTGATATCATATTTCATCTCAAAATATAAAATCTATAAAAATAATCAAAAAGAAAATGATGAAAAATAAGAAAGAATGTTTTACAAATATTTTATACCTATGTACATACAATTCTAATTTATATAGCTTACATATTATAAAATCAATATAAATAAAAATAGTAGTATATGCATAATACAACGTATATTTATAATAACATATAATATGCACACATTAGTAAGAAGAAATAAAAAATAAAATAGAGGAGCTCAAGAACATTTTCGTGTACATGTTCTTCTTGTAGTCGCCCAACCATTGGAGATGCATGAACATGTTGGATGATACCATGAGAGAACGTATTTGGAGGTAACAATATATCCCTTCGTTGGATACATCACAACTTTACATAGTGCAATAACCAATCCAATTAGAGATGACTTGTAGATGATGCCTTTGATTTTTTAGTGGGGCGATATTAGGACAAAGGAGGTATGCCATCCAATATATTATCAATCAGGCCAACAAGACATTAGACAATGCTTATAAAATTTACACTATGAGTGAACGCATGAAATGCTAGCAGTAGTCTTTCCTTGGTTAAGTTCTGATCTTGTTTTTTTTTGGATCTAAGGTGATTATTTACACATATTATTCAGCTATAGGGGTTTTAATGACAAAGAACAATGTGAAGGCACATGTTTTAACATAGATTTTATTGCTCTAAGATTTAATCTTGAGATTAAGGATAATCTTGGAGTCAGATATATCGAAAAAGACCACCTATCCAAACTGAAAACTATTGAGACTCATGATCCATACGCCCACGCTATCACCGAGACTTTTTGAGTGAAGTGATTCTTGATATCATTGCATTCACATGGTATAGTGATCCAGTGACCTTTCTTGTCTACAAGAATGTCCCCCAAGGCCGTGTTTGACATGCATCGAACTGTAGAGATAATGCAATTCTTGAGGTCATTGCATTCCCATGGTATAATGATCAGGTGAACTTTCTTATCTAAACTAACTCCCCCAAGGCTGTGTTGGACATGTATGCTAATAGCGAGCCATTATGCAATAAAAATGTATTCTGTATCATTCCATAAAAAAATATTTCAATTTTTCGCTATTGTTAAGATCCCTCAGTATGAATAAGGTTACATACCATGTCCATTTTGGACATCATAAAGTTGTTAGTATAAAGAGTTAGATTATAAAGGTTTATGCATAGTTGTAGATTTAAAGAATTAGACCGAGGACACAACTAGTCTCATGAAGTGATATTCAAAGAGGATCTCTAGTCTGAAAAGAGATGGTAATCTTCTCAAAAGATGGATATTCAACCAACGCTCTTGTTGCATATCCTCTGCATAGGAATAGAGATCAAAGATGCTTGATGAGTCAAGTTAAAGAGTTAAGTTGGCGAGATTTAGAAACTAAGACATGTATAGTAAGCCATTACACAATGGGCATGCGTCCTTTGATCATATATATATATGTTTGAATATTTACATTTGACAGACCAATAGGTTCATGGCTTGGCAAGGCCCATATATCGATGAGTTTGGTCTGCATAGGAAGAGATACGAGGCATGTAATCCCATGAAGGAATCATAAAAGTTCATACTCAATGAACTGAAAGAGAAAATTCACTCATGATACCTTGGCATCACAATGAATTCCACTGATGGTCATCAATTTAAGAAGTATAATTCAAATTCAAGAATGTTTATATATGCTTTTGGAAAGGATATAATTGATATTGTCGCCCAATGGTCGATTGATAAATCTACTGATATGCCCTAAAAGGAGACAACTAGATGTGGTAGAAAACACTTTGGATTATTTAAAGTCATTCAATATGTAGGATACATGACTATTAGGAATACTCGAGGTTTATAAGATAGTAATAGTTTGTATACAATCACACTTCCATTCTGAGAGAATAATGAAATGAGATGGATTTTTGTTACTCTACTTAGAGTTTGAATGTGTGATATTTAATTGGATTAAGTCTCAATTCATCGAAACAAATCAAGATCCAAAGAGTTAGAAGTTGATCTAAAACAAACCATAACCAATCGATGAATTGGTTCAGTATCTAGCTCGATCAGATAACTAAAATGGTAAATACCATGTCATTATATCTAATATATCAAGTCAGGTATACATGGTCTATATAATCTCTTGTCATTATCTCCATGTAATCGTGAATATATGACACAAGCCTTAATTCGATTAGGAGTTGTTCATCTACAAAATTGATAGTCAAAATAATAAGGATTGCAAAATCCTTATTATTGTTGACTAATCTTTAGGACATGTGAATGATATTTACATAATTGAATGATATATGGGCATGTGAACCATAAACATGTGCAGAGAATGAGAGTAGCATGAAATGAAAATAATACTGTAGATATGTGGTCATACACTAAAGATTAGGTTCAAAACAATGTGATCAAAAGAAAATTGGTGTAGATTTGATAGAGGATAAGATGAAAGAAAACATCTTAAGATGGTTTGCCTTTTGCAAAGGAGGTTCACTGATGCATCAGTTAGAATATGCGATATTTGGGATGTTGAGTCGACTAAAAGAGGGCGAGGAAATCCCAAGAAGTTTTGGAAGGAGGCTATCCAAAAACATCTTAGTTATTTAGATCTAAGACCTAGAATGACCAAGATAGCTCTGAATGGAGGCAAAGAATCCCTGTAGCCGCCTGTACTTAATGTGTGAAAAGGCTTTATTGTTGTTGTATGATTCACAATTATTAGAACTAATGTGAATGTGATTCACATTTATTGAGATTTTTATGGGAATATGATTCACATATAATATTAATATTTATATGAATTGATCCGCATCCATTATTAATTAAATATAAATATGATTTATATTTTATCTTAGAGTAATGCTTTTGATCCATTTCTTTAAATAATGATGTGCAAATTATATGAAAGAGATAATTTTGATAAATATGGATATATAGTTCCACAATTATAAAGACCAAGTATAATTAGGATTTAAATTTTGGTGGAGATAATTCTCTGACAAATTCAAAGAGGACATTCATATTGACTCATATATAAAGGAGGATATGGCCACTATATGTTCTCATGATTTGAGAATGCAAGTCCTATTCCAATTCCAATAAACTACCCGCTCCATATGCCTGTCCCCTTGGTCGTTTCGCTATATATTTCTTTTCCTCTTGGTGCCCCATCAAGATGGAGAGGATGAGACTTTTTCTCTGAGCCTCCAATGCTCGAGGAGACGACCACGACTTTGTGAGATGAAGTCTTTTGCAAGGAGAATTTGATGATTAGATCACCTTTGTCATGGAGATGAGGAATATGTGTTCTACTCTCAAATTCACGGGAGGTTCTTGGCTCATCATCATGGTTGCTAATGCAGCGTACAATGGATTGGACCTACTTTAGGAGGCCTCTTATTTTAGAAGCTACATGTATTACCCCGAGATATAATACCTAATCTCATGTGATTTGTGAAATGGTATGGATATAGCTTTCATTACTATGTGATTTCATATTGCAAGAAATCTTTTCTACGATTGTATATTGTCGATATGATGGGAACTTTGTTTTTAAGATATGATCGGTTTATTCGGCATTTTACAATTATTGAGGTTGGATGGTTCGGATTCACATTCAAATTCAAATAACAAAGGTCAAGATTATCCCTAATGCATGAATATTTTTTTCTGCAACATTTGTGTTTCAAAATTTTTAGGGACATGCGATTGCAACTATTTACCCACTATTTATGGACGTGTTTTGAGGTCAACAACGTTGTCTAGAATATTTGGAGATGACCCCAAAACATGTTCAAAAGGTTGCCATCGTCCGGATGAAGATTTCGACACAGAAAGTGCTCACAGACTCACAATTTTGATAAAAACGTAGCAGTTCATTATGGAAATTTTGTCTACTATTTTGGGTCATATAACATGTTAGAAATAATAACTAAGTCATAAAAGTCCTCCTATAGCTGGAATCTTTTTTTCGATATTGACCTGCATGGTCGTAATCAGAAGAGGACTTAATGAAGAGGATGACTTGTTTATTTGTGTTTCCGAACTCAAAATATATGTAAATATATATCATATATTTAGATTGATGTTATACCTAATACTTTGTGAAATATCTAGGGTCACGATCAATAAGCCCAAGTTATGTGAAGTATTTCAATTATAAGTGTGATGTCGTGGTTTCCAAATTCAGAAGTCGGCTTCATCTTGTTTTCATACTTGATTTTATGTGATAAAAATAGGATATATTTTTGTTTTATAATTCATTTTGTGATCATATAAATGCACACTAGAGAATAATAACACTCAAATAAATATATTTAAGATTAAAGAACTGGTAATGAACTAGTTCGATCACAAAGTTTAAACCAGGAGTTGAAACAACACTAGATCTCTTTGCATACGATATGATTGGATCTCTTACATGCCAATGTGAATGATTGTGAATGCATTTCTTTTATCATTACATAACATGTAAATTTATATTGTGGAATAACTTATGAGCAGGTTGAGTTGTAATCCTTAAATGATATTAACAGTGTGTGCGTGTGATAGTGGTTGAATGTATAAGATATATCCTTTCAAGTTGTAAGGTGATGCTGACCTAATATGTCATACATAGATAAATATTTATACTTAGAACACATCATTTGTATTAGTTTTATTTATTAAGATTAAACTATAGATGATCATTCAAATGATATATTAACCCCCAGTAGATAATTGGATTTCCCTAATTGATTAATTATGAGAACTATATTAAAATTAATTAATCGCTAATTCAAATAAATAATGGATTAAATTCATCATATAGCAGATGGATCCATGTTCCATCCATCTAAAAACAAAAAATTTGATGAAAAATATCTTATCAAGCACACTCTGCATGCATCAATGTAGCATTCTTATAATTACAATCATATATCACTTGAAGCATAAATTAGCGCCAAAAAATCACTAAAATATGCAAAAAAATCCAAAAAAGAAAAGAAAAAGAAGACCAACTGTAAGCATATATATATGTGCGTGTGTGTGTGTATGTGTGTGTAGGTTGACCCAAGAAAGTAAAGTAAATTGTCCATCTAGGTCTATTTACAACCCTTACCTAGAGGCCCAGGCCGTAAGCCTCGGCCGACAAAATAAAAAATAGGGAAAATAATGAAATAGGAAAAATATATTCTTTTATAAATAAAAAATTACGCTTGTATACAAACTGAAATATTTATATCTATTTTATATAACTCAGAATGACTTGATTTCTTTTAGACAGTTCAACAATAATGTACAGGAAAATATACATATTGAACAAAAATATTATCTTGCAAGATGATAAATGATATTAGTTCACTTTTTCCAATATGCATGAATTCCAAATTTTATATCTAGAGATATGAACTCCAATTCACTCATACTCACTTATATATTTTATCAATTCAAATTTTTTAAACCATAAAAATAATTTAAAGTTAGTGGGCTTATTTGTGAAAAGTCGATTTTAGAACTAATTGTATAATTGTGTTCAGTTTTTGTAAATTTTGTATTAGATTATATTTTGAAATTAATTTGTCTTGGGTTTTATTTTAATTTAGTCTTTATATATTTATCCTCTACTAAAAATATATAGCCACATAAAATTTAAAAAAATAAAAAATAAAGAAAAATTAGTCCTCTGAATACATCTTTATTTGACATGTATAAATCTTCCTTTTTTAATCTATTTTATTTCACAAAATTAAAATTCAACCACAAATTTTCTTTGCATAGCTTATAATATATAATATTACTTATAAAATATACCATAATATTGTTATTAATAAGAAAACAAAATTAAAATATATAAATCCCTAAAAACAAAAATTATAAATCTACATAAATAGGACTTTAATTTGCATCTTATATTCTAAGCCTTATTGGCAAAAGCTTTCTCCTACAAACTTATAGATCTTATTTTTTTAAAAAAGTTTCAATTTCCGAGTTTTCTATTTTGATCTCGTTCTCTTTCTTTTGCAATTTTCTATCATTTATAGTTTTTATTGCAGTATGATTGGGTCACATCATCATGCAACTAAGTCATCTCTTCTTGGTCTATTCCAGGTCAAACACTCTCCTGATCGAACCCCATCCTTCCACATCAACATCACCCCTCCTTTAGGAAAGTTGACCCTGAATCAATTTCTTCTCCCCAGCATAACCCTACCCCTTCTTATGTAACCAACCACCTACTCGCTCAACCTCATTCCTCCTTTGACGTTGGCCACTACAGCTTGACGTCCTCTCTATGAGAACTTCATCGCTGAACATCTCCTGATCGCATTGAACATCAACTAACCTCGATGCCATCTCCCCCACATCGTGACTACCCATCTTCATAAAAACCACTGAAGCCACTTCATTTCAATTTTATTCGCTACATTACCCTTTTTCTTCTTCCTCTCATCTCAGATAACCCCTCACTTTTACATTTTCATTACTTTTCTTCTTCTCTCTCACGTTTGTCCTTGGTAGACCTAATCCTATGCTAATTGTCACACTCCTCTGCTACACCAATTACACAACCAAAACGCCATCGTCTTGCACTATTTTCCATCTCATCACCTCTCTTACGCTTCTTCGACTCTTTATCCACTTATCTTCCGCCTTCGACCAAATCCACGATCGAATGAGAACTCCTCCTATTCCGTCCCCATAAAGGATTTGTCATTCACCTCCTCCAACACATCGTTGATATTTCGATCAGTTGATCTTGGAGAGCTCGATCCTCTTTTCCCCCGTTGTAAGTCACTTGAAGCAACCACGAGAACCACCGGAGCCCCTACATGGAGCCTTTTTTTCATTGTTGAGTGCTCGATGAAGAAGATGAAAAGTGGGGGTGGGTCAACTGTCGATTAGCTCGTTCCTCTCTCATCACCGATGAATCTCTGATTTATTATCACTATACTCCTTAATTATCCTCTGAGCATGAACAATTCAATAAAAATCATCAATAATTCAGCTTTATTAATAATTGACCCTCTTCTTGTAAATACCCTAATTACTGTATAAAAATTAACACCTTTATTTTCTTTATTTTTCTATTAAAAACTCTAAAAAATTAGATAAATATTATAGATATTTATTTTGGGATTTAAAAGAAATTAAAAAGATAAAAAAATCACAAAACAATTAAAATGTAGTTTTTTATTCATTAAAAATACTCTCCAAAATTTTGCTTTTTTTATTTAGTCTCTTTTGGCTTGTAAATCTCCTCGAGATCTACAACTATCATGTTTTGACTTTTTTCCTAATTCTTCTATTTATTTCTTTTACTTTTTTTCCTAATTTCCCTATTTCTGAATAAATTGATTGGGTCACGCGGTGCTCTCTGGACCTGCCATGAGGCCCAACTCTTTACACGCCAACCACTGCCTTCTCAACTGTCTGATCTAGCCCCTGCCTTATATCCATTGTCCGTATCCACTCCTCTCATAGCCCTTGGATCAACACCCCTCTGATCTAATCTCAACCGCTCCTTCCCGCCTTCACCACATATGTTTGATGGCTTCACATCCAACGGTCAGAATCCCTCAACGTCACCCTTTACTTCCCAACTATAGGATCAAACCCAGAACTTCATCTCAACCATCCCTCAGTGTTGCACCCACCACCCTTGGATTAGATTATAAGATATGATCCCATCCACTCGCTCGCACCTGCTTCCTGGCCGTTGGATCGCAAGATCCAATGGTCCACACCTCGTTTCCCACATCCAATCGCCCTCTCTCACCCACGATCACTCGTTGCTCTTCGCCCCTTCACCCATTTACTATGTCTGTTACAAGCACCCTCTCCACTCATCAAAGCCACCCACACGTCGCCATCACTCCCTTCCTACTCGCCCGACCATCACTCCCTCTTAATCCATGCCCTAAGACCTTGAATGAACCGTTATAAAGTTGCCCTCCACCTTTGTAACGACCAGAATCTTCTCCGCTAAAATCTCCTCCTCCGCCCACTTCTACACCTGTCCACTACTATACTGGAGTCCCCCTTAGGTCTCTCTTCCTCCCTGTGATAGGGAGGGATGGATTGAGCTCCAATGATAGGATTAACCCCCAGGTGTGACCCTTGGCACCCTCGGCCAAGTCACGTCCCCTCCATGGCCTTTGAGCACCATGCTCCAGCCGGGCATGTCATGCGTAGACCTACGCTCTCTAGGAGCTCACCCCTGGACACCCCCTTCACCGTTGGTCCTTTTCAAATCAAGGCAAGCTTTCCACCTTCTCCTTCTCGTGTTTTCTCCTAATGTTTTCCCCGCTTACATGTATAGTCCCCAAACCAATTGATCGTTCCTCCACATTCTCCACACTTCAATCACCTTCGCCAACAACTCCGATCACCTCCCTTCTTCCTCTGCAACCTCATCGACTCCAAGCCGTTACAGAGGATGAGGACACACTACAGACGCCACCTTCTATGCCCCATTTTCCTACCATCCCACCCGTCTCGCTTCAGCTATCCACCCTCACTAACCATTTGCAGGTATCCCTTCAATCGTCGGAATTTGGGCAGAGTTCAGATCTAGAGCTTCACCTCCGACGTTTTTCGTTGTCAGCCATCTCCAGTGGTCGTCTCAACTCCGTCGCCCAACGGCCTTCCTCACATGCCATCCAACAACCTCCAATGACCTTTAGGGAGCACGTAGGAGTGCGGTGGAGCTCTTAACGCCTCGTCGGAGCTCCATTTGCGCCACCACCATCACGACAGATGGCAATTACATGGAGATACAATTGTCATTATATGGCTCCCATCCGACGACCATCCAACGGCCCAGATGCATCCATGTCGACCCCCCAAAGCGCATGGCTCAGTGGACCCGAGCCTTTGATCGAAGCATCTCGGGTCGCCACATGGCCTGAGGCACCTGCAATGGTGCCCAACCTCCATTCAAACCTCGCTCGCTTCTCTATCCTAGCCCGCATGCATGCAACACGTGTCACGCCCAGGAGTCCTACCAACTCCTCCAATTTGTGAAGAAGTCCTGCCCAGGAGTGCCTGACTCATGTGTCACGCCTGGACACTTTATAAAGGACCCATGATGACTTCTCAATATTGCATATATGCCCCTAATAGGGACCTATGCATATTTATCTTTTATTTTATAGTTTTTATTGCAATTATGCCCTTTTACTCTTTCATCAATATTTTGAGCTTTTGAACTCCAAATCTAATGATTTCAGTTTCATTTTACTGCTAATTCGATGCTCTTCATAATGACATTATTATTTATCTGATTTGATGCATAATTTAACTTGCGAAATTTTAAATGATTTGTGTGTCATCTGCTTGCCATTTAAATGCCATTAATTATTATTACGCCTCAACTGATATTGGAATCGACTCACTTTTGATTGCTCATTGATTGGCTTGTTTTTCAGGACATATTTCTGCTTGCATCATCATACATCAATACATATCATTTTGCATCATTCTAAATTATTAAAAACTAAATAAAAATGGCATATTCCTCCACATGCATTGTATGGCATTTAATACTGCCTCAGATTTGTTCTACACTTAATTAAAATTAAAATAAAAAAATGCATGGCACACATTGCATTGTTTTACATCATGCTCCATATTTTAAGTGTTTAAAAATCAATAAAAAAACATGTGCTTTCTTCGTATGCACCTCATACATCTTGTTTGTTGCACCTTTGTTTTGCATGCTTATCTTTGCATTATTTCATGCATATTATTTGTCTTATTTTTGTGTGCATTCGTCTGCATTGAGAAGATCTAAACTAATAATTTAATCACTAATTTTAATCATTAATTTCCTATTAATCTATGAGGAGGCTCGTGTCATTGTGTCCGAATTTGGCATGCTTGCCAAGTAGAAAATCATCACCACATATTCAAGCTTGTGGCCGATTCTGCACATATCCAAAATTGCCTCCCGTGCTACGTTAAAATGGCATTATTAAAAAGGTGATTTTGTGGTTTATCAGATGGCACCATTGCCAGGGACACAACTCATCCTTTGTTGTATTTTTTTGGGATTTTAATGCGTTATTTTTTAGTTGATTATTTTCAAACATTAGGTCTTATTATCGTGATTATTGCATCACTTATGTTGATTAAATTCCTTGATACATTTTTGACAATTTTTCTGTGGCAAGGTCCGTGGAGATGGAGGACACTCAATCGACATGGAGGCGTGGAGTCGGGAGCTCCCGCTATGAGGAGTCGCATAAGAGATTCTAAAGACACAGGTATTTTAATTAGCAATTCGTTTCATTTCATTTTGTGTATATTTTTATCCTCCTTCGATGTCTCGTGTGTGTACATGGACATGGACATTTGCATGTGTTGTGCGAAGCCTATTTCACCCCAGTCCGGGTGGGGCTTCACTTGAGAGTTCGAACCTAGGGATAGGCATGCAGATCTATGAGCTTCCCTTATTTCATATATTTTGCGCTTGATTTGCATGTTAGGACACATAAATAAGGATCGAGGAGAATTCACTTCTTCTCCTTGATTCATTTAAACACGCATAAGCATTGATTTGTTTAGCAAAAATTAACTCAAAATTTTCTCGATAATAATATCATGTTTAGAGTGTGGCTTCCTTGACTTGCATGCATACAGTGTTAAAATTTTGATAAAGTCTTGCATGTGCATGGAGAATGCTGGAGGCACTGTAAGTTTCTCTCTCAAGCATGCATCATGGTTTTCTCAAATGCACTGGTTTTTCTCGATCTTCCTCTTGATTTATCACTTAGGATATTAAAAGAAATTTGGAATGGCCGTTAGATGATGCATGTTTGATATGTGCTCATTTCAATATAGTGATAACTTAAAGCATAAAAATGGGACAATTAATGTAAGTTGACAAAAACAAAATGTAATAAAATGAACCTGGGATTATGGGAGAGCAATATCCAAATTGTACGCAGATTTTGATAGAATGTAGAGAGGTGAGGACGTATCCCTAGGATAGTGCCCAAAACCTATCTTTAAACCCTGCATAATGGACTAGAAATTTGGATGATCACTAATTAAAATAGATAAGATAAATTTGGCCGAACCTTTACAACCCTCATGTGTGAAGTTGGTGAAATCATGGGTATCATTGCTTACTTGGTTGAGCCTGAATGTATTTTTCACCCAACCCTCCCATGACCCGAGTTACTCCATCCCCATATCCACATATTCAATCATATCTGTAAATCCACTCCCCCTCTAACCCTCACTAATACCCTAGTCCCCTATCCTTATTTAATCATCCAGATACTTAAGCTACTCTTCGGCCTATGTATGGGGGAAATCTTGTACATTCTATGAGTATTCACCTCGGGTCCCTCCATCCTCATTGTATACTCTCTACTAGGCTCTTCTCAGCCTAAGTATGGGGGGACCCGATCCCCTACCACCTTCTCTCCACTCATTTGATCCCTTCCCCTAGTCATCTTCTTATACTTAGGTTATTCTTAACCTAAGTATAGGGGGGCCTCCCAAGTCAGTTCATATGTGCTCTCCTGTATTTTTTGACATGAGCTATGGCTTCATATCACTTTGTGCTATGAGACATAGCAAAAACAAAGTATAGGGGGTGTACCATATATACTTCATATATATTTTAGCCATAGCTCATATTTTAAAAATTTTGATTTTTTTTAAAATCTTGGGGCTAGGGTATATTATTTTTGTGAATTGATTTTCATAAATTTTTTTGTAAAAGCTTTGAAAAGTTTTCTAAATTGTTTGACACTATTTTGAAAAATATTTGATAACGATTTGAAAAATGAGGGTTAACTCATTTTGAAAATCGTTTGAAAAATATTTTGAAAATATATATATTATGTGACATGGTTTGAAAAATATTTTCAAAATTCTTTCAAAAATAATGGATTAAGTGAGACTAATGTGTGTTATTCTAACCTTATTCCAAATCCTATAAAATCTGAAAAATTTATAACTTTTTTAGCAACGATTCTGACCACTAAGCTTAAAATGAGTAGCTACTTCTCAGTAAGGGAAATATGGTCTCCCTTAGCAGAGTGGGTGGTTAAAGATAATATGATTGGCACCATCTTGAAGTAATATGAATAGCCGTCTAACAATCCGTACTTACACCCACACTGGCTAGAAGAAGATGCAACTATTCATGTGAGTTTGGTCCGATCAGTATTTCTCTAAAGAAACTAAAAAATCCATAAAAATTGCAAATTTTAAAAATCACAAAAATCACTAACTTTGGAGTTGGTGTATCCCTGACACATTCAATATCACTCAAGTCTTGAGGATATGAGGACTGAGGTCTTGAGAGTTTGAGTTTACCAGCCTTAGTAATCAGGGTTTGAAACTTAATAATCACACTTCCCTATATTGAAAGATATGAGCGCTGTATTGCGCTCTTAATATCTACCTTCTAAGAATATGATCAACAAATCTCTTTCACAACTGCATGAATGATGAGATGAGTTAAGATATCATTGGAGGGACTAGAACTGGAGATTTGAGTATAGATCTGATCTAATGATGCTCGAGGATGGGATAAAGTCAATGAAGGCTTCATGAAACCTGAGTGTCAGCAAACCCTAGCAAGTATGTGAATAAGTTCCAATGCTATCTTTTGATATTAACCCATGTACCAGAGTGTAATGAAACTAAATAAATTGTTGATCAATGTGCGCCATCTTGGTAAAAGCAGTTGATTTAACCTACAAAAATAAAAAAAAATCGTGAATAAAAAGAGCTCTCAAATACAAAGTAAAATTCAAAGAGCTTCAATCAAAGACGGGAGCTCGCAACCATTTCAAAGTGTCCACTTGGACCAAAGCTAATTAGGGCCAATGAGTCAGGCTAGTACCTCAAAAGGGCTCTACATCGTAAGCAATACAAGTCTGGATGCAAGTATATTAGATACTTAAAGAAGACACGCCCATGTGAACTCCCAGGATAACAAGTACAGACGACTCAGAAACTCTTAACGGACACACTGGTCAACAACCAAAAATACATGTGTTGAGTAATAAGGCACTCGATATTACCCTTGTTCCAATGTGAGGGAGAGAAGAAAATATACAAAATTATGCCCTCCATCATCTGGTCTTCCATTTACATTTTCAGGTCTGACAAACTAATGAGATGTTAGATTGTATGCAAGAGATCTATTCCCTAGTGTTGAGGATTAGATCTAGAGGAGAGTCTTCTGGACTGGAGCCTTGGGTAACATCTCGACTCGACTCTCATAATTGCGGCACACTAAATGTCATAATATTATATGTAAAAATAGAGAGTCTAATAATTAGAGAAATCGGATTTCTTTTGACTAGAGCTTGGTTGAGACCTGAGTTTTAGGATCACTCATATTAAGGGTCCTTGATGCATTGAGCCATGAAAATTCACATGCACTATCAGGGATTAATCTAACTCCTTCATTCTTTAGATGCTCGAGGATGACCATAGTATGGGGGGGGGGGGTGATGAATATGTGATTTATCATCACTATACTCCTCAATTATCCTCTGAGCATGAACAATTCAATAAAAATCATCAATAATTCAACTTTATTAACAATCGTCCCTTCTCTTGTAAACAACCCTAATTATTATATAAAAATTAACCCCTTTTATTTTCTTTATTTTCTATTTAAAACTCAATAAGAATAGATTAATTATTATAGATATTTATTTTGGATTTTAAAAAGCAATTAAAAAGACAAAAATTACAAAACAATTAAAATGTCGTGTTTTTGTTCATTAAAAATACTCTCCAAAATTTTGCTTTCTTTATTTAATCTCTTTTGATTTTTTGTCCAAATGAACTTGTAGATCTCCTCGAGATCTACAACTTTCATGTTTTGAATTTTTTTTAATTATTCATCCTTTTTATTTCTTTGCTTTTTTCCTTAATTTTCTGATTTTTGAATAAATTGATTGGGCCACGTGTGCCTGGCTCTTTACTCGCCACATGTCGCCTTCCCGGACCGTTTGATCCAACCGCTTACCTCATATACAACGTCCCTCTCTACTCCTCTCACAACCCTTGGATCAGTGCTCCTCTGATCCAATCTCAACCGCTCCTTCCCCTCTTAACCACACCCGTTAGACGGCTTCACATCCAACGATCAGAAGCCCTCCACGTCACCCTTTTCTTCCCAGCCATAGGATAAAACCCATGACTTCATCTCAACCATCCCTCAGTGCTGCACCTACGACCCTTGGATCAGATCTGATCCCATCCACTTTCTCTCGTCTGCTTTCTGGCTGTTGGATCGCAAGATCCAACGACCCACACCTCGTCTCCCACCTCGAGTCACCCTCTCTCTCCTACGATAGCTCATCGTTCCTCGCCCCTTCACCCATTTACTACAGCCATTACAAGCACCCTCTCCACACATCAAAGCCACCCTCACGTCACCATCACTCCCTTCCTACTTGCCTGGTCATCACTCTCTCTTGATCGACGCCCCAAGATCGTGAATCAGCCGTTACAAAGTCGCCCTCCACCTATGTAATTATCGGAAGTTTCTCCTTTAAAAGCTCCTCCTCCGCTCACTTCTACACCCATCCACCACTAGACATGAGTCCCCCTTAGGCCACACCCCTTCCCCGTGAAAGGGGGAGGATGGATCGAGTTCCGAAGATAGACTTAACCCTCAAGTGTGACCCTTGTCCCCCCTGGCCAAGTCACGTCCCCTCCATGGTCGTTGAGAACCATGCTCCGTTCGTGCATGTCGTGCGAAGACCCGAGCTCTTCAGGAGCTCACCTAAGGCCATCCCCTCCACCTGGTTCTTCTCAGATCAAGGTAAGCTTTCCACCTTCACCTTCTCGTGTTTTCTCCTAATTTTTTCCTTGCACACATACAGTCCCTAGTCCAATTGACTGTTCCTCCACCTTTGCCACACTTCAATCAACTTCACCAACAATTCTGATCACCTCCTTTCTTCCTCCACAACCTCGTCGACTCTAGGCCTCCTCCTCCACTGGAGGTGGAGGAGGACACACTACATGCACCATCTTCTACACCCCATTCGCCCGCCATCCCCACCCGTCTCACTTCGACTATCCACCCCCACTAACCATTTGTAGGCATCCCTTCAATCGTCAGAATTCAGGCAGAGCTCAGATCTAGAGCTCTGCCTTCGGTGAGTCTTCATCGTCAGCCATCGCCAGCGGTCGTTCGACTAAGCCGCCCTACGACCTTCCTCGCGTGTCATCTAGCAACCTCTAGCGATCTTCAAGGAGCATGTAGGAGCGCGATGGAGCTCTGTCCGCCTTGCTAGAGCTCCATTTGCGCCACCACCATCGTGACAGATGGCAAGCACCCAGAGATACAATTGTCGTTGGATGGCACCCATCCGGTGACCATCCAACGACCCAGATGCATCCATGTTGACCCTTCAAAGCACGCGACTCGATGGACCAGAGCCTTCGCCTGAAGCATCTCAGGATGAAACATAGCCCAAGGCACCTGTAGTGGCACCTGACCTCCATCTGAATCTTGCCCTCCTCCAGAGCCTAGCTCGCGCACGTGCAACATGCATGCGGGTTGGGTATTTTGCATGCCAGCCCGCTAACTCCTTTAACTTACGAAGAAGTCCCACCCAAGCGCGCATGCCTCACGTGACGCGCCTGAGTAATTTTCAAAGGACCCTCGTCAGCTTCTCAATATTGCATATATGCCCATGATCGGGACCTTTTATGCATATTTATATTTCATTTTTATAGTTTTTTATTGCAATTATGCCCTTTCACTTTTCCTCAATATCTTGAACTTATGAAATCCAAATCCAATGGTTTTAATTTCATTTTACTGCTAGTTTATGTCTCTTCATAATGGCATTTAATATTGCCTCACTTGAGCTTATGCTAGTTATTTCTTTGATTTGATGCATACTTTAAGTTGCGAAAATTTAGATGATTAATGTGCCATCTGCTCGTCATTTAAATGCAATTAATTATTGTTGTGCCTCAGTTGATATTGAAATCGACTCACTTTTGATTGCTCATTGATTGGCTTATTTTTTTAGGGTATGTTTTTGCTTGCATCATCATACAACATTGCATATCTACTAAAAACTAAATAAAAATTGCATTTTCCTCTGCATGCATTGCATGGCATTTAATATTGCCTCACATTTGTTCTGCATTCAATTAAAATGAAAAATAAAAAATTGCATAGCACGCATTGCACTGTTTTACATCATGTCCCATATTTTAAGTGTTTAAAAATCAATAGAAAAACATGTGTTTTCTTTGCATGCACCTCACACATCTTGTTCATTGCACCCTTGTTTTGCATGTCTGACTTTGCATTATTTAATGCATATTATTTTGTCTCATTTTTGTGTGCATTCTGTCTACATTGAGAAGACCTAGACTAAGAATTTAGTCACTCATTTTAATCACCAATTTCCTATTAATCAACAAGGAGGCTCGTGTCCCTATATTCGACCTTGGTATGCTTGCCACGTAAAAAATCGCCACATATTCAAGCTTATGGTCGATTCTATGCAAATCCAAAATCCCCTCCTGTGCTATGATAAGATGACATTATTAAAGAGGCAATTTTGTGGTTTATCAATCACTTATGTTCAAAAGATTAAGGGCCCGTCCGGTTCGGGAACAAGCAGGAATAAGGATGGTGAGTAAGGAGAATAAGGGTCTATTTTTTGTTCGGCTGGAGGATATATAGGAATATGGAGAATAATGTGAAATAAAGGTATGTAAGGTGGGATAAAGATAGGAATAAGAGTGAAATAAGATGGAATAATGGAGAATAGTTGTACCATTGGGAACCGTGTCGGAAGGAGAATTGGCCCCTTATTCCAGGGCTTATTCTCCTACCAAACAGGGCCTAAAGGCCTCAACTGCTAATCTATCCGAGTTGGGTCAATTGTAATCCTTCACTAATCGAGGGACTGGGTCTCCCTCAAACTTAATCACCTTGTTTTCTTGCGTAGCAATGCCAACCCTTTTGTTCAACTCATCGACGCATATCTTCTTGCCACATGGCTGACCGTCAAACCACGCAGGCATCTAGAAGTATAGTATTGATACCTTCCATTTGCGCCTAACGTGCACGTAACATGCATCACATGTGGGGTAATTTTGCATAAAAGCCCATGTATTTTTTCTTATTACAGAGAAGGACCTTCCGATTTTTTGTGCTTCCTAATTTTATTGAAATATTGCAAGGACAACCCTGAGTTGTTTAAAATCATGCAATTCTTTTTTTATTGGAAAGAAGACTTACTTCTATCATACATCTATTTTCACCAATTTGTTAAGCCATTAATTTTTTAAAGTAAAAGTACCTTTTTTGACTCGTTTTATGCATATTAAGTTGTAGGCTTCATACTTTTTGGCTCATTTTTGATATAGTGTAGCTCGGATATAGGTCTAATTGTTAACCATGTTTAATAAAAAACAATTAGCAATTGTGCGGATGTAGAAATTTTTTGGAAAACTAAAAATAACTGGTTACAATCTTTCATTTGCTTCATTATGGATTTTCTGTGGACTTTTATTCAAATTTAATATTAGAAAAATTCAAAAAAAATCATTTCGTCCTTCTATTGTATTTTTTAAAGGGATTTTTACCCGACATACCCTATAATCTTTGCCAATTACCTCTATGATATTTGAAATAACGTAATTCCTCCCTTGACCCCGTAAACTTACTAGCTCTTACCTCACAGACCTCGTGGTTAACCCCTATCCATTTATCCGTTAAAACTGACCGGATTCCACTATATTTTTTTATATCAAGGATTTTTACACCCATACCCCTGTAATTAGCACCGCAGTGCTCCTCCTCCTAGCCCCACTCCCCCGAGCCCTGCGCCTAGCTGCCCCCCTGTCGCCTCCCCCCCTCCCCGCTCCTCCCCTGCCCGCCGTTGAGGAGCCCCGCGCGCAGCAGTTCCCCCGCCTCCTCATCTCTCGAAGCCCCCCGCGCCCAGCTACCCCCGCCTTCCCTGCTCACCTCGAAGCCCCCCAACCCCCGGCTCCTCCCCTGCCCGCCGCTCGAAGTCCCCTGCGTCGCTCAGAGCCCCCCCTCGCTGCCTCCACTGCCTGCCGCTCGAAGACCCCCCCCGCCGTCGTCTTCCTAGCTCACCTCAAAGCGCCCCCCGCAAGCCCAGCTGCCCCCTCCCCCCCACACGCCCAGCTGCCCCCTCCCCCCGCCCGCCCGCTCGAAGCCCCCCCTCGCGCCCAACTGCCTCCCTTGCCCGCCGCTCGAAGCTCCTTCGTGCCCAGCTGTCCCCCACCCCCGCCGCCTCCCCTGCCCGCCACTCGAAGTCCCCTACGCCTAGCTGCCCCTCCCCCGCCGCCGCCCCCCTACCCGCCACTCGAAGCCCCCCGCACCGAGCTGCCCCCCGCTGCTTGAGATGTTATTCCACCCCCTCCTCGCGTTGTTATTCCAGTCGTTGTTCGTTCCTCCTCAATATACTTCATTGGAAAGAGGAAGAAGAAGGGGAGAGAAGAAAGAAGGAGAGAGTAGAAGAAAAGACACCGTTGGATTTGATGTGGTTTGATTAACTCACTTTTAACCCAAGCAAGTTAGGACAAAATGTGTCAATTTAACGGCAGGGTTTGTGGAGTAAGACGGAGCAAGTTTACGAGGTCGAGGGAGGAATTACGTTGTTTCAAAGGTCATATAGGTAATTGACAAAGATTATAGGGTCTGTCGGGTAAAAATCCCTTTTTTAAAATAATTTCTTTTATATTCAAATAATTAAAAAATAGATTGCTCTAATATGAATCTACAACATATCCAACACGCATTTAGAGATATTTTATCTACCTTCTAAAATCTCAAAACACATACACCTAGAAAATATCATTAATAATTCATATAAATTCAAAATGAAAAAGGTGTTCTGGATTCATCTTTGAACTTTTTTTAGAGAAAAATATCTACTGATTTTTCATCTTCATTTTTGAGCCATGATCCTATTTTCAACGTTGGGTCCATTTCCCTTATTTTCTCTTTTATATTTTTTACTTATATTAGATTTTTTATTTTCCTTTTATTAAAAATATCAAAAAAATAATTGTAACTCATAAAACATATTATCTATATTTTTATCTTATTTTCATTCCTTTGAATTTTATTTTATAACATAATTTTCTTTCTCTTATATGTAAATATTATAAACCATTTTTCCTTTTATAAAAAATGAAAATCTACAAAATTAAAAATAATTAACGTTAAAAATATATAAATATTATATATATTCTTCCACTTAATTAGGTATAAGATAAAAACACCAAAAACAAAGTATAACACAAATAACAAAAAACTAAAAATCATTTAAAAATACATATATACACATATACATGCAGAGGGAGGGACTGTGAGAGACGGTACAATTTTGGAATTGAGTCAGATGGCTAGGATTCGGGTAGGGTTGCCTCCTTGTATTCGACATAGGCACAATTTTCTAGTTAGTTCAAGTGTTGACATAATTTTGTTTGATTAATCATCTACTAGGGTGCTACACCACATCAATTTTAGAATTCCTGCTTGGTGGCACATAGATCATATATGCCCAAATTACTGACTTTCTTCTAAAACCTGGTAGTATTATCTCTTGTTGAAGACATCATCAACTTGTTCTTTAGCTTTAATGTATGGCAACAGAAGTTCCTTAGGTCAAATTCTCTCTTGGATGAAATGATGATTAATCTCAACATGCAAGACACGATTATAGACAGATTTATGGTAGGCTTGTTGTCACATGATAATTTCATAGGCAACTCAAAATTAACTTAATATCAGCAGAAAAATCTTAAAGCCATAACATTTTTACAACACCTAGTGCCACAACTACGTACTCAACTTCAACACATGACCTTGCATAATTAGACTATTGTTTGCTTCTCCAAATCACTAGATTAGATTGATTCTCATATCAATGCACCCAATTCAATCAGAATCGGTGTAACCCTCAATTTCTGTCATCATATTTAATAACAACGATCTATTTTCCAATATTCTTTTTCAATGTGGCTGAATATACAATCCATTTCTTTCATATATATGCATATTAATGGAAGCATGCATAAATTGACTCACCACTTTTACACTATATGTGATATCAGGTCTAGTAAGGATGGGATAAATAAGTTTCCCCATAAGTCTCTGGTACCGGTTCTTGAAGTATTCATTGATTTGATTCCCACCCTTGATACTCAACTAGTGGATTTCCTCAATAGGAGTAGTGGTAGGTTTACACCTCAACTTTCTATTTTACTTCAATAAATCTACGTTATAATTTCTTTGACTTAAAATTAGTTTTCATTAGATCTTGCCATTTCAATACATAAGAAGTACTTTAGATTACCAAGTCCTTTTAGGTCAAACATCATAACAACCTCTACTTTTAGGAATACAATATTCTTCTCATCATCTCCTATGATAATCATGTCATTAACATGATAAAAAATAGAAGGTCACTTTATTTACCATCCTTTTGACAAAAAGGGTATGATCTTCATTACCTTGATTTAATCCTAGTATGATCATCACCACTCTAAGCTTCTCGAACCAAGCCCTAGATGATTGTTCGGTCCATGTAAAGCTTTATTTAATTTGCAGTATTTTTTTCTCATGGACATGTGGCATATGCATGTAAGTTCGTTCTTAGAGATCTCCATTAAAAAATGCATTTTTAATGTCATGTGATGAAGTTTCCACTCATTTAGATTATCTACTAAAAGACCAACTCACATACTTCTCATTTTTACCACACGGGCAAAAGTTTCCAAGTAGTCATCACCATACTTTTGACTGAAGCCCTTGAAATAAGTCTAGTCTTGTATATCTATACATGTCCATTTGACTTTTATTTTATGGTATAAACCCACTTTAAAATGACTATATGCAACCAATCTAGAATATCCACAACATCCCATGTACAATTATATTTAAGGTTTAATGGGGCTGGACATCCAACATGGCTGTCCCTGCCCTATTTTTGGTATTTTTTATTTTCTTTTTCAAAAATATAACCATATATATTCATCTAAATATCCCTCCTACATGTCTTTCGAATTCCATCAGAAATAGAGACTCATATGCCCTCCCTCTAGAACAAGTCGATTACAACAATGTTTAGACCATCAAAATTATCTGTTCTAGATGGAGGACATAGGAGTCTCTGTTTCTGATGAAATTCGAATGACATATTGAAGGGATTTATAAATGAATACACATGGTGATATTAAAAAAAATAAAAAATTTTACGGAAAAATGAGATGAGGGCAACCCCATTTTCCCCTTATATTTATGGGCCTCCATATCCTTATGCATAG
The DNA here is from genome assembly GCA_037367405.1 of Ottelia alismoides. Lineage (NCBI taxonomy): Eukaryota > Viridiplantae > Streptophyta > Magnoliopsida > Alismatales > Hydrocharitaceae > Ottelia > Ottelia alismoides. The sequence continues at coordinate 256,934 of JAZKJV010011261.1, forward strand.
CCCTTAACCCCTTTAGAATCACAATCAACTTTAGCAACATTCCTAGGAAATAAATAAGAAAAAGGAGAAAATATGAACCATTTACATTTTTTTTAAGTTTAAAGTGCCATTATTTTTGTCCATATCTCATGGGGGTGGGGTGGGGTGGGGGGGGGGGGTTATCTCCTCCATGTCCATGTGCGACCGAATCCTCTTCAAAGATGACCGACCCATCAACATCCACATCTTCACCTCTATCAATAACACCTTTTTTCAAATTCATTTTCCAGTTCAACATTTGAATAGTGACTTGGATCATCCAAGGGTCGAACATGATCAATTTATTTTTCTCAAGTTTGCAACTAAGTCCCTTATTGATCTTGCCTATGTAAGTTTTCTTATGCCAATGAGAGAAATGAGACCACTACCCCTATCTTTGTGTCAATCTAAGTGGAGTCGTTCAAAGAAGCCATTAAATCATAACAAGCATCGAAAAGAAGAATTTCCTTGTGGATTCCTGTAAAGCCTTGAACTTAGCCTTCTCTCATATCATGTGTCATAAGACCCAGCTTATCAAGAGAAACCAACAGAATTTATTTCGTGCTAATCAGAATTCATTTTAAATTGTTATGATTTTCCAAAGAAAGAGAAGTAAGGAGGCTTAAGACATTATTAACCCTAATGACCGTTATCAAGACTAATTAGTCATGATTAAGGATACTAATGACATATTAAGTACTACTAATCACCATAAACAGACACTAATCATAGGTTACTGAAACATAATCGTGATTAGTGAAAGTCACGATTAACACTAATTAAGCATCATTAGCGAATATAGAAGCTTATGAAAGGTTCTAACTCAAACTCTAAGTTTCAATATAAGCCTTGGCCATTACCATGGGCCAAAACAATGGGCCACTAACCACGATTAAGGGTTTACATGGACTGGCCATGTTAGTTGTTTTCTAAAGCCTATAAATAACTGCCTATCCATTCAATCTCTATGATTTCTACTACCAACACTACCTCGAGGGCTAGGGTCGAGAGGTCAGGAGGAGGAGAGGGAGGCAAGGAAGGAGTGCCAGTGAAGTGCAATCGGGAGGACGAGGAGGCAGACAATGCGATCCTCTCCTAGTTGGCTTCGTGTGAGGTAAGTAGATCTAAATTGAGCTAGATTTTCGATTATCTTCCTTTCTGATTTTTTGTGTTGTATTTTGAGGAGAAATCTGCGCATAGTCCTGCTCGGGTGTGGGCGGCTCGCACGTTAGTGAGCATACGAGTTCTTCGTATAACTCACTTACTCTTGACAAGAGATTTGCTTATTCTGCAGTTTTTATCGATTTTATAATTGTTTTGATGGAGGAATCTATATAATACCCTATTTATGTGCGGACGGCTAGGCCGTCAGTGAACCCTACGATTCATCACACGCTTCACTAACCTAAATGCATGGTGTCTACCAGTTCTCCATCGCTTGTAGTTCTATTACATTCTTTCGGTTTCGTTGTTGTTTTTCCTCTCGATGATTTTATAGAGGAAACTCTTTCAATTTTCTTTAGAAATATGTTCCAATATAAGAGGAAACTTCGTCGAAATTTTCATAGAAATATACCCTCATATAAGGGGAAATTCTGCTGAAAGTTTCCTTGAAATATCACCCCGTATAAGGGGAAGCTCTGCAGGAATTATGAGGAAAATATGTTCTCAGGGTTCTTTGTGTTATTCGTTCGTTATTCGCGTTCTTGGCACGTTCTTTGTGTTCTTGATACAAAAGTGAAATTCGATTATTTCAAGAGTTGTAGATCACCCTTTCTAAAAAAGAATCACGATAAAGCATTGCATATGTGAGAGAGAGCTCAATTAGGTAATGCAATCCTATGATTTGCTATTGGGTTCATATGAGATCCTTGAAATTCCTGATTTTATGTTCTCTACTACGAAGAACCCTAATTTGATTATTTTTAAGAAGTTGCTTTGTGATTCCTATTAAAATAATGGCTACACATTGAATTGATGAAGTGGCTTGGAAAGATAGGATTTGGGAGTTAAAATAAGTATAAATACAAGTATATATACATAGGAATTAATACATATGTAAGTCTATATTCAGTTTTGATGAATAAACAAATTGAAGGCTTAACAGAGGAATTACATTATGGAAATTGATGTGCATTGAAATGGATCCGGAAAAGGATCACGTGTTACGTTAAGGATGACTAGGAATAGAACTACAAGTCGAGCATGCAATCTGTATTTTTGTCAGAAGGAACCTGTATTGGCGTGATCCTACCTAATATTATCATATTATGATAAATGCACATGAAAGGAATGAGTGATTTGCAACACATGGTATTGGGTGTGCCAATATCTTTAGGTTGAATGATAGAAGATGTGATCGTGCCATGTGGAGGTACGTGGTGGCATGATTAGCGGTTGGATTACGATAACACTTGATATAAGCTGTTGGTAAAAAGATTAAGATGCAACCTATGGTTTTAAGCAACCAGGACCTCGAGGACAATATGCTTCTGTGTTGAACAAGTGGTAGGATCTAAGGACCCCGTGTTACTAAAGAAGGTATTGTCAAGGGTAGATTGGAGGATTGGTTGGGGTGATGGGCATCGACCTAAGCTCATAAATATAAACTCAATCCCCAATCCTGAAGTATCCATAGCTTCAGGGTCCGCAGAAGGGAGAGTACCAATCCCTGGCGTGGATTAAAATGGATATGAACTAAAATAAAAATGGAATAAAAGAACAATTGTATAATTTTGCTTTCTGAACCTTTCAAACATCGTGCTTGTTATATATTTCTTTCCTTTGTGATTGATTACTGGATCATTTCTTCCCCATATTTTCTGAAAACCCAACAACTATCGGAGAATCATCACTGGGAAAATAGCCATCCAGACAACCATAGTAGCATTACCCCATAACGTAGTTGGTAATCTTTTTATGCATTTCCTTTCCAATTGATATACATTTATATGGTTATAATGGAATAATGTGCCATGTAAACTTTATTTTGTGAATGGAAAAGTGCTGAATGATTTCTTCTTAGTATTTTTAATTGCAGTCTGTTTTTGAATGTTAGTTGTGATTGCTGAATAAATTATTGATGAGTAACTAAATCCGGATATGGGAGGACTTGACGATCCGGAATTCGAGGTGATTACTATTTGGTATCAGAGCTAGACTACTCCAATAATTTGTTTAGTAATTGACAAATATGAGCGGTATTCAGAAATTAAAGTTGTATTAAGATCCTTTGATCTTAATAATTGACTACAATACAATTCACAAGTCATTGCCTCTTATGTACATTATGCTAAGACGTCTACGACCTAACCTTTAGCCTTGATTCTTCCCAATATCATAGCAGGCCGAGACATGTCTAGGTAATTAGTGGCTATAATGGCAATGCTCCAAGAGATGGGGCAAATGCATCATGCATTAGAGGAGAAGCTCAATGCACAAGCTTTGAGACCTGAGGCATCCAAACATGTGGATGCTAGGGTCGAAGGTTCTGTTTGCCTTTTCGAGTAAGAATCTAGTTACCATCCTTACATTGAGTCTGATCCTACTCCGGTTGAAGAAGCAATAGAGAAGGCCCTTCTCAGGCACCAAAAATTACTTGACGATTATCTAAAGGGAATGATTCCTTGATTCAAAAGCATAGAGACACTTACTGAGATTGAATTATGGCTTGATGATGTTAATAGGATGTTAAATATAATATATGCACCAGCAAACACTTTGGTGCACTTTGGTGACTACTATCTAGCAAACTATGCAAGACAATGGTGAGAGCTATTTCCAAGAAATTAGTAAATCCCGTTCTATGGGATATCTTTGAAGAAAGGTTCCGAGCTCACTTCTGTCCCTCCTATTGGGAAGAATTGAAGAGAAGAGAGTTGGCTTCTCTAACCCAGGGCTCCAAGACATGTGAGATTATCATATTCAGTTTACTGAGCTACTACATTATTCCCCAGCTTTAGAAGCTTTACCATAAGAGCGTCTTACCAAATTTCTTAGCGGGCTTCCAAGAGATCTTAGAGAGAAGCTTGCGGGTTTAGAGCCACTACTATATATGAAACAATGGACATCACTTCTTGTATTGAGATGGAAATGGATGAAAATTGTAAAGAAGAAGCTTCCACTTTAGTGGTGGACCATCCAAATACAAGGTGAATTATAATCGCAGGGACCACTATTATCATCCAGTTGATTCTAGTATAAGCTCACCACATATCAAGAAGAGGGGGTTTATCTGGACCTTTACTATACCCTCGTAACTCAAGAATAGGAGCTAGTACCTCCGTAGTTTGGTCTTCAACTCATACATGAACATATGCATGTTATTACTGTCATCAAGAAGGCCACTTTAAGAAAGACTATCTATAGTTGAGAGGATTAGGGTTTAAGACAACCCCAACCAATAATGTAACATCCATATTGAGTAATGACACAACACGTGGAGGAAGAAAGGGTAGAGGTCACAACTCACAAGGACCGCCTCCTACGCAGAAATCACCACAAAGCGTTGTAGGCTCTAGCTTGCCTATTCCTAATGACCAGCTTAATGCAATCACTGGAGAAAAAGCTTACAATTCAGACACGATCGCACGGGATACCGTTACTATCCATGGCCTTTCAGTACATGCCTTGTTTGAATTTGGTGCTTCGCATTCATACATTACTCAATGATTAGTACCCACTGTGGGTAAGATATCAGTAGAAGCACAATAGTCCTATCTGATCAACTGACCAGGAGGACAAGTATTTATAATATGACAGCTACCTTTTTCCTTACTATTTATTGAAAAGGATGACTTTGATCTCACCGTAGAGATGAACTAGCTAGAAAGGCATCATGCATGCCTTGACTATTTTCAGAATAACTTTTGACCTTCCTAACTTGATAGAGTTCCAGTTCATTGGAAAGACATCCGATGATGATGTCGAAGCATCTCTACTCTGAAGGCACAACAATTGTTAGAGTGAGGGGGACAAGGCAACTTATGTATCTACTACGTCAGGGTTAGACAGAATGATAGAAGATGTACCTATAGTATGCAAGTTTCTTGATGTATTTCCAGAAGAATTACCTGGATTACCACCTGAGCGAGAGATTGAATTTGAAATCTCTCTTACACCTGATACTCAATCTATCTCTATCCCCATATAGGATGTCACCATCTGAGTTATGAGATTTAAATGTACAATTACAAGAACTGTTAGACAAAGGATTTATTCATCCTAGTGCTTCACCATGAGGTGCACCTGTCTTGTTTATGAGGAAGAAGGTTGGGTTAATGTGGTTGTGCATTGACTATAGACAACTAAACAAGAGGACAATAAAGAACAAGTATCCTCTGCCAAGAATAGATGATCTCTTTGACCAGTTGCAAGGTTCGACTGTGTATTCCAAAATTAACTTAAAATCTAGATATTGTCAATTAAAAATGAAAGATACGAATATTCCCAAGATAGCCTTTCGAACTAGATTCGGACATTATGATTTTTTAGTTATGCTTTTGGACTGACAAATGCCTAAGCAACCTTTATGGATGTCATGAATAGAGTATTCATGGAGTTCCTAGATCACTTTATGGTAGTCTTCATTGAAGACGTACTTATTCACTCGAAGGATAAGTACTAACATGAACACAATCTCAGGCAGACACTCGAAACACTAAGGAAAACAAATAAAATGCTAAATATAACGAATGCGACTTATAACTATATTAAGTATCCTTCTTAGGCCATGTTATTTCTATGACAGATATATCAATTGATCATATGAAGGACAGTGTTGTGATGAGTTGGGAGCACCCGAAGACTATCACAAAAATATGATCTTTTCTGGGTCTAGCTGGGTATTATAGAAGATTTGTGAAGGACTTTTCACGGATAACATTACCAATGACTAGGCCGACTTAGAAGGAAGTCCCATTCAAATGGTCGGATGCATGCGAAACTAGTTTTCAGACACTGAAGGAATGCCTAACATCTGCACCTATCCTTACTCTACCCTCTGGGACTGAAGGGTTTACAACGTACATTGATGCATCTAAAGAGGTACATGGGGTAGTTCTTATGCAATACGGTAAGGTAGTTGCCTATGCATCATGACAACTCAAGATACATGAGAGGAATTACCCGACACATGACCTTGAACTAGCTGTCGTAGTCTTCGCATTGAAGATATGGAGACATTACCTCTATGGTATTACTTTTGAGATCTTCACCGATCATAAAAGCTTGAAATATTTATTTGACCAAAAGGAGTTCAATATGAGGCGTAGATGGTGGTTAGAGCTGTTGAAGGACTATGATTGCACTATCTCTTATCACCTCGGTAAGGGGAATGTCGTAGCAGATGCCCTTAGGAGAAAAACTTGTTCACCTGGGTTGGAGAGTGCTATCCATTTCTGGGATTTATTGTCAACGTTGAGTGAAAGGAAACCATTTGATAGTAGTGCTGATACTATAACTATTCCTCACCGATACAGAAGAGAGATCTGGGATAAAAAAAGAAAGGACACGAGGATGATCCAATCCTTAAAGACTTGAGACAACAACTTGATAAGAATGAGATAGAGTGTTTCCATAGACAAGATGGGTTACTGTATCACTATCACAGAGTTTGTATACCAAACACACTCGAGTTGAGGAAATACATCTTACGTGAAGTACATTGCTCCAGACTATCTATTTATCCCATAATTACGAAGATGTATAAGGATCTTAGTTCACATTTTTAGTGGTCGGGAATGAAGAAGGATGTTGCTGAATTTGTGAATTCTGGGTTCATGACAATACCTTCGACATTACTTCAACTCTTCCCCTAAAGGGAGGACCCATGAAAGTAAGATTCATGCTTAAGGAAAGTGACATCTTTAGTAGCACACATCTTCCCATTCTTAGGATATAAACATTTATGTCCCTTCTGAGTTGAGGAGTGTTCCAAGAAATTCTTTTGATTGCTCACACATTATTTTTTTGCATTGGGTACAGAGTTGTGAATACAAAAAACAAACCTAAATATCTTCGAAGAAAGTATAAACAACTTGTTCTCGGGATGAACATCAGAAATTGGAGTTTCCATATTTAAACTTCTTGAAGGAATCATTCTATAAGGAAGGAAATAGTAAGAATATCTTCTCACATAAGCGCTTGGGCATACTTCTTTATAGCAAAGGGCTCTACTAACTTGAAGTAGGTGTATGTTCTTTTGCTTTGCTTGCCCATTTTTTTGTTGGTATTAGCTACATGAACTCTCACGTGCAGTTCCCTTGGTATTGAACATGGCATGCAATTCTTTAGACAAATAATCATGAGCATTATCAGACCTAAAATGATTTATCACCTTCCTATGTTATGTCTCAATAAGCTTAAAAAAAGAGATCACTATGTTGATAACTTCTCCATGACTACGGAGCAAATACAAGAATATAATTCTATAGTAACCAATAAACATAATAAAGTACTTGTATCTATTAACAAAAAACATTCAAGGTACTCCAGACATAAGAGTGAATTAACTTTACAAATTCACTAGGATAAGTGGAGCACGTGTGTTTAACATTCAAACATGGCACACTAGTCCGCCGAGCTCAAACTTTGAATAATAAAGGAAACAACTCTTTCAGATTACAAAGTAGAAGATGATCGAGATATTTATGGCACTATATGAACATACTAGGAATCCTTCTCATGTTTCCTTCCCCGAATCATAGTTTGTTAACATAGCTATTTAATAGGTAGATGGCACAGATCTTGAGAAACCTAACCAATCACAATCCTCCTTCTTGTCACCAAATCTTGCAACATACAACGATTAGAAGAGAAAAATAGTTCCCTCTATAATTCTTCTATGATCTTCCTGATAGAAAGAAGATTTAGAGGCATGTTAGGAGCATGAAGAGCATTATGGGTAACAATTTTGTCAAAATAAGATAACTTCCTTTCACGCCATTATAACATCATCCTTGTTCAATGTCAATTTACAGACACTAAAAAGTTTTGGATCACATGTCATATAGTCAGTGGAAAAACTATCAACTATCCAGTCTTTGTTCTCACTTGTATTCATATCATTACTTTTCTTCGAAATGGCTACAACAAGAGCACCATTGGTACCATTGGTAATATATGCCTTGTTTGAATTTTCTTCACGAGTTCCTATCATACTTAAATAAGTATAAAGTCTATGAATCTGATCATGATTGATTTGAATAGACGGATTGTCTATTTTTAGATTTCCCATAGTTTATATTTTGTCCTTTGCAACCATGTGGAACAGAATAGGCAATAGGCAAGCATAACCTCGTAATCTCAACAACAACAACAACAACACATTACTAATATCTGATCACAACGGCTAAACAAACAAAGGAACCCGTGTGCACAGAACAATGCCACCCCTATGAGAGGAGTAACAACAAGATGCAAGCAATAACACTAGCAAGAAGCATACCACAAAAAAGAACTGAATCTATTCTTGAAGATGATTTTCAGATTTAGTGTCAAAGGAGCAATGGTTACATCCTATTGACAACCCAAAAAAGAACCGCTCTCAAAATAGTGCAATCAAAACAATATCCAATGTGATGATGTAGGCTTTGAACTCTTATCCATCATTTTTTTGTTGGCTTGAATGTGGGTTAGTATCACACTCCAACATTACTTGATGATGAATATAGATGCTGTAATTTGCTAAAAGACTTCCATGCTCCACAAGAGAGGAAATAAGTCACAACCAACACACAAATAGATAGCGAGAGAAAAAAACGCACAGCCCAAGTTTCCAGGCATCAAATAAGAAAAAAAAAACCTTTCGCCAAAACACAAGCTCCCTTCGTGCAATCATAGAAACAACATAAATTCTGGAGTGGGAGTTGCACTACACCACAATCTCCGCGAGCGCATCAACTAGGCCGCATAGAATTGGGGTGCGTGGCAACTAGGATGCACTAAATTGGGGCACAACAGAACGACGGGCATCTACTGCGAGACGGACTCCACAACCAAGGACGAGAGCTTCCACAAAAGTGGGTCTTCATGAAATTGTGCAGCTACATGGACACAATAGTAAAAAATTTCCAAAAACCTTTAATAAAAACAATCTTAATCGAGATTCATCACAATTACCACCATAACAACTTTGGTGATCACAAATATAACATCGATGCCATGTAGAATAACAAGGACCAATGACATGAAAATTAATGTGGAAAAATCACGGAAGGAAGTTCCATGTTGCTAACTACAACTAGGGGTTTTCTTTTTCTATATCAAATAGGAAGAATTACATATACGGTCCCATTAGGTAGGATGGATCCTCTCCAAGATCCATTTATCCATTTAACAAGATACTTAAAATATTGTAATGCCCTCACCCTCTCTGTATATAGCTCAAATATGAGACCCACAATTCAATTCTAAAAATGACTTTATATAGGATACAACTCAATTCCGAAAATGATCAGGTGTATAATTCCTTTAGAGTTCCTAATCCTAGCACCCTCTACTACCTAGATTCAAAAACGAACTTGCTTTTAATTTTTGATGATTACTTTTGCATTCTACCATAATAGATTCAAAACAGATCTTGTTTTTAGTTTTGGACGATTACTTTTCCATTCTGCTTAACCATTACTATCATCTTTGCGGGATTTTTGTTCCGTGCGTGTTTTTGAAAAAAACTCAACTATGGCTGGTTCCAAGTCCGGGTAAATTGAGGAGGGTTGCATTAGGTAGCCGACATCCAACGTAAAACAGCCGGAGACAACTTCCTAATTAGTATTTTTTTTGAAAACTACTATTTATGAAGTTGCCTCAAGACTGTCGGATCTTTTCAAAATGGATTTAAGCAAACATTTAGATTTCGTTGGGGTGTTTCCTAATTGCAACGTGTTGCATTGTCCGAATACCATGAAAAGTTGGAAAGGGTCGCTACATCGTTGTCTAGATGTATTCAAAATTTACAGGTTTCTCGCGTGAGGAACACATGTGAGTAAATAAGCTAGTTCCGTTGCATCACCACTCAGATGCAATCCAAAATTTGCAAGAGTTTTTGCATGATGGACGCATGCGAGTAAAGAATTTAGTCCAAAAGAGATTGCAAATGAAGTTGCGGATATGTAGTTGGAATATTGGCACTTTGATTGGAAAATCAATGGAGGCAATAGATACGATGGAAAGAAGGAAGATCCAGGTACTATGTCTCCAAGAGTTGGGTTAAAGGAAGTAAAGGAAATAGAGAAGACATGCTTTAAACTTTGGTATTCAGGTAAAGATAAGGGTAGAAACGGTGTTGGAGCGGGTTGTTCATAAGGATTTGAAGGATTGTATGGTTAAGGTGCAAAGATTCGGGGATCAGATTTTTTTTGCTAAAATTGGTGCTTGAAGAATAAACTTTGAATATCATCTCAGTTTATGCACCACAAATTAGTCTAGATGAAAGGATTAAACAAGATTTTTGGGAGGATCTGGATAAGATTTTACAAAGAATACCACAAAGAGAGATGATTTACATGAGTGGAGATCTTAATGGACATATGGGAAATGGTGCTTCTGGGTATGCTAGTGTTCATGGAGGTCATGGCTCCGGGGATATAAATGAAGAGGGAAAAGTCATTCTGGATTTTGTAACAGCTTATGATCTTTTCATAGCAAACACTCTCTTCAAGAAGAGGGAGGAGCAGTTAGGTACTGATAAGAGTGGCCCAATTAGAATACAGATAAATTACTTTGCGTTGAGGAGAAGGGATCGATTGTGTTGCAAAGATTGCAAAGTAATCCCACGAGAGAGTTTGACAACCCAACATCACTTGTTAGTCATGGATGTGCAAATAGAAGTGCTGGTAAAGAAAAGGAGGGTTACCAAGATCACTAGAACTAGATGGTGGAATCTTCAACTGGAGCAATCAAGCTTTAGGCAGAAGGTTTTAGAAGGCTTATCTTGGGATCATAGCCGAAGTGCAAATGAGATGTGGGAGGCAATAACATCTTGTATCCGATAGGTAGCCAAAGAGATACAAGGTGAGTCAAAGGGAGGAGCTTCAGAACAAAAGGAGGCTTGGTGGTGGAGTGGAGGGGTGCAAGAGAAGCTCAAAATTAAAAGAGCATGCTTTAAAGCTATGTCTAAGGTAGAACAGAGTAAACTGCCACAAACTACAAAATAGTGAAGAGGGAAGCAAAGAAGGCTGTAAGAGAAACTAAGTCAAAAAGCTTATGAGGTTTTATACAAAAATCTCGACACTGAGGAGGACCAAAAGGATATATTCAGGTTGGCCACATCAAGAGAAAGAAAGACGAATGACCTTTCTCTAGTGAGATTCATTAAGGATGAGGAAGGTCACGTGCTTCTTATTAAGAAGGATATAGAGGCTAGATGGAAGCAGTATTTCCATAAGATTTTCACCGGAGAAGGAAATAGAGAGATCACTTTAGGTGATCTAGATAGTAATGAAAGTTACTTGAATCGTGCAAGCTATAAATAAAAACAAAGAAAGGAAGTAGAGGAGGCTTTGATGGTTATGAGAGCTGGGAAAGGTGTAGGACCGGATGACATTCCTATAGAAGTACGGAGAATTTTAGGTGAGAGTGGTTTGACTTGACTTATAAATTTATTCAATGTTGTTTGGCGAAACAAAAAAATGCATGAAGATTGGAGGAGAAGCAACGTGGTGTCTCTTTATAAGAACAAAGGGGGCAATCAAAATGATCCAAATTATAGAGGTATCAAGCTGATGAGTCACAAAATGATAGTTTGGGAATGTGTGATCGAAAGAAGGTTGAGGCAAGTTTCCAAAGTAAAAGAAAATCAATTTGGATTCATGCCAGGTCGCTCAACCATTGAAGCCATCCATTTGCTGAGGAGAACAATAAAAAGTTGTAGAGTTAAAAGGAAAAATCTTATGATTTTTATTGATTTGGAGAAGGGTTACGATTCTGTCCCACGCGAGATATTGTGGAGAGTTTTGGAGAAGAGACAAGTTCATATCCTATACATGAACCTCATAAAAGATATGTATGATAGGGCTTTATCTTATATAAAGATCCAGTCTGGGAAGACTGATTATTTTAACATTAATATTGATTTACATCAAGGTTCAACTTTAAGTCTATTTCTTATTAACTTTGATTATGAACGAGTTGACAAGTCACATTCAAAATGAGATACTTTGGTGTATGTTATATATTGAGATATTGTGTTGATTGATGAGACTAAAAATAGAGTAAATGAGAAGTTTGATGTTTGGAGACATGCTTTGGAGACTAAGGATTTCATATAAGTAGGACTAAAACTGAATATATAGAGTGCGCTTTTGATGGAAGCAATGATGAATGAATCAAAGTGAAGATTAGTGACGATAACATTCAGAAAAGATATTCTTTTAGATACATGAGATCTTTTTTCAACATGACGGGGAAATTGATGGAATTGTTACTAATAGAATAAATACAACATGGCTAAAGCGAAGAGGAGCGTTGTTCTCCGTGACAAGAAATTTCCTTTGAAAATCAAAGGAAAGTTCTACAAAGTAGACGTGATACTTGCTATGCTCTATGGATCTGAATGTTAACCTATGAACCATACATAGACATGTGCAGAGAATGACAGTCGTAGAAATGGAAATGCTAAGATGGATGTATGAACACACATAAAGACCAAATTTGGAATGATGCAATCATAATGAAAGTTGGTGTAGCCCTGATCAAGGATAATATGCGAGAAAACCTTTTAAAGTGGTTTGGCCATTTGCAAAGGAGGTTAATTGATACATTGGTTAGGAGATGCGAGTTTTGAGATGTTGAGCCTGCTAAGAGAGGGTGATGAAGGCCCAATAAGTGTTGGAATGAGACTTTATGAAGGGATCTTAGTTTTTTGTATCTATATCCGAGAATGATCCAAGATATATCTGAGTGGAGGCCAAAAATCCGTGTAGCCGACCCAACTTAATATGGGAAAAGGCTTTGTTGTTTGGTGTTTTTGAAAAAAAAAAGTCATCAAACTTCGGATTGCTTTCCTAACACATCGTAAGTTTTCCCAACGTTGCTGCCCACTTTTGAGGCTTCACAGTACTTGAAGTCCCAATATTCTCGTACAAGGCTCATGTATTAATTATCCGAAAGTAGTAAATTCGATGTAAGGTTGGAACACCTCCCCAATTGCCATCAAGAAGTCTGTTAAATATCATCGTTTCTTAAACAAACATGAATTCACAAACTACACATTTGCAAAATTCAAAATACAGTAGAATCATCATAAATTGGAGTACTATTTTTTCGTGATACGGTTGACATTGAGTGTTCATCCCCGTTTCCTCTGATATACAAGATCAAAAGCTACCTAAAGTATATTTACTCTTTTTCTTTAACTGCCCCCACAGGTTACACACACAAAGCCACCCAAGGGATACGTACACATCTATTCAATGAGTGGGTACATACACTGTGACCATCGTCAAAATAGAAAAAACAGATATGACACAGAAATGCTGCTAATTATACAACCATAGACAGTGAGGTCAATCAAAAAAGAAAAGATATCTAAAAGAAATCGGTAAAAAAATTATATCAGGATCTCGACGCCTTGGACTGTGTTCTCATACTAGCTCTACGAGCCACGTCCCATGGCTTCTGTGTCACAAACACGCCCTGCTGTGATGCAAAGAATGACTCGTATCCTGGGGAGTCAAATGCAAAACCAGTGTGCTTGGAGGTTTCCCTGGGTAGCTGAGAGATAGCATAACTCCTAGCCTCTTCGGGCGTGAGGTTGTTACCAATCTCCAGCAATGCGTTCCTCCTCGTCTCTTCCACTTCGTCCTTGTGGATCTCCTGTATAATTTGGTAATCGTAAGGGAAGAACCATCGTTGAAGCCTGCAAAAAACATATGTACCAGCCATCATGAGTAGTGAAGCGGAAGGGATGATGATATAGGTTCCACAAATCCATCAAAATTGGTGTGACCTTTCGAACCCAACATAACTTCATAAATGGACATATGAACTTGGGATTTTTACATATATTATTCCTTCCTGAACTTTCTTATAATACTTATGCCCCTATCTAATTTCTATAAAATCATCTGTATTTAAGCTTGTGCCCCTGTTAATTAACCTATATGAATCAAACCATAAAAAATACAATCGAAGGGCTAATATTCAATGAAAGTATATACAAATCACTCCCCAAACTATGTAAATATTTCTTTTTTTCGTTCTATTCATCTTTTTTTATCATCATTTTCCCCAACATTCCCAATCTGTCCCCGACCTTCGGAAGATGACTTTGACCAGCTACGTAGAACTCCAGTTTATGTTGCACCATGGTGGATTGATTTTCCCTTGAATGTTGTTGATTGGGAAGAAACCCTTGAAGCTTGCGTGGCTCTTTCTTCACCAGTGACATTCAATTCTCCCAGAGAATGTGTTCCAGTGCCCAGGGCAAGGGATAGTAGAAAGCGTATCCTCTGTTCCAAGAACCATCACATGTTCATCTTCCAGCAAAAAAGAAGGGATGGAGCACTTTTTTTTACTAGTTAAGGTGGGGAGGGTGGGGTTGGAACCCTGATCATTGGAGTGGGAGCCCACTGCTTCTACCACTAGACCATTTAAGGGATGGAGTACTTAAGAGTAAAGGTTAGGCTCTGTTCATCTTCCATTAAACGACCCTTCCATAAACAATATCAACATGTTCGTCCTTTCTGTCTTATTTTCACCTACCCCTCTAAGTGTGGAGGAAGACGAAGCGTTGGTAATTTCACAAGCACCTATACTGCTAAAATAAGTATGGGCAACCGGATCTTGAATAAGGTTGTCATATATTGACGTTCTTAAAGTTTTGTTTGCATTAACTAGATGGAGTTTTACAAGGATGTGCACCTCATTATGAACGTACCAATGAAGATCATTAATGAACCTCAACATGGATGAAATAAAAAGATATATAATGACTGCTATAAAAAAAATTGATAGCAAAATTCCAACTTTCTCTATGGCAGGAGTCAGAAGAGATGCAGTCAAAATAATTTTTAACTCACCCATTGTATACGAAGTCACCAAAAAGTGCAGTTACGGGAACAAGTATGAGCGTAAGATAGAAGTAGAGTGTGCTCATTAATACATAAATAACAAAGAATATATTTTCCTGCAAAAACAACACCATGTTAGCTACAATACGTTGCAAAAGAAAGATGTAATGGATGTCTCCGATACTTACTTGTCTGTCATAAGGAGTCATTACCCCAGAGTAAATGAATATAAAAACAAACCAAGCCAAGATGCTTCCTCCCACGCTTATGTAATGCCACCTTGTGATTGAATTACATAACATAAGAAGCCTCAAGTTGACAGTTACAACAACAGACGTGAAAGCCATGGTACTGACATCCCAAAGCCCAAATATCTTCCCTGATGAACTGTGACCATAATGACTAGCTGCAGCCGTGAAGTAATACAAGACCAGTGATTGGTAAAATGAAAAGAAAGCCCAAACTGCTACAACCCTCCATTTAAAGAACATATTTCTAATACCCTCACGATAAAGCTCGGGGTACCTTTTTGAAAGCGAAGCACTGACATCCTGAAAGAAATAGACGGGGAAAACAAATCAAATTACAAATCCCCAACAAAAGCAGAAAAAAATGATACTAAGAGAAAATAATGCTATATAGTATGTTAGAACAAACAATGAGATGGTAACATACCTTGTCAAATAACCCCACTATAATGACAGGTAAAGCTGTAAAAATAACATTATACAGAGACTGGAACCAATCATCATAGAACCTTTGGCCAGAAAAACCAGTTTGGAAGGTAAACCAAAACTGGGTTAACGTGAAAGTAAGATTCTTGTAAAAGAAGTATGTCACAACCTATAAATGGACAAATAACATCAGATACCATAAAGATATATAGAAGAAACTGAAGTTTCCAGAAAATAAAGCGAGTCAACCTTGCATAATCTGAGGTATGACCATCGTCCATGCACAAGAAGCAGATCACTAAGAAAGCGAAACTGAGCAATAGCAAAATCACTCGCCATTACAGCCTGCATTCCTTCCAGTCCACTTATGCCAACACCAACATGGGCAGCTTGAATCATGCTGACATCATTCGCACCATCACCAATGCTTAGTGTGATCTTTTTGGCTCCTTTTTTTACCAAACTCGTGACCTTCAAGAACATGTGAAAGAAGAATTAAATTTTCTTTGCATAACATGCTGTCCATTATTTTAGTCATGCCATCTGTAGTTTAAAAACAACAGTGAAATCACCAACTGAATCTGCTGAACCTTAACACAGAATGGAAACAACTACTTGCAAAGGATCCCGACCTATACAAGAGCCAACTCCACATAAACTGTTAAGATATTTGTGTTATCGGGTGCTTTCTATCATGTTTATGTTCTATGGTCCCTTCTTTGTAATTTACCCATAAAGCTTTTCTCTTATATAAGAGAGCTCTAGGGTTTGATAATAAAACATCTTTTTCGATTCCCTTCAACATGGTATCAGAGCGACGGTCCTAGACCGGAGCCTGTACCCTACTTCTTCGTCCCCACCGAAAGCCTCACGCGCCGCCGTCGCTGCACGATCAGATCCTCGTGCTCCCCACGCCCCCTGTTGTCTTGCACGTCTGCGCTGTCGCGTGGCGGTGCTGTGCGCACAGCCTGCGCGCCCTAGTACCTCACGCGCGCGTGCCGTGCGCGTCTGCGCGGCTGCGCCCTGTGTGCCCTAGCGCTTTCCCGTGCCCGAGCGCCCGTGCCCTAGCCTCTGCGCCCGAGAGTCCGTGTCTGAGCGCCCATGCCCTAGCCTCCTGCGCCCTAGTTTCTTGTCTATAAATATGGAAGGGGTTGTGGTATGAGTCTACGCCCACAACCGCCTTCATATATGTCCGAGTAGACATTCTCGTCTAAGCTTGGTGTAATCCCAGTCTATAGAGATTGTTGCTATCATGTCCGACAACAAGGTGGATGTTCCATCCATGGGTACCTTCAAAGGTCCAACACCCATTGTCAAAATGGATGGAACCAACTATGAACTGTGGGCCATGCAGTTCATAAGTTTGATGCAATGTAATGGCATGGAGCACATCCTCACTACAGAGGAGCCACGTGACAAGACTGGGATAAATGCATCATGGGAGGTGGATGATGCGTATGCTCGTGTATGGCTATCTGGGACCGTTTCCACGGAGATAGCTAAGGATATACTGAGCCAGCCTACTGCAAAGGCTATGTGGGACATTCTTGCCACTACTTACTCTCCGGCAAAGAATGAGTCTAAGATACTCCAACTCCAGCATGGTATCTTCACATCGAAGCAGAATGGTCGTCCACCCTCTATACTTCTTTGAGGGGTATGTTCGTGAAGCTACATGGTTACATACCTTTGACTGCTACACCAGAGCAGCTCAAGGCACATAGAGACTCCGTGATGACAGGGGTATTTCTAGCAGCCCTGGATCCGGAATATGATGCAGCTCGTGCCCAGATCCTCACTGATGCTACCATACCTTCGATGGAGGAGGCTTATTGAAGACTGAGCAGACTATCTATATCCTCTGGTAATACCTTACAACACCAGACATCTTCAGCTATGGCAGCCTCACGTGGCAGAGGCAACCATACAGTATATCGTGGTCGAGGAAGTTCCAACCGTGGCAGAGGCAGCCATACAGTATATCGTGGTCGAGGAAGTTCCAACCGTGGTAGAGGAGGCGGCAGTCGAGTTCGACCATGCACATTCTGTCACAGGACAGGTCATTCTGAGGAAACCTGCTATTCTAAGCATGGGTTTCCTGTGTCAGCCATGGTTGCAGAGCAGACACAACAGACTGGGAATTTACCTGATCATAGGTTTGATGAGCTCGTAGCACGACTGAGAGAGATTATGCCTGGCACATCTGGAACCACTAGCTTTCCTTCAGGATCCTAAGAAGTGACTGCATCAGCCTCAGCATCAACATCTACGTCAGGTACAGTGTTTGCCTTTACTACGTGTTAAAGGGCAGACTTGTCAGAATGGATCATGGATTCAGGTGCATGACATTATCTCTGTGGTGACAGAGGTCAGTTCAGTGTTTTTCACCCGTACAGTCTGGACGATCAGTTGTGATAGCAGATGGTACACATTCCCCCATAACTGGTCAGGGGGAGGTGCAATTGACTCCTACCTTGCGACTTCCTAATGTTCTCTATGCACCTGAATTTTCCATGAATTTATTATCAATTAGTCAAATCACCAAAGATTTACATTGTCATGCCATATTTGATCCATCTGCTCTTGTGTTTCAGGATATACTGACGGGCAGAGTGATTGGAAGTATCCGTGAGCAAGGGGGCCTTTACAGACTTGTGCAGTCTCCATATGCTGGTGTCTCATCCTCTTTACACACTGGGTCTGTTTCTCCGTATATGTGGCATCTGCGATTTGGCCATCTTCCTCTGCAAAAGCTGGCTCATGTTCTTCCACATATTTCTCCTCGTTCCACTTTCCAGTGCGAGGCCTGTCAGCTTGGGAAGCATCATCGGTTCTCTTTCCAGAGTCATCAGGGTCCGAGTAGACATAGTCTGTTTAAGTTGTTTCATTTCGATATTTGGGGTCCTAGTCGTGTCCAAGATCATTAGGGGCACATATTTTATCTTGTTGCTGTTGATGAGTTTTCTAGGCTATGTTGGGTTGTTCTTCTCAAGAACAAGTCTGATGCTGGTCCTGTTATTCAATCTTTTATTAATGAAGTAAAGAATATTTTTTCTGCCAGAATCAAGTACATACGTTCAGACAATGCTCTAGAATTCTGCAGTACTCAACTCTCTCAATTTCTTAAATCTCAGGGCATTGTGCATCAGACATCATGTCCATATACCTCCCAACAGAATGGGGTGACAGAAAGGAAACACCGCCATCTGTTGGACGTTATCAGGACCCTCTTGATTCAGAGCTGTGCTCCTCATTCCTATTGGGGAGATGCAGTTCTAACTGCTTGTTACAAGGTGAATCGTATGCCTTCTTTTGGGGAAAAGGTCTCGTTCTTGATTGCATTTCCCGAGAAGGATCTTTTCTCGCTTACGCCTCGTGTCTTTGGCATGGCCTCAAATTTCAGCGAAATTCGGTCGAATTTCTGTCGAATATCAATATCCAGTCGGAATCGAAATTCGACCGAAATGACCGAAATGAATGAAATATGAGGGCCCTAGTACAAAAAATGACCGAAATGACCGAAATTTCGGTCGAAATTGTAGAGATGGTTGATAGTCCTTCATGTTATTTCTATTTCTTTATGTACTTCTCATGTAATTTACCCAAGGGCTCTCTCCCTATATAAGAGACCCGAGGGCTCTATGGAATGAATCATCGAAGTATTCTAACATGGTATCAGAGCCATGACCCTAACCTAGGGTTTTCCACCGCCCCCCCCTCTCTAGGGTTTCGACGTCCACCGAAATTCCATCGAAATTCTGTTTTGGTCGATATCGAAATGGTGACCGAAATCGACATTTAAGGCCTTGGTCTTTGGATCGGTTGCGTTTGTTCATCAACTCTCTCCTGGTCTTGACAAGCTTTCTCCAAGGTCTGTCAAATGTGTATTTGTTGGGTATTCCAAAACCCAAAAGGGCTATCGTTGTTTTGATCCTGTTCGGCGAAGGTACTAAGTCAGTGCTGATGTCACTTTCTTTAAGTCTATTATGTATTTTTCTCCCACAAGTGATAGGCTTGCTCTGTCAGAGGATGGCGAAGATATTTATATGCCTCCTCCGTCATTGCCATGTTCTCCTCTATCTCCACCACCACCACCACCGCTGCCACCACCACCACAACCACCACCACCACCACTGAATCCTACTTTCTTTCCACAGGTCTATCAGCGAAGGCCTCAGGCTCATGCGCCTCCTCCATCATCCAGCACGCCCGAGGTATGTCTTGATCATTTGAGTTCTTCTGATGGCACGGGTGACTTGCTTGCACAAAATGAGATTCAGAATGCAGATGATACTTCTCCTACTCATGATGATGATCTGGATATTCCTATTGCACTCCGGAGGCAAAAGCGTGCACGTACGATGAACCCCAAATATGGGGTGGACTTTGGTTCTTATGTTTCCTTGGAGCGTCTGTCCAAGGAATTTCAACACTTTGTTGTGAGCTTGTCAGCTATACAGATACCACGGTCGTATCAGGAGGCCTTGCAGAGCAGTCCGTGGCGTTTAGCCATGGAGGAAGAGATGACAGCATTACAATCGCGAGGTACGTGGAGCGTTGTCCACCCTCCACCATGTCCGTCTGTTGTTGGTAGCAAATGGATTTTTACTGTGAAGCAGCGTGCTGATGGTACAGTGGACCGATACAAGGCCAGGTTGGTTGCTAGTGGGTTCACCCAAACGTATGGGGTGGACTATCATGACACGTTCTCACCTGTGGTGCGTCATTCTACCTTAAGAATTCTCATTTCCGTTGCTGTGGTGAGAGATTGACCCCTTTTCCAGTTGGATGTCAAAAATGCTTTCTTGTATGGTGATTTGCAAGAGGAGGTCTACATGCAGCAACCACCTGGGTCTGTTGCCGATGGGGAGTCCAGTATGGTATGCCGTCTTCATAAGGCTATATATGGCCTTAAGCAGAGTCCGAGGGATTGGTTTCAGAAGCTCTTATAATTGATTGAACAGAAGGGGTTTGTCAGATCTACTGCAGATCATACTCTCTTTGTAAAGAGAGACCAACGAGGTATTGTGGTCATCTTGGTTTATGTTGATGACATTGTTATCTCTGGCAGTGATGCACAGGGAATTCAGGCAGCAAAGGACTTCCTTGGACATCAGTTTGTTATCAAGGACTTGGGTATGCTTCGCTACTTCCTTGGACTGGAATTTGCGCGAAATCAACAGGGTATGGCTTATGACACAAAGGAAGTATATTACTGATCTTCTATCTGAGACAGGAATGACATGATGTAGACCAGCTACTACCCCAATGGATCCTAATGTGAAGCTTCATGATGATGGATCTGAGGAGGTGGACAAGAGACGTTACAGAAAACTGGTAGGGAAATTATTGTATGTCACTATTACCAGGCCTGATATATCTTTTGCTGTGAGTAAAGTCAGTTCATGGAGCAACCCAGGCAGGCACACATGGATGTTGTATTCATGATTCTGAGATACTTGAAGTCATCTCCAGATGCAGGTCTTCTGTTTAGGAGAGACACGTCTCTCTCTGTTACGGGGTGTGCAGATGTAGATTATAATGGATTTCCTAATGACAGGAAGTCTACTTCAGGCTTTATTGTCTTTGTTGGCAGCTTATTAGTCTCATGGAAGAGTAAGAAACAAACAGTTGTTGCTCGATCCAGTGCAGAATCAGAATATAGAGCTATGGTCCAAGGTAGTACTGAGATGATGTGGGTCAAATCTGTCCTAACTGATTTAACGATTGAAGTACCTCTTCCTATGCAGCTCAAATGTGATCATCAGGCAGCGTTATTTATAGCTAACAATCCAAGATTTCATGAAAAGACAAAGCACATTGAAGTAGACTGTCATTACACTCGTGATTTGATCCAAAAGGGGCTTATCTCAACATCTTATGTTGCGTCAGGAGATCAGATTGCCGATATGTTTACTAAAGCTATGGCTAGAGGTCCTTTTCATCACTGTTGTTCCAAGCTGAGCATGATAGTATGCTCCAGCTTGAGGGGGAGTGTTAAGATATTTGTGTTATCGGGTGCTTTCTATCATGTTTATGTTTTATGGTCCCTTCTTTGTAATTTACCCATAGAGTTTTTCTCCTATATAAGAGAGCTCTAGGGTTTGAAAATAAAACATCTTTTTCGGTTCCCTTCAACATAAACTGTACTGAAATGTATATTTCAAAAACACAATAAGAAAGAAAAAAGAGAAGTCTACCAAAATGATAGTGCCATAGCAAAGAAAAAAGGAAAGCCTGCCAAAACAATAACATTATAGCATTTTCCATTGATGAAAATGGTTATTTCTTTAGAAGAATGAAAAAATCCACACGCAAATACAACAAACAATAAACACACATATAATATACAATAAAAATTAAATTTTTCACCTGAGCTTTTTGTAGCGGAGAAACTCGACAGCAAACAACTGCATTACAGTTCAAACTCAACGCAAGCAATTTCCCACGCAGATTTGGTTCCAGCGCATATGTCAAGCACTTGCCATCGATTATAAGAGCCAACTTTGGTCCTGATATAGAAAAAAGCAAATGATTTGCCTCCTCAAGGTATTGTTCCAGATCTCTCTTCACCATGTCTCTAATATAACGTACAAGTTCTGCTTGATCTCCCTACAAAACAATCAGCAGGCAATCAATGAAATGAGAAGCACTGTTAAAAACAAAAAATGGCATGCAATTTTTAATGCTGGTGGAAGTTACACAGTTTGTTACTCACCCTATTCTCCACCTCCCTAATTTCATCGGCATCAGAACTGATGATGAACTGCTTCATGCTGTTGTCAATCAAACTGCATGCTGCCGGAAAAAAATATAAAAAGATAAATTATACAAAATTTTGTAGAACTGGCACCATTAAATCTAAGTTATTACTATTTGAATCATGTTGCTTCTTACCATAAGCTATATTTATTGCCGTTTCGAGCTTATCTCCAGTCAAAACCCAGATCTTTATTCCAGCTCTAGAAAGAGTTTCAATGCACGATGGAACTCCTTCTTGAAGTTTATCCTCTATCGCAGTGCAGCCAATTAGGGTAAGATCCCTCTCGATCAGTTCTGCTACCTGCAAGATATCATAATACAATGTCACTTATGGCAATGAAGGAAACAAAATTGATATTCATCATTAGGTCTGTTAATCAAATCAAGAATGTCACATTGGATTTGATTCAAGTTCGCCCGTTAATAACTTGATTCAAGGCTGTTCATCAATAGCGTGATTTGACAATGTTCCAAATAGTTCAATTTGACTTCAAAAAGAAATCAAACTTAAACTCTATATTTAAGAGTGATATTTTAACAAATCATCTGTCTACGTAACATATACTCATTCAATAAATGAAGGAATTCGATTGGATAAAAATACATGACATTACACAGTTGTTGAATACACCATATCAGATCAAATTTGCCTATGAAACACAATAGTCTATGGTCTGCCCAGAAGTAAGCAAAACTTAATATAAGATTTTGTGAGATAAGTGAAAGTCCCAAGATTCCCAACAAACCCTCCTCAAAACCCATGATGTTTTCCCTTCAGCACTTAATAGCCAACATCTTTTACTCCCCATTTGAAAAATGAACGACTTTAATATGATATATAAATGTAACAATAAAAAATGTAAAATACACCACATAGAACACATTTTCCTCTGACACATGATATTATATGACATGCCCAGAAATGGTGGGTTTTTTTATCCAACCACCTATGCAATTAGGTATATGGAATCCAGTTCAACCAAGTTCAACTGAAATCGAACCAGAATTCATTCTTTTAAATAGTGATATTTGTGGGAGCTGAGCATGTCTTTTGTTACCAACACAAGTTCTAATCAACTCAACCATAACCACCATAACCACTTCTTGTAAACGATTGATCCCATTATTCTACCAACTATAAAATATTTAGTTCAGACATTATATATGTATAGTTTAAAAGTTTGATGTTGTATATGCTAAAATATTATATATGTAATGTTAGATATTTACATCATGTATGCATTTCTAATAGCTATACATACAAGTATGTATTACTGTTGGTGGAAATGAGTGAACTGTTTATTCCATAGAATCCTAGTCTCCCTTAAATAGAGAGAACCATGGGTAAATTACATAAGAGTCCAGAAGAAAAAATAGAAAATATGAAACAGTACATAATGACATAACATAACATAAATCTCTACACTCCCCCTCAAGATGGAGAATAGATGTCAATCATGCTCAGCTTGGAAGAACATCTCTGAAAGGGTCCTCTGAGCAATGGCTTGGTAAATATGTCGGCAGTCTGATCCTCTGAACTAACGTGTGAAGTAGAAATCAAGCCCTTCTAGATCATATCTCTAGTGTAGTGGCAGTCTACTTCGATATGCTTTGTTCTTTTGTGAAATGCTGGATTGTCGGCAATAAACAAACCTGCTTGATTGTCACACTGAAGCTGCACGGGTAACGGTACATCTATATGTAAGTCTTCTAATACAACTCGAACCCACATCATCTCCGTGCTCGCTTGCGCCATGGCCCTATATTCACATTCAGCGCTAGACCTCGCCACAACAATTTGTTTCTTGCTTTTCCAAGAAACCAGAGAGCTCCCCACAAAAACGGCAAAGCCTGAAGTAGACTTACGATCCTTAAGACACCCTGCATAATCTGCGTTTGCACAAGCTGAAATAGATAAATCTGTGTTCTTTCTAAACAGCAACCCTGAGCCTGGAGAAGACTTTAGATACCTCAGTATCATGTATATGGCATCCATATGAACTTGTCTTGGCTGCTCCATAAATTGACTCACCGACTTACTGCAAAAGCAATATCGGGTCGAGTTATAGTGATGAAGCTTACCCACCATCTCTCTATATCTTCTCCTGTCCACTTCTTCAGTATCATTGTCATACAGTTTCATACTTGGATCCATAGGAGTGCTCGATGGTCTACATCTAACCATGCTTGTTTCAACCAGAAAATCTGTAATATATTTCCTTTGGGTCATCACCAGACCCTGTGCATTCCTGGCAAATTCCAACCCCAGAAAATATCTTAGGGTACCAAGATCCTTCATGACAAACTGACGGCCCAAGAATGCTTTTGCCATCTCTACTCCCTGAACGTCATCTCTTGTAACCAGAATATCATAAACATATACCATGATGACAATTGTATCTCTAGAAGTCTTCTGAATGAACAATGAGTGATCCGCATTTGATCTTTTGAATCCATGTCGTTCAATTAGCTGAGAAAGCTTCTGGAACCACGCCCTTGGACTCTGTTTAAGGCCATATATCGCCTTGTGAAGTCTACACACCATATGATTCTTCCCCTCAGCAGTGAACCCCGGTGGCTGCTGCATGTAGACTTCCTCCTGCAGATCTCCATACAAGAATGCATTCTTCGGTGAGTGGTGGGCGAGAGGCTGCTGATGTGGAGTGGTGCGAGGCCTAGACGAAGGAAGCGTGCGATGGACATCAAGTTGAAATATGAACCAATCACGTACCACAGCAACCGATAGAAGAATGCGAAGAGTAGAGTGCCGAGCCACTGGACAGAATGTATCCAAATAGTCTACACCATAGGTTTGTGTGAAACCTCTCGCAACAAGTCTTGCCTTGTACCGATCAAGACTGTCATCTGCATGGTATTTAACTGTGAACATCCATTTGCAACTAACAATAGATGCGCCAGATGGAGCGGTAACCAGGCTCCATGTACCACGGGACTGTAAAGCATGCATTTCTTCCTCCATAGCCAATCTCCAACAGTCAATTTTCATAGCCTCTTGATAAGTCCGTGGCATCTCTACGGAAGACAAAGCCGCAGCGAACCTCTGAAAGTCACCTGTGAGACGGTGAAAGGAAACCTGGGAAGCAAACGGATAAGATGCGCAAGTCCGTTTCTGCTTCCGAATAGCAATAGGGACATCAAGGTCACCGTCCACTGTACTTAATGGTGCATCCTCCTCCTGCAACGAAGAATCCTACACATGCACATTATCTGACCCATCATTAGTAATAACATCTGAACATATCTGAGGCGTGATGGATGCTTGACGTGTAGTCTGAGCAGGACCTGACCGACGTGTATAGAATTTAGGTAATGGTGGGATAGGTGGTTGTGGAGGTGGTAGCAGTGATGTTGGTGGTGGCGTGACAACTGGAATTGGATTGGACGCAGGTGGACTCGGACTAGGAGGAGGAGGAACATAGACATCATCATTAGATGTGGAAGAGACCAACCTGTCACCTGCAGGGGAGAAGTACATAACGGACTCAAAAAATGTAACGTCAGCACTGACAAAATATTTTTTTGAAA
Organism: Ottelia alismoides; assembly: GCA_037367405.1. Lineage (NCBI taxonomy): Eukaryota > Viridiplantae > Streptophyta > Magnoliopsida > Alismatales > Hydrocharitaceae > Ottelia > Ottelia alismoides. Next base: position 282,945 of record JAZKJV010011261.1, read on the forward strand.
AGGTGATAGACGCACAACTCTAGATTAGCAGGGTTCGAGTGATATCAAGAAGGTGATGATGTTTTCTCTCTGCCACTCCATTCTGTTGAGTTGTGTAAGCACAGGTGGTTTGGTGAATAATACCTTTAGACGAAAGAAACTGGGAGAGAGAACGAGTGCGGAATTCCAATGCATTATCCGTACGAACATATTTGACAGTAGAAGAAAAAACATTCCGCACTTCACTGATAAGATTTTTAATAACATCCCCTGCTTCAGATTTATTCTTTAAAAGAAAAACCCAAGATACACGAGAAAAGTCATCAACTACAACTAGATAGAACCTGTGTCCCTGATGATCAGGTACACGACTCGGACCCCAAATATCAATATGAAACAACTCAAATGGGGAGCTACTGCTCCGACTCTGATGACTAGGGAAGCTAGAACGATAATGCTTTCCCAACTAACAAGCTTCACAACGAAACGCCGAACTCGGAAAGATATGAAGCAAGAGACGACGCATTTTCTGAAGCGGGAGGTGATCAAAGCGAAGATGTCAGGTGTACGGAGAGACTGATCCGGCTGAATGGGAAGAGACACCAGGTCAACAGCATATGAATTCCAGACCAGACGATAGAGACCATTCTGCTCATAGCCACAGCCAATCACCCTGCCCGTTAGTATGTCCTGAAAAATGAGACTTCGGGTCAAATATAGCGCGACAGTGCAAATCCTTCGTAATCTGACTAATGGATAATAAATTCATGGAAAACTCAGAAGCATGTAGAACATTCTGCAAATGCATAGAAGGTGACATGGTGATCTCCCCCTGTCCAACGATGGGGGAATGAGTCCCATCAGCTATGAGCACTGAGCGTCTAGGTGGGATGTCCCTGTATGACTCAAGTCTATCTCTGTCACGGCAGAGGTGATGGGTGGCGCCAGAATCCATAATCCAATCTGAGAGATCATGACAAGATGTAAAGGCAGTAGCACTACCTGAGGTACTGGAAGCGGCAGAAGTACTGGCAGATGCTGAAGCGACAACATCTGAGGATCCACCTGGAGAATCACTAGATGATTGAGGCATAATATCACGCAGACGCGCCACAAGCTCTTCGAACCGATGATCTGTAGTGGATGCCGACTGAGATGTAACATGCTCAGCTACACGCGCCGATGTTGGAAACCCATGCTTAGAATAACATGTATCCTCTGAGTGAGCTGTGCGATGACAAAAAGAGCACGGCGGGCGAAAACGACCTCCTCGGCCACGAGGTCCACGTCCATGAAAGGAAGACCGACCACCTCTCCCTCGCGATACCACCATCGCCGAAGGGGGTGGAGTAGATGTGCTGAAAGAAACAGAGATGCGACCGAGCCTCCGGTAAATTTCCTCCATAAGAGGAATAGTAGCATCGGTAAGTATCTGAGAGCGCTTGCCTCATACTCAGGATCAAGTGCTGCTAGTAGTACGCCCACCATGGTAGCATTCCGGAAGGTCTTCTGCTGCTCTGGAGTCGCTGTGAGTGGTATAGTGCTATATAGTATCTCAAACATCCCCCGCAGGGACGTGTACAAAGAGTGAAGCGGCCGCCCATTCTGCTTCATTGTAAAAATATCATGCTGGAGATGTAACATCTGGGTCTCGTTCCACACCTGTGAATATGTGGCAGTCAGAATATCCCACATCGCCTTGGCGGTGGGCTGATGGAGGACATCATTGACAATCTCCAATGACAGTGTTCATGATAGCCAAACCTTGGTATAAGAATCATCGGCCTCCCAGGAGGCATAGATCCCAGTCTTCTCTGCCGGCTCATCCTCGATAAGTATATGCCTATTACCGTTCGACTTCATGAGATTCATGATCTGCATCGCCCAGAGCTCATAGTTCGTCCCATCCATCTTGACTATTGGCGCTGGACCTTTGAATGCGCCTATGGAAGGCATATCGACTTTACTTTTTGACATCTTGTCGGAGACGAAAACTAGGGATTGTAGACAAGAAACCGGTGTCTACATAAACTTGATAGGATTTGAGTGCATGTGTAGACTTTTATGCACTCAAATCCATGATGAGATAGTGGCCGACCGCGGGGGGCGAAACTGGAAGGTACAGCCGGGGGCTGGAAGCGGCCGGTGGGGGCTGAAAAGGGCCGGCGGGGGCTGGAAGGGGCCGTCGGGGGCTGGTAGGGGGGCCGGTGGGGGCTGGACGGAGATGCAGAAGAGGGGCGGTGGTGAAAAGGGGCGGCGGCGGGATGAATGGGCGGCGTCGCCGAGAGAGGGGGGGGGGCGGGATGAGGGTTAGGGTTTTGGCTCTGATACCATGTTGGTGGAAATGAGTGAACTGTTTATTCCATAGAACCCTAGGCTCCCTTATATAGAGAGAACCTATGGGTAAATTACATAAGAGTCCAGAAGGAAAAATAGAAAATATGAAACGGTACATAATAACATAACATAACATAAATCTCTACAATTACATCATATATGTATCCGTATATAGATATTGCATATGTTATTGTGTATGTGTATACATATTGTTTATTGGGATTTTTACCCGGCAGACCCTATAAATCTTTTAAATTACCTCTACGACCTTTTGCATAACGTAATTACCCCATTGACCCTATAAATTACCCCAAGAACCCTCACGAGCTTCAAACAGAGTGACCACAGGGTTCATGGGGTAAGAGTTGGCAAGTTTACAGGGTCGAGGGGGGAATTATGTTGTTTCAAAGGTCGTGTAGGTAATTGGTAAAGTTTATAGGGTCTACCGAGTAAAAATCCCTTGTTTATTTGCATGTGTTTGTTTATATCTATTTGGAAGTGTATGTGTATGTATGTATTTACATTACATGTAGATGGGATGTTTATACATACAACTATATATTATTTTGTTTAAAAAATATTTGCATACACATATATGCATTGATCTTTATAAATATTGTTGGAGTATTTGGTTGTGCGCCTATTATGTTGTAGATAGGTAAATGGATACCTCCAGGATCCATTTACCCCATCCATATGTTCAGTCCCACATCTACAAGTGGTAGGACTTGGAGGTTCTGTGGAAGCTATATAAGGAGCCCCAGACCTCCTGTATCTATTAAGAAAAAGCAATGAAGCATATGACCCTTTGAGGCCTTCTCCTGTGGTTTCATCCCGCTCCTTAGGGCCTGTTTGGTGGCAGGGTTGGCCCAACCTTAGTTACTATTCACAAGGGTACTTCCTCCTCACAGATTACTATTCACCCAGCCCAACCCAACCTTGCCCAACCCTGCAACCAAACATGCCCTTAGGGAGTAGGGTTCCACGTAAAAAATCTTTGAGTTCCAAGTATTTCTAGTTCCATGCTCTGTTTATCATTTTTGCTTCCGCTTCCTATTTTCTAACATGGTATCAGAGCAGGTTCGATTCTCGATGGTTTTAAGTTCAAGTTCTTTATTTTATTTGAGATTCGATTTTGAAGTTCTTGAAGATCGATGTTTTGAAGATCCAGTTCTGTATCATTGGAGTTCCTGTTCAAGATCTGTTCTAGGCGTGCTTCTCCAGATCGAAGTCCAGTCGCGCATCTCCAGGTTCCAGGGAACCCTAGCTTTGAGGAGAAGCCTGTATTTGCTGTTTAGCAGAGGTTGCACGCAACCATCTGGCAAAGGCGCACCTTTGCTCAACGCACCTCTACGAGCCCTAACCCTAGGGTGCACAATGCTCCATGCGATCCAGTTGAAGGGGCCGAAGATTCGCGCGATGCAACCTCTAGGTCGCTTCTCTCTCGTACACCAGCCATCGTCTCCAGGCGTAGCCTCGAAATGCGCAAAACCCTAGCCTCCAAGCAGCATTCGATGGAGGCCTTGCACAGGCGGCATCCTCCTGATTCCAGCACGCTGCTGCGGCAGTCGCGCACTCTTCTTCAAGAAGCCCGATGAAGCTCCATTCTCCAGTCGTACCAGACGACTCTCCAGGCTCCAGAAGCATCGCCCCTTCCCATCAGGCGGCGGCGAGAGCTCCAGGCGGAGCCCTTGGCATCATGCAGGCAGCCCTCATCGCGTGCCCCAGCCCGGGCTCCTTCCAACACCTGGCGGCACCGCCCTCAAGCCCTCGCGTAGGCGGCACGAGGGGACCTCCACGGACCAAATACGCCACACAGGCGGAGGCGTAGTAGTCTCCAGGTCGGCGGCGGCAGATGCAGGAAGCCCCTAGCAGGGGCGTTGGCGATAAAAAAAGGGTTCCCACGATGGGAACCCTAAAGGGTAGCAGGCGTTTAAAAAAATTTGTGTAAGCTGCTTCATTGGGATGCCCAAATTGGGCGGGAGTTACTGTTATTAAAAAAAGAAGAAAGAAAGAGGAGTGCGACCCACAGAGAAAAAAAAGAGAAGTCTGCAAAAAAAATGAAGAATTTGTATAAAAAAGGTGTGTATATTAAAAAAAACCATATGCGAAAAAAAGGAAAAAACGTGATGAAAGCCGAAAAAAATGTGTCAACAGCTTATTTTTTTTAAAAAGTGTGAACGGCTTATTGTTTGTTTTATTTTATCCCCATATTCATGTCTCGACTTGGGCAGATATTCAGACTCGACTTCAGATGTTACCGAGCGTTCAGTTCAGACTCCCACATGTATGCGGTCGTTTTTTTCAGATGTGCACATGTTTGCCATCTTTTGCGGTCCCCATCTTTTATGCTTTGGCCAAGGTTTTCATGTGAGCCATAGGGACTCCAGAGTAGAGTACCATTCTCTGTGCCAGATGGGAGAGACCCAGTTCTCCGACGAGGAGACCCCAGGCACGCAGTTTCAGACTCGATGGTCAGATTCCGAGTCCTCAGGTTGACTCACACTCCAGCCCGATCGTCTTCCCACCTGCACGGCATGAGAAGCAACGTCCTCGACAACAGTCGACAGTTGTGCGTGTTGAGTTGATATTATCTGTCGTGTCATGTATTGTGAGTCGAGTTTCTTTCTGTTTGTCCAAGCTGAGCATTGCATACTCCAGCTTGAGGAGGAGTGTTGGAGTATTTGGTTGTGCGCCTATTATGGGTAAATGGATACCTCCAGGATCCATTTACCCCATCCATATGTTTAGTCCCACATCTACCAGTGGTGGGACTTGGAGGCTCTGTGGAGGCTATATAAGGAGCCCCGGACCTCCTATATCCATTGAGAAAAAGCAATGAAGCATATGGCCCATTGAGGCCTTTTCCCGTGGTTTCATCCCACTCCTTAGGGAGTAGGGTTCCACGTTAAAAATCTTTGAGTTCCAAGTTTATATTTCTAGTTCTATGCTATGTTTATCATTTTCGCTTCTACTTCCTATTTTCTAACAAATATATTTGTGTCTTTTTTGTCGGTTTGATCAACTATTACAATGATATTTAAATGTAGATTTTAAGCATGCTTTTATTTATTCTGGTTTGAACATCTAGTTCAACTACCTTCTCCTCAATGGCGACATCATCATCCAGTTGCAACGGTTTAATTTCGTGGTCCAACATGATTCGATCTTTTAAATAAAGCTTCCGATTCCGCCTCCCGATCAGTTTAAAAAACATGGCTTTAGACACCACTACCTCCTACAATCACACCACCATCACCACCACTATCACATGCTCCTATGGCTCCACCTTCTACTGTGACTCAGTTTTTGCCACGTGTTTTTACTTGCAGGCCTCACTCTGTTCCCCCTGCTCACACGTCTTGCTTGTCATCCAGCACGCCACAGATATGTAATGAGCACATTGTTTCTACTGATGGCACTACTGAGTTGTCTGTGCAGCAGGATTCCATACAGGATGAGTAGGTGTCCTCTCAAGAGGGGAACTCACAGGTCACAGACTTGGCATATGATCTTGATGTACCGATTGCTCTATACAAGCTGAAACGAAAGTGTGCTACTTATCCTCTTGCAGCCCAGGTTTCCTTGAACAGGTTATCAGAGGATTTCAGGAGGTTTACTTTGGCAGTATCTGCCAAGGAGATACCAAGGATGTATCAGGAGGCTATTCAAGACAATCAGTGGAGGTTAGCCATGGAGGAGATGGTTGTGCTACAGTCACGTGGTACATGGAGTCTTGTTTCTGCTCCAGTTGACGCATCCATTGTGGGATGCAAATGGGTGTTCGCTGTAAAACACCGTGCGGATGGCAGTGTTGATCGCTATAAGGAGAGACTTGTGACACGTGGGTTCACCTAGATATATGGGGTGGACTATCACGATACTTTCTCTCCAATTGCCAGACATTCTACTCTGCGTATTCTACTTTATGTTGCTGTGCCACGAGATTGGCCCCTTTACCAACTTGATGTGAAGAATGCCTTCTTCTATGTGATCTACAGGAGGAAGTCTACATGCAACAACCACTTGGGTTTGCTGCTGAGGGGGAGTGTCAAAAGGTTTGTAGGCTACACAAGGCTATCTATGGCCTTAAGCAGAGTCTAAGAGCATGATTCCAGAAGCTCTCAAACTTGATAGAGCAGCAGGGGTTCATGCGATCGACGGTCGACCAATCTTTGTTTGTGCAGAGGACCCAACAAGGTACTGTTGTCATTCTTGTTTATATTGATGACATTATTGTTACAAGGGATGGCGAACAAGGCATTCAGGATGCCAAGGACTTCTTAGGCTAGCAGTTTGTGACCAAAGACCTTGGGCATCTACGTTACTTGGACTGGAGTTTGCCAGGAACTAGCGAGGTCTTGTGATGAGCAAGAGGAAGTGTGTTACAGATCTTCTTTCAAAGACATGCATGGCAAATTGCAGACCTGGCACTACTCCTACTGACCTGAGCATGAAGCTCTATGATGATGACACTAAGGAGGTCGACAAGAAAAGGTATATGGAGAATGTTGGTAAGCTACTATATGTGACTATTGCTAGGCCCGACATATCCCTTGCCGTGAGCAAAGTGAGTTAGTTTATGGAGCAACCCAGACGGGCACATATGGATGCAATCCATATGATTTTGAGATATCTTAAGACTTCACCTGATACGAGACTTCTTTTCAGCAGAGGCACATCTCTTTCAATTACAGCATGTGCAGATGCATATTATGCTGGGTGTTCAAAGGATAAGGAAGTCTACATCAGGCTTTGTCGTGTTCATAGGGAATTCCCTATTTTCATGGAAGAGTAAGAAGCAGAGGTGGTTGCCAGATCGAGTGTTGAGTCAGAGTACAGGGCCATGATGTATGCTAGCACAGAGATGATGTGGGTCAGATCTGTTCTTACTTACCTGATTATAGAGGTGCCTCTTCCCACGCACCTCTAATGTGATAATCAGGCCGAGCACCGCTGTGGAAGGGGGGTGGACGGAGGTTCGAGCAAGAAGATCGAGCCGTACGTCGGATCGGTGGGATGACCATCATCGTCCGTTTGGGAATCTGTTCGGAAGGGGTTGCTTTCGTTGTGGCTCGTTGGAACACTGGGCACAACAGTGCCGTAAACCTGCGAGGTGCTTTTGGTCATAAGGAGATCTATTCTACGATGTTATAAGAGCGTAGCAAGGGTCCCGGAGGTAGCACCACTACGAAAGGGGGGTGGACGAAGATTCGCGCAAGAAGGAGACCGCGCCGCAAGTCAGATCGGCATGACGACCATCATTGTTCGTTTAGGAATCCGTTCGGAAGGGGCTGCTTTCGTTGTGGCTCGTTGGAACATTGGGCACGACAGTGCCGTGAACCTGTGAGGTGCTTTCGGTGCCGACGCTTCTCGCATACCAGCAGAATGTGTCCATTGGCGTAGAGGGTGGCGGTGGTTGCAGGCTCAAGATGGGTTGCTGGAACACAAACCTTTGCACTGGATTCATGTGAAGGCCCCTCCTTTCACCGCAAGGGGCCTGTATAAGGTGTGGGAGCTGCTTGACGGAATTGCCATGGTCACGGGGGTCGAAAGTGCGAGCTGCTGTCCGGGCGAGCCAATGGACCCTATCCTTCATATGCGAGGGCTCGACCCAGAACTATTGGGGGGGGTGGGAATCGGATTGGCGGGACGACCGTCATCGTCCGTTTAGGAATCCGTTCGGAAGGGGCTTCTTTCGTTGTGGCTCGTTGGAACATTGGGCACGACAGTGTCGTGAACCTGTGAGGTGCTTTCGGTGCCGACGCTTCTCGCATACCAACAGAACGTGTCCATTGGCGCATAAGGTGGCGGTGATTACAGGCTCAAGATAGGTTGCTAGAAGACAAACCTTCGCACTGGATTCGTGTGAACGCCCCCCCTTTCACCGCAAGGGGCCTGTCTAAGGTCCCGAAGCTGCTTGACGGAATTGCCATGGTCATGGGGGTTGAAAGTGCGGGCTGTTGTCCGGGAGAGCCAATGGACCCTATCCTTCATATGCGGGGGCTCGACACAGAACTGTTGGGGTGGTGGGAGGTTCTCTCCGAGGGGAGGTCTTTGCTTCTGGAGCTCTCCATGGTGGGGCATGCGTCATAGGTTCGGGGGATGGTGCGTCGTCCAGGCGATCGGGTGGTGGAGAGTACGACGACGGATAGGTACTGAATGAGTCCTGTGTGCGGATTGGTCGTGAGGGTTTGCAGAGTGGATATCGTGGCGGTGGCGACACTGGTATGGTGAACATGGCTTTGTCGCCTATTGACGGGGAGGGTACAGGTGTATGTGCGGGTTCTTAGGCTTCAACAGGGAGCCCTCCTCGAGAGGTGGGGGCTGCAAAGGAGGAAGTGGGGGGCATGGGGAAGGAGGCGGTGAGGGGTATGGGGAAGGAGACGCTGTCGGGCTGAAGAGGAGGATTTTGTTGGGGAGGCAGTTGTGGTTCCCTCGTAGATGGTGGAGGTTGGAGAGGAGCGTCGTCGGAAGATTAGGGCCGGTGGCGAAGCCCCCTCTAGCCGATTGGGGGCGGATTCTGTCAGGGAGTCGGGTATTCCAAGCCCTGGGAAGGAGGGAGATAGGTATGAAACTTGTTACTCGAGGAGGGTTGGCATCAAATCGGAGAGGAAAAAGAGAAGAGCGGCTGCACTTGCTTCAATAGTTCATGAGGACTCTTTGCAATCTTTGCAGCTATTGCCTGTTGGCTTCGGTGCCTTGCCAGTTCATCGGAATCGTTTTAGTTTATTGGACAGGAGAATTGTCAAGCGGTTGGATGTGGTCCCGCCATAGAAGTTGAGTCAGGTTGTCCCTTAATGGCGGTCCCTGCCTAAAAAAAAAGAAGAGACAGCCGGATGAAGCCGCAGGAGAGCAACGGGGAGCAGTCCAGAGGAGAGAGGGTGGAAGTTCAACGGCGAAGATCCCCACAGCGGCAAGGGGGGTCCCCAGGGCTAGCTGTGCAACACGCTAACCCCTTCGGTCGGGGTTGCTACCGTTGTGGATCGTTGCGACATTGGACGCATTCCTACAGGGAACCTATCAGATGCTTCGTGTGTCAAGGTTCGGGTCACAGAGGTCGTGTCTGCTCAAGGCGAACACCACAGCCTCGCTCATCGGGGGTGCTGATCGGAGAAGGGTGGCGGGTCGGAGACATTATTCCTCGCCTCTTCTGAAGTTGGTGCGGTTTCGAAGGGAAATTTTTTTGGGGGGGGGGCATCGTTGAGCTCACACCGTGGAGGGTGGTGGCAAGGGGCCTTTCGAAGGAAGAGGAAGGCGGGCTGCTAAGATGGTCGGGGGAGGGGATTTCTCGCATGCAGTGGCGCCTCCCCTGTTCATGGGATGGCACTTTCGGTTACAAAGCTCTTGAGAGAGTTTGCGTCAGAGGTGTGCCGTACTCGATGCGCAATCTGGATGACCTTCGTCTCATTCTGAGAGGGATCGTGGAGGTTTTGGGTATGAAGTCTAGTGGTTGTCAACCCAGGGACCCGCCCGACCCCGTCCTGAGGGTTAGGCGGATGCGGCCTTCGAAGTTGGGATGATGGAGGATCGCGATGCAGGGGAAATCTTTGTTCTTGGAGCTTTCGTCGCTGAGTCTGTCCAGACGCCGGGATGATCTCCTTCGGCATGGGCTGCTCGGAGATGTGCCCCCCGATCATGGCGATGGTCCGGTGGGGGCAGGCACTGTTGCTGACGAGAAGGTGCTACATCTTGGGGGCGAGTCACGCGCATTTCCGGCGTCGACCGTTCGTATTCCGCCGATCACCTCTGTCGAGCCGAGCAAGGAGACGAAGAGCCATTCAGGGGAATCAAGAGCGGTTACCGCAAAGACCGCTCGTCTTCCGCGAAACATTCAATTCGGGACGTTTCGTGGCACCTTCAAGGGGGAATAACGGAACATCTCTTCCCAAGGGCGGGAATTTCGAGTGGTCGGGTGGGCCAGCATTGTATCCCCAAGGCGGGCGGGGACTCTTTCGACTTTCTTGTTGGGTCCGATAGCGCGGGTGTACGGGTCAACACGATTATGGATTCAACCAAAAATTTGGAGCCCCGGAGATCCCCAGGCCTCTCTTGTGATCGGTTCGGTCAAGACGAGGTAATTGTGCCCCCCCCCAGCCGGAGGGCCCTTCTGAAGTCGCCATGCCGTGTTCGGACGCTGATGGTCTGGCTAGGCACAATTCGCATGAGAAGGCTTGCGAGGGAAGTGCGGTCGGAGCTAAAGAGCAGATGGAGGACGCAGTCACAATCACGCAGGTGCAGGATGAGGTCGGCTTGGATGCTCAGGTTTCGGCGTCTGGGGACCCGACGGGCGAACCTCAGCGGGTCAGGAGTACGAGCGAAGTTGCGGTGGGTCTAAGTCCGGAAGATCGGCCTCGGTTTGGGGCATGATATTCAAAACGTTATTTACCAAGGCCGTTGAGAAAAAGCTGTGTCGGGCAGCAACGCGGGCGCGTGCTCTCGACGACGATGGAGCACGGGATGCCGGACCATGTGGTCATACGAGGTCTCTGCTGGTGAACAGATTCAGCCTTCTAGATAGAGCGGTGGCGGAACGCATGGAGGTGGTGCCCCCGAAGGAGATGGTCAGCAGGTTTCCTAAATGAAGGTTCTCTCTTGGAATGTGCAGGGCGCAGGTCGGCTCGAGAAGAGACTGGCAATAAGGAACCTAGTGGACGATTCGTTGGCTGCTGGGGGAGCTCGGCAGGGGTGGTCAGTTCGGCGTGGCAGACCTGGAGGCGACTGGTGCTTCCGGGGGCTTGCTCACGGGTTGGAAGGATGTTGTTTTCGAGTTAACTGCGGTGTCGCGTTTGCAATCATCTCTTTCTGTGCGACTCAGGAGACGAGCGGATGGGCTCAGGCTACTCGTCACTAACGTGTATGGTCCCACGGGCCAGGAGCGTGGGCTGTTGGCCGGCGACCTGGAGGCCATTGGGGCTGAGCGTGAGGCAAAGGTTTGGCTGGTGGGGGGCGACTTCAATGTCACTTTGCTTCCGGGGGATTGTCCTCATCAGAGTGGAGGTAGAGACGCGGCTTCTGAGGAGCTGCGAAGAACTATACATACTTCAGGCTTACTGATTGTTGATGTTGCGGGATGCTCCTATACTTTGCGCAATGCAAGGTCTTGCTCGAGGTTGGACAGATTCTTGGTATCGGTTGAGGGGCGGGGACCTTCCCACTATCGCGGGCGTGGGCGATGCCTCGGGCGCACTCCGACCACACGCCCATTACTTGGTCTTCTGGGGAGGAGGAGAGGGGCAGGTTCCTCTTCTGATTTGAGAGGAGCTGGTTGCTTGAGGAGGGCTTCCGCGAAGACGTGATAGCTCGTTGGCGGGATTGGAATCCGGTGGGCTCGGCAGCTGCCCGCTTCTATGCGAAGCTATCGCTCTTGCGATCCCATCTTTCTCATTTTAATAGGGCTGTAAGGCAGCGACGTAGGCTGAAGAGAGCGGAGGCCCGGGTAGGCGTGTCCCGCCTTGATGAGCTGGATGACGAGCGAGGGTTGGAGCCGGAGGAGGTGCAAGAGAGGATGAAACTTTTAGAAGAAATTATGCTGGAAGACCGGAAAGAAGAGGTCGGGTGGAGGCAAAAGTCAAGGCAACGGTGGCTTCGTGAGGGGGATGCCAATATGTGCTTCTTCCACAACATGGCGTCGGAGAAATCACATCCACGAGCTCCTTGTGGGGGATCGGCGGGTGGCGGGGGAGGCAAGTCTTGGGGCTGCGATCCATGACCATTTTGTGACTACTTCCAGGAGGCAGCATCGCAGTGGCTGGGGGTGGTCGGAAAGAGGTGTGAGGTGGTTAAATGAGTCGCAGGTGGAGGCATTGCTGGTGCCGTTCTCGGAGTCTGAGATAAGGAGCGCGTTGTGGGACCTGAATGCGAAGGGGGCTCCGGGACCCGACGGCTTCTCGATTTTTTTTTATAAGGAGTTCTAGGACTTGGTGAAAGGAGAGATCGTCGAACTGATGAAGGAGTTTGCGGAAGTCAGCAGGGGCTTTGATAAAATCAACAGAGCTTTGTTATTCATGCTATCGAAGGACTTTCCGACAAGAATCGAGGACTATCGCCCGATCGCGCTCTCCAATGCGATCTATCTGGTTGTCCCGAAGACGTTGGCGAATCGACTTAAGCTGGTTCTTGACTAGGTAGTCACGCAAGGGCAGATTGCTTTTATCCCAGGGAGGCAAATGGCGGATGGTCTGGTGATGGCGTCAGAAATTTTGTCTGCATTGGAAAAGGTCGAAGACGAAAGGAGCTCTTTGGAAGATCGACTTCTCCAAGGCTTATGATTGTGTTGATTGGAATTTCTTGTGGACGTCATTGAGGCGGAGGGGCTTCCCGGAGATGTGGATCGGATGGATGAAAAGATGCGTAATGACGGCTTCATTTTCTGTTCTGGTTAATGGTAGGCCAGAGGGCGGCCCTTTCCAGCTACAAAGGGGGAGTGTCAGGGCTGCCCCCTGGCACCGATGCTCTTCGTGATCGTGGCGGATGCATTGGTTGTTTTGTTCAAGCAGGCGGTGGAGACGGATGTGTGTGTTGGTTTCCAATTGGAGGATTTATCTATTCCTTTGCTTCAGTATGCCGATGACACGTTACTCTTGCTCGGCGGGTCGTAGATGCACACGACGAATGCGGCCATGCTGGTCGATATTTTTGGCGAGCTCTCGGGTATGGTATCCAACAACGACAAATCCAAGGTGGTCACCTTTGGGATGAACGATAGTGAGAGAGAGGCAGTTGCTGCTATTACTCGGTGCTCTCTGGGGTCACTACCCATGACCTATCTTGGCTTATCTTTGATGGATGGGAAATTGAAGAAAGCTGATTGGGATATTGTGCTCCATAAGATGGATTAAAGAATGCGGGCTGGAAAGCGATCACCTTGTCCAAGGGGGCAAACTTGTTTTGTTGAAGCACGTTCTTTCGGCGATACCGCTATTCTTCTTCTCTACGTGCATCCTTCCTGTTGGTGTGCGGAGGAAGATTGAGGCTGTAATACGCGTTTTGTACACCACGCTTTTGAATGTTATCAAGTGTTATTTCAAGAAAATATTGGATTGATAGTATTCACACTTTACGGATACCATAGTCAATAGATTCGCCTTGATGCAATGATTTCATTAAATTTGTTGTGTTTATATCAGAGACCATCTTGTATAACAATAGACTTCAAAAGGTTCTCTGAATTTATATCAGAGACCATCTTGTATAAAAATATACTTCAAAAGGTTCTCTGAATTGTGTAGCACATCAAAACTAAGTACCACATCTAGTAATCAAGAATTTTGGTAGTACCTTATAAGTAGTAGAAGCCACTACTAGCATAGGGCCCATAATGTTATAGATTTATACTCATTAGCCCATAATCACATCATTACCCGTCATTAGTGATAACTAAGTGTCATTAGCAAAAGTAGGACACATGGAGAGGAAATCATGGGACACGTGTCGTTATATAGTCAGGACAAGTGTCAAAAAACTCAATAGTACCAAGTGTCATCATTCTAAGACTAACACGTGTCATGGTGTAGCCTCTTGCTTGGGCAACAAGTTATCTCATGCATAAACCAAACCTCTTGCTTGGGCAACAAGTTATCTCATGTATAAGCCAAACCTCTTACTTGGGCAACAAGTTATCTCATGAATAAGACACGTGTCATGGGGTATGAATGGCAAGTGTTGTCATGTGTCTTCATACATGGATGAGAGACAACATGTGTCTTGGAGCCTCCCTTACATGTTGACACATGTCACACATGTAAAGGGGGAGGAGGCCTATATATACCCAAGACCTTCCCATTCCATTTCACTCATTCCACGCCCCTCTCACCACCCTAGAGCCCCAAGGCCGTCACGGTTGCTGGAGGAGCACGATAGAAGTACGACGAAGCTCTGTCGGTGACCAAGAGCGCATTTAAAAGCCGTAACGAAGTTCTGTCCGCATCAAGCCGTAGAACTCAAATCTAGGACGATTATAGAGGGAGAATTCACAAAAGAAGGCGATCTCGACTCGAGCTAGATATCGATCAGGTGAGGAATTCTCAAGCGCTATTTTAAAGCACTAATCTTTAGCTTTTATGCATGGTTTTGAATAGCAAAGATGAAATCGTGTTTTCTAAAGCTTTTACGCATGAATTACAAGTACCATACAGTTGATACGAAATCAGGGCTTTAGAACGTATTTCAGACGTCGTTTCAAGTGTTTTATCATGATAGCACGTTTTTAAGCATTTCGTTCTTTGTGGAATACGAATCGTAAGTTCCACTACTTAGATTCAAGCTTTTTATATAAGAAATATGTTGTGTGCAGTTACTATGCAATATGAATCGGATTTCAAGTTCTTAATAGTTCTAGTTGTCAGAATATGCATGCTATGTCAAGATTGTTTTATGTTCATGATTTAGCTGTTATGAGCTTGAATTAGCAAGAGTACGGTTTATTAGTGACAAGAAAAGAATCAGAATTAGAAGATAAGCACCACAGTAGCTCTTTTATACAAATCATGAACTAGCCATTAGATATGGTGATGTCATTAGATATGACCCTGAAACCGCCATTAGATATGGCAAACCATTAGATATGGTATAAAGAGGACTTTGGGTCCGCATTCTGTATACATATAGGCTTTGGGCCGTATGCAGGGTGTTTTTGGTCTTTGGGACTGTCTGCGCTTATGACTTAGCTTTGTTTCAGCGTTCACGAGTCAATAAATTAGCCACAGTGGTGATTTGTACAAACAGATTAATAGTGATGACTATGTTTCAGTTTATCTGCTTTTGAAGTGATTTCAGCGTTCAATTGCAAAACTAGCATGTTGTTATATGTAATTTCTGTCATAAAGTCTCTTTCAAGCTATTCCACAGTATTCAGCATAAATTTTTGTCATGCTGCTCATATTTCAGCTTTTAGCTATATGTAAAAAGCTTGAGATCCTTTCACTGGGTCTAAGCTCATAAATGGGTTTAGACTCATCCTTTTATTTTATAATTATGTACAGATCAACAGAATCACGAATAGCAGGGGAAAGGACCGTTGATACACTAGGAGGAGGTGGCTTTTGCTTTTCGTTGTTTTTGTACTGTCTGTTATTTTGCAAGAAGTTGTAATAGATAGAACTTGTGTAATACACTTCTTGGTGTTGTGAACTTAAAATACAAAGATGTTATGTTTGATGAGATTGCCACATATTTACTTTGAGGAAAAAAGGAGAAGAAAGATCTCTGTCGCGGCACGTTCCGGTTAGCGGGACGGGTCGTGACAACTTGCGGTATCAGAGCGTTTGAGACCTGCATATTTCTTAGCCATGGAGATACTTCCCAAATCTGATTAGGCCTTTCTATGGAGATACTTTCAAAAACACATGGTCTCCCACTTGAAATTCTAAGGCTCTCCTTCGCTTGCTTGCATAACTTTTCTGTCTGCTTTGCGCTGCCTTCAAGCATCTCTTGATTTCCTCAACTTTTTCTATTGTGCTTTGTATTAATTCAGGTTGAACCAATTTCCTTTCTCCAACCTCACTCCAACAGATAGGTGTTCTGCATGGTCTACCATACAAGGCTTCATAAGGTGTCATCCCAATACTAGTATGATAGTTGTTATTGTATGCAAACTCTATAAGTGAGAGATGTTCATCCCAACTTTCTTTAAAGCTCAGTGCACAAGCTCTAAGCATGTCTTCTAAAGTCTGGATAGTCCGTTCTGATTGGCCATCTGTTTGAGGATGAAAGGCTGTACTAAATGCTAACTTCGTTCCCATAGCTTTATGTAAGCTTCGCCATAACTTAGAAGTAAATCGTGGATCTCTATCAGATACAATTGACACAGGTGCCCCATGACGGCTAACTATCTCATTAACAAAAATCTTTCCCAAGCGGTCTAGACTGTATGTCCTGTTGATGGCTAAGAAATGTGCAGACAGTTAATCTGTCTACTATGACCCAAATTGCATCGTACCTCGACGGGTCCTTGGAACTCCCGTAACAAAATCCATAGGATGTGTTCCCATTTCCATTCGGGTATTGGAAGTGGATGTAATGTCCCTGCAGGTCTCAAATGCTCCGGTTTAGTTTGTTGGCATATAGGACATCTAGAAACATACTCTTGGCCCTTACGAAATCACAGAGAGAATTGGAAGTGTGGCCTACCGTCTTCGACTTCCATCTGAACTAGCAAGGATACATGATGTCTTTCATATCTCCACACTTCGGAAGTATATTCCAGATCCAACCCATATGATACAACCTCAAGATATTCAATTGAATGAAGATCTATCATACGAGGAGGTTCCTGTAGAAATTCTGGATTATAAAGTAGAGAGCTTCGTACAAAGAAGATTCCTTTAGTTAAAGTTTTATGGAGGAGTCACGCAATAGAAGAAGCCACATGGGAACGAGAGGAAGAAATGAGATCTCAATATCCCCACTTATTTTCAAGCTAGCAAAGGTACTTAAATTTCGAGGACGAAATTTATTGCAAGTAGGGGAGAATTGTAATACGCGTTTTGTACACCATACTTTTGAATGTTATCAAGTGTTATTTCAAGGAAATATTGGATTGATAGTATTCACACTTTACGGATACCATAGTCAATAGATTCGCCTTGATGCAATGATTTCATTGAATTTGTTGTGTTTATATCAGAGACCATCTTGTATAAAAATAGACTTCAAAAGGTTCTCTGAATTTATATCAGAGACCATCTTGTAAAAAAATAGATTTCAAAAGGTTCTCTAAATAGTGTAGCACATCAAAACATAGTACTACATCTAGTAATCAGGAATTTTGGTAGTACCTTATAAGTAGTAGAAGCCACTACTAGCATAGGGCCCATAATGTTATAGATTTATACTCATTAGCCATAATCACATCATTAAGACTAATTAAGCATTATTAGTGCTAATTACCCGTCATTACTGATAACTAAGTGTCATTAGCAAAAGTAGGACACATGGAGAGGAAATCATGGGACACGTGTCGTTATATAGTCAGGACAAGTGTCAAAAAACTCAATAGTACCATGTGTCATCATTCTAAGACTAACACGTGTCATGCATGGTCCTAAATTTCGCGAAATTTCGGCGAAATTTCGCCGAAATTTCGGTTTCGACAGGGAGGGTCTTTCGAAACACCTATATATATCGATTTCCCGGATTTCGACCGAAATGGGTCGAAATATCGGTGATATTTCGACATTTCGACCCATATCGGTCGAAATTCACGTTTTCAGTTCAAAATTTCTCGGATTTCGACCGATATGGGCGAAATTTCGCCGATACCTATGTAAATTAACGATATTAATCATGTGATCTTAATTTTAATCATTTTACTAATACTAACTATTTAGTATTTACCAATTCTATATATCAAAACACAGCAGCAAGACCCCCGTTCTGGTAGGGTATGGTGCAACAGGGGGGATGCATACAACGAAATAACCAATATGACCGATATGTGCATTTATTAGCTATTTTTATTATAAGAACTTGGATTTAATTATATCCATTTCCAATATGTACCAATCAATAATCAGCCTTAATAACGAAATGACCGATATGCCCGATATGTGCGATATAAGGCATATAAATGAGAGATATGTGTGATATAAGTATGCATTTGTTAGCTATTGTTGTTTTAAGAACTTGGATTTAATGAATCCATTTCCAATATGTTTCATCAATAATCAGCCTTAACAGCGAAATGATCGATATGACCGATATGACTGATATGACCGATATGTGCGATATAAGGGGCATATATGAGTAATATGTATGATAAAATTATGTATATGTGAGCTATTTGTTGTTGTAAATAACTTGAAAGATCTTAATTTGCAAAAAAATGGTCGAAAAATGACTTTTTGAGCCATTTCCGAAATTTCCACCGAAATCGTCGAAATTTCCCGAAATATCGGCGAAATTTCGGTATTGGAGGTGACCGAAACGAAATCGAAATCGAGATTTCGAACCTTGGTGTCATGGTGTAGCCTCTTGCTTGGGCAACAAGTTATCTCATGCATAAACCAAGCCTCTTGCTTGGGCAACAAGTTATCTCATGTATAAGCCAAACCTCTTACTTGGGCAACAAGTTTTCTCATGAATAAGACATGTGTCATGGGGTATGAATGACAAGTGTTGCCATGTGTCTTCATACATGGATGAGAGACAACATGTGTCTTGGAGCCTCCCTTACATGTTGACACATGTCACACATGCAAAGGGGGAGGAGGCCTATATATACCCAAGACCTCTCCATTCCATTTCACTCATTCCACGCCACTCTCACCACCCTAGAGCCTCAAGGCCGTCGCGGTTGCTGGAGGAGCACGATAGGAGTACGGCGAAGCTCTGTCGGTGACCAAGAGCGCATTTAAAAGCCGTAACGAAGTTCTGTCCGCATCAAGCCGTAGTACTCAAATCTAGGACGACTATAGAGGGAGAATTCACAAAAGAAGGCGATCTCGACTCGAGCTAGATATCGATCAGGTGAGGCATTCTCAAGCGCTATTTTAAAGCAAATGAAATCGTGTTTTCTAAAGCTTTTACGCATGAATTACAAATACCATACAATTGATATGAAATCAGGGCTTTAGAACGTATTTCAGACGTTGTTTCAGGTGTTTTATCATGATAGCACGTTTTTAAGCATTTCGTTCTTTGTGGGAATACGAATCGTAAGTTTCACTACTTAGATTCAAGCTTTTTATATAAGAAATATGTTGTGTGCAGTTACTATATCGGATTTCAAGTTCTTAATAGTTCTAGTTGTCAGAATATGCATGCTATGTCAAGATTGTTTTATGTTCATGATTTAGCTGTTATGAGCTTGAATTAGCAAGAGTACGGTTTATTAGTGACAAGAAAAGAATCAGAATCAGAAGATAAGCACCACAGTAGCTCTTTTATACAAATCATGAACTAGCCATTAGATATGGTGATGTCATTAGATATGACCCTGAAACCGCCATTAGATATGGCAAACCATTAGATATGGTATCAAGAGGACTTTGGGTCCGCATTCTGTATACATATAGGCTTTGGGCCGTATGCAGGGTGTTTTTGGTCTTTGGGACCGTTTGCGCGTATGACTTAGCTTTGTTTCAGCGTTCATGAGTCAATAAATTAGCTACAGTGGTGATTTGTACAAACAGATTAATAGTGATGACTATGTTTCAGTTTATCTGCTTTTGAAGTGATTTCAGCGTTCAATTGCAAAACTAGCATGTTGTTATATGTAATTTCTGTCATAAATTCTCTTTCAAGCTATTTCACAGTATTCAGCATAAATTTTTGTCATGCTGCTCATATTTCAGCTTTTAGCTATATGTAAAAAGCTTGAGATCCTTTCACTGGGTCTAAGCTCATAAATGGGTTAAGACTCATCCTTTTATTTTATAATTATGTACAGATCAACAAAATCACGAATAGCAGGGGAAAAGACCGCTGATACACTAGGAGGAGGTGGCTTTTGCTTTTCGTTGTTTTTGTACTGTCTGTTATTTTGCAAGAAGTTGTAATAGATAGAACTTGTGTAATACACTTCTTGGTGTTGTGAACTTGAAATACAAAGATGTTATGTTTGATGAGATTGCCACATGTTTACTTTGAGGAAAAAAAGGAGAAGAAAGATCTCTGCCGCGGCACGTTCCGGTTAGCGGGATGGGTCGTGACAGAGGCGCTGATGAAATCCTATTTTTGGTCGGATGGCAAGCAACAGAAGGCGGGACTTCATTTGGTGGGGTGGAAGGACGTGACGAAGGGGAAGATTGGTGGAGGACTTGGCATACGTGATGTCGATTGCATGAACAGGGCGTTGCTGGGTAAATGGGCGGCCCAGATCTGGGGCCCATCTTCCTCTCTGGTGCTCAGGCTTATCCGCAAGAGCTATGGTGTCCGGAGCGTGTTGGAGGCTGGGAGGCTGCGGTGGGAATCACCTCTTTGATTCGGTGTCTACGGTGTCCTACAGACTCTAACGCCATTTTTGACTCCGAAGGTGGGGGATGGGCGTCTGTTTCGATTATGGGGTGACGACTGGATGGGGGAGGGGAAGTTGTGCGCCAGATTTCCGAGATTGTTTTCCATTGCGGCAACGCATGATATTACTCTCTGTCAGGTCGGGGGGACCGGCACTTGGGCACCTGTGTTCGTCAATGACTTATCGGAGCAGAGGTTAGACAAATTTCTTAGGTTGCAGTCAGAGCTGCCATCGGTGGCTGACACCTTCCCTGGTCCCCACGTCGATCATGCGGACCACTTCGAATGGAGGGGGAGGGAAGCTCTCTACGAAGAAGATATACGAGCACATGCACCGTTCATCGGAGGTGCAGAACGTGGATCTTATACAAGACTTAAGAGTGGTATGGGCGGCAAAGATTCCTAAGAGGGTCAAGATTTTCCTGTGGTGCTTGAGGAGGGATCGCATTTGTGACAAGGTTAGGCGGGCTCGTATTTTTGACATTCAGGACATGATGTGCGACAGGCGTCATGGACAGTAGAAGGACGCGGACCATATCTTTTTCAAGTGTCAAACCTCGGCCGCAGTTTGGCATGAATTGGGCTTGCCGTGGCTACGGTCCGAGGATTCGGCGACCTTTTGGAGATCGATCAGGAGGGTGGGGCATGGCTCCACCGATGACGTCTCGCAGGCCTTCGCAACGCTGTGGGTAATCTGGCAGGGTCGAAATGACAATATCTTTAAAAACCAAAGGTTATACTCGGAGAATGTTTATATCCATTGTAAAGCCCTGTACAACTTCTGGGCTTCTCACTAATGTAACTACATCTTCTTCTTTTTAAATTTAAGGCCAGCTTGGGAGACTACCTGTGTTTGGCTTTTAAAAAAAAGGTTGTCCCTTAATGAAGATGCTGTCTTGGAATGTAAGGGGGTTGGGCTGCCCTGAAAAACGGCTTGGTGTTTGAAACCTGGTATTAGAGGTTGGTGTTGATGTGTTCCTTCTTCACGAGACGAAGTTGTCAGGGGACGCGGATTCTTTCACGCAGGGCCTGGATGGGAGAGGCCGATTTGATCTTGCAGCGTTGGATGCCGAGGGCGCGTCAGGTGGGTTGCTGACCGGCTAGAAGAAAGATGAGTTCGAGCTTTTGCCTGAGTCGAAGTCCTTGTTATGTCTGTCTGTGTGGCTGAGGAGGCGGACAGATGGGCTTTGCTTCCTTGTCACGAATATCTATGATCCAACGGGAAGCGAGAGGGGTTCTTTGGTGACGGAGTTGGAGCATCTGGGATCAATGAGTGTGGATGGGATCTGGGTCACTAGAGGTGACTTGAATGTTACTCTTCTTCCTGATGATCGCTCGCAGCGGAGTGGAGGCAGAGACCCTGGGTCGGAGGAGATGAGGAGAGTGGTCCACGGTCTGGGCCTATCGATTATTGATGAGGTTGGATGTGCGTTTACTTGGCGTAATGTGAGATTGCGGTCCAGGTTGGACATATTCTTTCTGTCTCCTGAGGGCGTGGAGGCGTTCCCCCTTTCGCGGGCTTGGGAGTTGCCGAGGACCCATTCCGACCACACGCCAATTATGTAGTCGTCAGGGGAACATAGGAGCAGCATATTCTTTTTTCTCTACGAACAGAGCTGGCTATTAAAGGAAGGTTTTAGGGAGACAGTTGCGGAGCGGTGGAGAAGCTGGTCACCTGAGGGCTCGGCTGTATCTCGGTTAGCGGCGAAGCTGAGGTTGATGAGGTCGTTTCTAACTACTTTTGAGAGAGAGGTCAAGGCGAGGCGGAGGGCTAGAAGGGGGGAAGCTCATGCTGGAGTTGCACGGTTGGACATGTTAGATGATGAGAGAGGGTTGAACCAAGATGAGATGATAGAGAGACCAGGCCTGCTTGAAGAAATACTACTGGAAGACATAAAAGAAGAGGTGGAGTGGAGGCAACGATCCAGGTAAAAGTGGTTGAAAGAAGGAGATGACAACACGAGATTTTTCCATTCTGTGGCTTCTGAGAGGAGGAGAAGGAACTATTTGCACGAGATTGAGATTGGGGGGAGGGGGTCACAGTTTCGAGGGAGGCGTAGCTTGGTAGTGCATTGCAGGGCCACTTTGTTGAGGTGGCGTAAAGGAGAAGGGGGGATGGTTGGGGGTAGCAGGGGAGAGGGAAGGAGACTTTATCTGGTGAGCAAGCAGAGAGGTCAGGGGCCCCCTTCTCTATTGCGAAGTTGAAGAGTGTTGTCCGAGGGTTGAATACGGATGGTGCTCCTGGTCCGGATGGGTTCCCGGTGTTGTTCTATCGGGAGTTTTGGGAGTTGTTGAAGGAGGAGGTCCTGGAGGTGATTAATGAGTTCAGGGAAGAGAATAGAGGCTTCGAGAAGGTCAACCAGGCACTGGTCCTGGAGGTGCTTAAATCTACCTTGGTTATGGCATGCGCTGTCAACGAGTTTAATTGTTTGTGACCTTTTACTGCTCTTTGGGTTATTTGGCTCTCCAAAAATGTCGTGTTCCCTCAGGAGCGTTGTCATGTAGAGAACATGTAGGTTCACTTCAGGGCCTTGTATGAGGCTTGGCTGATGTAAAAATCCACCATTACATTTTAATTTCATTTACTATGTCACTCATCTTGAGCTCACACCCCTCTTCTTTTCATGTAAAAATTATAAAGTTTATATCTTCTACTCTCGAAATTAATAAATTTTGGAGTATCTGTTTATATGTGTCACTTATGTGGGAGACGGGTAAATGGATCTCTCCAGAATCCATTTACCCCATCCAGTTGTTTAGTCTCACATCTATTGTCTATCGGATGTGGAGACTCAGTGGGGGTTGTATATAAAACCCCACACCCATTGTATCCATTGAGAAAAGTCAATAGACACATCAACCCTTTGAGTCGTTCTCCCATGGTTTCATCCCGCTCCTTATGGAGTAGTGTTCCACATAAAAATCTTAGTATTCATGTTTATCATTCTGTTTTTAATGCTCTGTTTATCGTTTCGCTTCCGCATTCTTATTTTCTAACATGGTATCAGAGCGGGTTTGATTCTCGAAGGTTTATTTCTGTTCATGATTTATTCGAGAATCGATTGATAGAAAAGATTCCGTTCTTATTTATTCTAGAAGATTATTATATTGTTCGATATTTCAATTCAGTTCTAGGGTTTTTTTAAAACCTAAAGATCATTATCAAGTTCGTATTCAACATCCCGACGATGCTCCTCCTCCTGTCTTTTTCGATTCCAAGCGAGCACCTCGCCTCGCCCAGGCGGCGTCTTAATTTTCAGGCGGAGCATCTTCTCAAGGGCTCCATCGCGAGCCCTAACCCCAGGCCTCTACTAAGGATTCAGTGCATCGTTTTTCTCCTCTTGACGGAGGTCCTCGCAACTTCCAATCTTCCCAGCATGCGAAGCAATACATGCTCCAAGACACGAAGAACCACTCCAGGTTCTAGGGAAACAACGCTCTTAGGCCGCGAGTCGAAGAAGGAGCCCCTCCAGCCATCTAGGTGGCATCACCACCTTCTTGCAGTTCAGACGGAACCCCATCAAGAAAAAGGAAAAAAACACATCGTGCAGGCGGCCCATCTTTCTCCCAGTACACCGCAGGCAGCACATACTTCTGGCGGTGCCCTAAAGCTCCTTCGCAGCTCTAGGCGGCACACGGAGCTCCATCTCGTGCAGATCCCAGGAGGAGATTCCCCCCCTTCTCTTCTCTTGCGTAGGCGGCGGGAGATTTCCTCCCCACCTAAGCGATGCGAGGCATTTCCGGCCGAAAGCGCCGCATCTCCGTTCCAGCAGGTCCCCCCATCGGGGCAGCGCGCATGAAGGGGTTCCCCCATCGAGGGCGCTTGGCGATGTGAAAGGGGTTCCCATGTTGGGAACCGTAAGGGTAGCAGACGACATTTAAAAAAAAAGATCAAAGGGCCTGCATGGTAAAAAAAATTCAAGTGGCATGTCGTGCATTAAAAAAAGGAGGGGAGTTGGCTAGAGAAAAAAGGCGGGCTCAGTATTTAAAAAATGTTTTGAGAAAAATTGGGCCCAAGTAGGCCCATGGATTGTTTTTTGAAAAAAAAGTGAATTTTTGGAAAGGCGCGTACAACTAAAAAACCGTACGTAAAAGATAAAAGAATTTTTTTTGCAAAAAAAATGAAATGAGTCGGCTATTAAAAAAAGAGAGAAATATCCAAAATGATTCGAAAAAAATAATTTAAAAAAAGAAGCCGAGATCGGCATTTGTGATTCTTGTTTTCTCCCCATTTCTATTGTCTTCTCCCAACTTTGTTGACAAGTATGGCATTGTTTTCCGACAAGTATGGAAGAAAAGGGGAGTATGGTGTAAAGTCACAGGTATGTTCCAGAGTCAAATGTCAGATTCCAGACCAGTCAGATTTTCCGAACTCTACAGATATTCAGATATTCAGACTCAACGTCAGATGTTTCCAAGTCTTCAATTTCAAACACGCACATGTATGCGGTCTTCTTTTCAGATGCGCACATGTATACCATCATTTGTCGTAATCCCCATCAATCTTCTTTTATACCAGGGGTTTCATGTGATCCATAGGGACTCCAAAGTAGAGTACTATTCCCTATGCCATGTTGGCTAGGGTTTTCATGTGGTTCATAGGGACTCCATAGTAGAGTACCATTCTTTGTGATAGATGGGAGAGACCCAGTTCTCCGACGAGGAAACTTCTTCAGACTTCATTTCCAAGCGATCGTGAACTCCAGTACGAGATCCTTTCGAGGTTCCTATGAGAGAGAACCCACTTCGAGGTCCCTATGAGAGAGACTCATCTTCAGAGATCTAAGTATGGATAATTAGCGATGCTCTTTTTGGCCCCTTTCAGAGATGGAGCAGTTGTCCACAAGGTGTGGCGGGCCAGAGTTCTCCGACGAGGAGACTCACTTTCAGTTGCAGTGACTCTGACATGCGCAGTACAAAGCACATGCTCTCTGACAAGGAGATTCAGTTGACTCACACTCCAGCCCATTCGTCCTCGTCACCTGCACGGCATGAAAAGCAACATCCTCGACAACAACCGACAGTTGTGCACGTTGAGTTGATATTGTATTATGAGCTTTGCATGCTCCAGCTTGAGGGGGAGTGTTGGAGTATTTGTTTATATGCGTCACTTATGTGGGAGATGTGTAAATGGATATCTCCAGGATACCCCATCTAGTTGTTTAGTCCCACATTTACCGTCTATGGGATGTGGAAACTCAGTGGGGGCTATTTATGGCCCCCCACACCCACTGTATCCATTGAGAAAAGTCAATAGACACATCAGCCCTTTGAGGGGTTCTCCCGTGGTTTCATCCTGCTCCTTGGGGAGTAGGGTTCCACGTAAAAATCTTGGTGTTCATGTTTATCTTTATGTTCTTAATGCTCTGTTTATCATTTCACTTCCGTATTCCTATTTTATAACAATAAAATTGTATAAAATATGTGTTTTGTTCATTTCATTAAATCGTGTTTTCTGCATAAAAATTATTTGTCCTTTTTATTTCTTTCATTTTTAAATGCAAAAACCACCTAATTCAGTTAAATTTTTTTTAGAAATTTGTACTGCTTCCACCTTAATACATTTTGATTCCTAAATCCTAATTTTAAATGTAGACACTGTATTCCAATATAAAACTTTTAGCTTTGGACATATGTTAATTTGTTTTATATTGATGAAATTCAAAACGAAATAAGAATTAAGGATTTTTTTCGTTGACATTTTCTTCATATTGCAAAATTAAACAAAAATAAAATTATGCATACAGGGTCTTGGTTAATCAACTGAAATTTGGACGAGATTTTCCTCTGCATTTTGATAAATATTTTGCATAATTAGTGAAAATTCAAGAAATTTAGATTGATAAAGTTACTTCCGAATTGAATACAATTGAGATTGTTTAAATTAGTTAGAATTAATTAGCACCTGAGTAGGTTTGTTACATACAAAAATCATTAAAAATTATATATAAAATATAAAAAATTGAAAATTAAGAGTATATATCATAAATATCCCTATCCTCTTGTTCTAAATTCTGTTTGATTTTAGAGCATTTCAAATAGATTTATGAAATTATAAATCCATAGAAAACTATATTGATGTTAACACACAAAAAGCAAAAAGTATACCAAACAAAAAGCCAATTAATAGCACGCATGGCTTTTTATTTGCCAATTTCCTACATGTAAGATGACTCGTGCTCATCAGAGTACACTTTTAAAAAAATGTGAACTTTCCTTGAGAACTTGGGTTTTCATCAGACACTTATCTGGTTAAAAATCTGATTCTACCACATACATGATTCCTCTGAGTTGTACATGATAAACAGAAGCTAAAAAGTTAATCTCCGTTTCAACATAAACATTCATGATTGACTAGTGCCACAACACAACAAAATAATGAATCGATGGTGATACATCACCTTTAATCAAAAGGTAATCTCACCTCATCCAGTTTTTTCTCACGGTCTCGTAAAGATGATTTTGCTTGTATAAATTTCTCATTCCAGCTTTCGTAGGAGTCACTGCCTAATTCTCGGTAGGCCAAGCAAAGTGTACGTAAGCCAGCAGAACCAAAATTCTCAAGATGATCTCTAGATAGTTGTTTTATGTTCTGCTGCCCTTGAGCTAGCCGCTCATATATCACTGTATCAGCACCCTACAAATTCATATCGCTTTCAGATAAAAGGAAACTAAAAAGGCTTTCCAAGTTTATGCAACTGTACATCACCTTGCAATAAAGAACAAGTCTTCCATTTGGGTAACGACACACAACAGACTGGCGTTTCCTTGTACTATTTTACAAACATGGGATGATAAGAGGAAAATGCAATAAAGGCGGAACTTATGCAAAATAATAACTGCAATATAAAAAAGAAGAAAGCGAACCTATTGAATTCCAAGACATTTAAAATCTCATAGGTAAAATCCTGGATCTTGCCCATTTTTTCAACGTGGGACTCACGGACTGTAATTGAGGTAGGTGTCCTCCTGTGTAGATAGTGTACACTACAGAGGTTACACGATGCTTTACAATTTATAATGTGAAATTAAATTTAAATGAGACAGAACCAGGTCAATAGACTTGAAATTACAAAATGAACATATAAAAGGCATGCTCTGCATACACCGGCGAATCTAAATTTGAGATGATAAGATGGAAACATCATTTAGCCACGTCAAGCAACATTTTAATAGATAATTCTAATTTCAACCACATTTATATTCGACAAATAATTATCCTGGAAATATGCATCTCTTCACTTCAGTGAAATAAATTTCCCACTGCATAAGTGCGGACTCTAATTAATTAAAAATCCATCAAATTGACATGATGCTTCCTGAAAGAGGGCAGATGGAGTGGCCTTCCAACATTTTGGTATGACTACCTCCTTGTCTGCAAAACAGATCAACATATCTTCCCATTCCATGATTTCATTTCCCAACTGCAGGACTTAATCTTATCCACTTGAACAAGTGCTAGCCTGCAGACACATTATAGCTGCTTAATGCAACAATCAGTCATGGCCTTTTATGACAACAATCATTATAGTCCCTTAGCTTTTTGTTCTTGCCACAGATGTTTTGGCTTGTACAGTGACTCGCGTGGTTCGGCAGCGGATCACTGCAGGGTATTCGGTTAGGGACATCTCCCTTTCCTTATTGCATTGCGCTGATGATGCCATCTTTTATTGACGGGGTAAAGGAGGAGGCAGCTGGCATGGCCACTGTTTAGAAATTTTTGGCGATTTATTTGGTTTTAGACTCAACAGAGATAAGTCAGCAGCCATCACTTTTAGATTATTCAAAGCAGATGCGTTGGACATGTTTTGGAGCTGGGAATGACACGTGGGAATCTCCCTATCCATTACCTGGGACTTCCACTGACTTGTGGAGGGCTGTTGTAGAAGATTATTTCATGTTTTTTTATCTTTTATCTATTTTTTTTCTTTTTGTCAACCGTATGTAATTTGCCCAGAGGTCTCTCCCTATATAAGAGAGCCTAGGGCTTAGAAAATAAACATATCTCTTATTTTTCCCAACATGGTATAAGAGCGGCGGTTCTAGACCGGAGCTCTTGTACCAAACCCTAACCCTAATCCCTCCACCCTTCAAGCCTCCCGCCACCGCCGCCCAAAGCTTCACCACCGTCGCCGCCCAGGGCATCGCCGCCCAGGACTTCTCTGCACTGCTCCGTCTTGCGTCCCCCTCCGCTCCTCAGGCCCCACCACCTCGGGCCCCTCCGCCCCTCGGGCCGCTCCGGCTGTCGTTCCCTTCCTAAGGGGCCTTCCTCTCGCACATCCATGTTGATGGGTTTGGTTGTGTAAGTCTACACATGCAACCAAACCTCGTCATATCAGTGTAGCCCAATGTTTATCTCGTCTACAACCCTACATGTCTCCAATCATCATGTCAGAAAGCAAGGTAGAGATCCCCATCACAGACGCCTTCAGAGGTTCTGCGCCTATTGTGAAGATGGATGGGTCTAACTACGAGTTATGTGCCATGCAGTTCATGAGCCTAATGAAATCGATGGGCAAGAAACATATTCTTACTGAGGACGAGACAACGGAGAAGACAATGTCGTATGCCTCATGGGAGGCTGATGACGCATATGCTCAGGTCTGGTTGTCTGGTACCTTGATTCCAGACATTGCTAACGACGTCTTGCATCAGCTTACTGCCAATGCCATGTGGGACATTCTTGATGCCACGTATTCACAAGACCGGAATGCGACAAAAATCCTACAACTTCAGCATGATATCTTCACGATAAAGCAGAATGGTCGACCCCTGCATACTTACTACACTGTATTGCGGGGAATGTTTGAGAAGCTTCATAGCTTCTTGCCC
The DNA here is from genome assembly GCA_037367405.1 of Ottelia alismoides. Taxonomy (NCBI): domain Eukaryota; kingdom Viridiplantae; phylum Streptophyta; class Magnoliopsida; order Alismatales; family Hydrocharitaceae; genus Ottelia; species Ottelia alismoides. The sequence goes on from JAZKJV010011261.1 coordinate 312,048, forward strand.
GTCACAGCTACTCCAGAGCAGTTGAAGACATACCGAAATGCCACGATGGTAGGAGTTTTTCTAGCCTCTCTAGATTCACATTATGAGGCTGCTTCTTCTCAGATTCTGGTAGGTGCTACCAATCTTCCCATGGAGGAGGCCTTTCGGAGATTGAGCCAAATCAACATCTCAAGCCCTACTCATGTGCCAAATTCTTTTGCTACGGCAGCCTCTCGTGAAAGAGGTACCCCATCTCATTTCGTGGACGAGGACCACGTGGTAGAGGTGGTCGTGGACCACAGTGTACTTACTATCATTGGACTGGTCATACAGAAGATACATGCTACTCCAAGCATGGTTTCCCAGCATCTGCCCGCGCAACAGAACAGATTCAGCATCAAGGCGCTCCACCCACATTAGATCAACGATATGATGAACTTGTGTCTCGACTGCGAGATATCATGCCCCCAACCAATACTCCTCCACTTGTTTCAGAGAGCAGCTTGGATGTTGCTGCTACTGCAGGAGCTAGTTCCTCAGGTAGTGCTCATACTTCTACCTTCTACCAGGGTTCAGGTACCTCAGAATGGATTGTAGATTCAGGTGCTACACATCATATCTGTGGAGACAGACATCAGCTCGCATCCTACAAACAGGTTTCACCAGGAAGGACAGTGGTCATAACAGACGAGACTCATTCTCCCACCACAGAACAGGGGGATTGCCTTAACACCTTCTATGCAGTTGCAGAATGTGCTGGATGTCCCTAATTTCTCAATGAATTTACTGTCAATTAGTCAGATTACTAAGGATTTATATTGTCGAGTAATATTTGACCCATTATCTCTTGTGTTTCAGGACATTCTCACGAGCAACGTGATTGGGTGTGGCCGTGAGCAAGGAGGGTTGTACCGACTGGTCCAAACACCTTATGCGGGAGCATCATCTCATTCTACTGGACATGTCTCTCCTTATCTATGGCATATGTGCTTTGGTCATCTTCCATTTCAGAAATTGCGTCAAGTCCTTCCTCAAATCTCACCTCGCTCGTCGTTCAATTGTGTCAGTTAGGGAAGCATCATCGGTCCGTCTTCCCTACTCGTCAGAGTCGAGCAGTAGCTCTCCTTTTGAGTTTTTCCATGTAGACATTTGGGGTCCAAGTCGTGTACCCGATCATTAGGGACACATGTTCTATTTAGTTGTTGTGGATGATTTTAGTCGTTTGTCTCGAGTTTTCTTATTAAAGAATAAATCAGAAGCGGGCAATACTATTATGAATTTTATTAAAGAAGTACAGAATGTTTTTCCACCTCTGTCAAAATTGTGCGAACTGATAATGCTCTTGAATTCTGTACCCATATACTATCTCAATTTCTTTCATCACACGGCATTCTTCATCAAACATCTTGTGCTTACACTCCCAACAGAATGGTGTCGCAGAAAGAAAGCATTGTCACCTTCTTGATGTCAATCGTACGCTCTTTGTCCAGAGTTGTGCTTCACACTCATTCTGGGGCGATGCGGTTCTCACAACATGTTACCTCATTAACAGCATGCCCTCATCGATGTTGGGGGAGAAGATACCTTTCTCCCTTATTTTCCCTGACAAGGAGTTGTTCTCCCTTACCCCTCGTGTTTTTGGGTCCGTTGCGTTCGTCCACCAGTTGTCTCCAGGGATTGACAAGCTCTCTCCTAGGGCTGTCAAAAGCGTTTTTGTCAGGTATTCCAGGACTCAAAAAGATTATCATTGCTATGATCTGTTACGTCAGAGGTATTATGTCAGTGCATATGTCACGTTTTTTGAGTCAATCATGTTCTTTTCTCCTACAGGCAACAGGTTGGCACCATCAAACACGATGAGATCTATATTCCTCCTCCACCCATGTATCCACCATCAAGTCCACCACTACAAGCTCCAATACTTCCACCACAATCACCTCCACCAACATTACCTCCTCCTATTGTTTTGGTTCCTCCTCTATCATACCACTACAATCGACGGCCAGCCCCTGCTCATGATCATGGTCAATCATCAAACATGCTCCAGGTTTGTTCTGACAACATTACTTCTAATGATGGGTCTGATGGTGTTTCTCAGTAGGGGCTATTTCAGAAAGGGGATGATACGGATGGTGGTACAGAAGATGCATAACTTGATTTGCCTATTGCTACAAGGAAACAAAAGCGTTCATGTGCTTCATATCCTATTGCTTCTCATGTCACCTTTGAGCGTCTGACAGGGGACTTCAGGAGGTTTGCAGTTGCTTTATCCGCTGTGGACATTCCACGGACTTACCAGGAGGAATTGGTTGATAGTAGATGGCGCCTGACTATGGAGGAAGAGATGGCGGCCTTTCAGTCGAGAGGTACTTGGAGCCTTGTTCCAGCTCCTACTGGGGCATCTATTGTAAGTTGCAAGTGGGTATTTATAGTGAAACACAATGCAGATGGTAGCATTGATAGGTGTAGAGACTTATATTATGATGTTATGTACCGTTTATTAATTTCTGTTTTATTTCTGGACTTCCATGTATTTTACCCATGGGGTCTCTCTCTATATAAGAGAGCCTAGGGTTCCCTGGAATAATAGATCATTGACTTTTCCCAATATGGTATCAGAGCCAAGGGTTCAACCCTAACCCTAGGCTTCCACCGCCGCCTCTCCCCTCCTCCATCTCCCTACCGCCACCCCCTCCCACCTCGCCGTTTCTCCCGCCGCCGCTGGGACCCCACCTCCTCTCCTTCTCACAGCCGAGCTCCTCCTTCTCACAGTCGGGCCCCTCCTTACCGCCGTAATGACCCTCCTTGCCGTCGGGCCCCTCGCCGCCAGGACTCTTTTCGTTGTCGTAGGGCCCTCTTCCAGTCGTAGGGCCCACTCCTCGTACGTCGTTCTATCTCCATGGATTTGAGTGCGTAATGTCTACATATGCACTCAAATCCAATCAAGTCTTTGTAGACACTTATTATTGGTCTACAATCCCTAGTTCTTCATCTACGGCGACATGTCAGAGAATAAAGTTGATATGCCCTCCATAGGCTCCTTCAAAGGTCCTGCGCCAATAGTCAAGATGGACGGGACAAACTATGAGCTCTGGACGATGCAGTTCATGAGTCTCATGAAGTCAAACGGTAAGAAGCATATACTTACCGAGGATGAGTCGGAAGAGAAGACTGGGATCTATGCCTCTTGGGAGGCTGATGATTCTTATGCCAAAGTTTGGCTGTCAGGCACACTGTCGATGGAGATTGCCAATGATGTCCTCCATCAGCCTACTGCCAAGGCAATGTGGGATATTCTGGCCACTACGTATTCCCAAGTGCGGAACGAGACCAAGATGTTATAGCTCCAGCATGATATATTCACGATGAAGCAGAATGGTCGGCCACTTCACTCCTTGTACACATCCCTGAGAGGGATGTTCGAGAAACTATACAGTACCATACCACTCAAGACGACTCCAGAGCAGCAGAAGACATTTCGGAATGCTACCATGGTGGGTGTACTTCTTGCTGCCCTCGATCCTGAGTAAAAGGCAGCCCGCTCTCAGATATTGGTCGATGCAGTCATTCCTCCAATGGAGGACGTTTACCGGAGGCTCAGTCGCATATCAGTTTCTCACAACACATCTACTCCACCCCCATCGGTGATGGCAGTATCGCGTAGGAGAGGTGGTCAGTCTTCTGGTCGTGGACGTGGACCCCGTGGACGGGGAGGTCGCTTTCGTCAGCCATGTTCGTTCTACCATCGCACAGGTCACTCCGAGGATACATGCTACTTTAAGCATGGATTTCCAGCATTAACGCGTGTAGCCGAGCATGTACTGCCCCAGTCAGCATCCACTGCAGATAACCGATTCGAAGAGCTTGCGGCGCACCTACGTGATATTATGCCACAATCGTCTAATGATTCTCCAGGTGGACCTTCAGATGTTGCTGCAACAATTTCTGCCAGTTCGTCTGTTGTTGTTAGTACCTCAGGTAGTGCTACTGCCTTTACATCTTATCATGATATATCTGATTGGATTATAGATTCTGGCGCCACCCATCATCTCTACCGCGATAGAGAGAGACTTGAGTCCTAGAGGGGCATTCCACATGGCCGCTCAGTGCTGATAGCAGATGGTACTTATTCCCCCCTTGTTGGACAGGGGGAGGTTTCCTTATCACCTTCTATGCGTCTACAGAATGTTCTACATGCTCATGAGTTCTCCATGAATATGTTATCTATTAGTCAGATTACGAAGGATTTGCACGGTCGTGCTATATTTGACCCCTCATCTCTTATTTTTCAGGACATACTAACGACAGGGTGATTGGTTGTGGCTTTGAGCAAAATGGTCTCTACCGGCTGGTCCGGAACTCTTATGCCGGTGTCTCTTCTCATTCCGTCGGATCAGTATCTCCGTACATCTGGCATCTTCGCTTTGGCCACCTCCCGCTCCAGAAAATACGACATCTCTTGCCTCAGATCTCTCCCAGTTCATCATTTCGATGTGAAGCGTGTCAGTTCGGAAAGCATCATTGGTCTAGCTTTCCTAGTCGTCAGAGTCGGAGCAGTAGCTCCCCGTTTGAGTTATTTCACATTGATATTTGGGGTCCGAGTCGTGTACCTGATCATCAGGGACACAGGTTTTATCTAGTTGTGGTGGATGACTTTTCTCGTGTATCTTGGATCTTTCTTTTAAAGAATAAATCTGAAGCAGGGGATGTTATTAAAAATTTGATTAATGAAGTGCAGAATGTTTTTTCTTCTACTGTCAAATATGTTCGTACAGATAATGCATTGAAGTTCTGCACTCGGTCTCTCTCTCAATTTCTCTCGTCTAAGGGTATTATTCACCAAACTACCTGTGCTTACACATCCCAGCAGAATGGCGTGGCAGAAAGAAAGCATCATCACCTTCTTGACATCATTCGAACCCTTCTTATTCAGAGTTGTGCTCCTATCACTTTCTAGGGTGATGTTGTTCTTACAGCCTGTTACCTGGTCAATCGTATGCCATCATCCGTCCTTGGTGAGAAAATTCCTCTTTCTATCATTTTTCCTGATAAGGAATTATTCTCACTTACTCCTCGTGTGTTTGGTACTGTTGCATTTGTTCATCTCATGTCCCCTGGACTTGACAAACTCTCTCCTCGAGACGTCAAGTGTGTCTTTGTAGGTTACTCTCGGACTCAAAAGGGCTATCGCTGTTATGACCCCATAAACAAGAAATATTTTGTCAGTGTTGATGTCACATTTTTTGAGTCCGTTATGTACTTTTCCCCTGCAGGTGACAGGCTGGTCTCGTCCACTACCAATGATGATGTCTATGTTCCTCCTCCTCCTAGTCTGAGTTCACCTGAGTCCACTCCAGCTCCAGTTGCTATGCTACCACCACCGCCACCACCTCCACCACCGCCACCTCCACAACCTACTAGTCCATCTTTACCAAAATTCTATACGCGTCGGTCAGGTCCTGCTCAGGCTACACGTCAAGCATCCATCACGCCTCAGGTATGTTCAGATGGCATTACTACTGACATGTCAGATATGGTACATGTACAGGATTCTTCATTGCAGGAGGAGATTACACCATCCAGTACAGTGGACGATGATCTTGATATTCCCATTGCTATCCAGAAGCAGAAAAGGACTTGTGCGTCTTATCCTTTTGCTTCCTAGGTATCCTTTCATCGTCTCACAGGAGACTTTCAGAGATTTGTTGCGGCTTTGTCTTCCGTGGACATACCACGGACCTACGAAGAAGCTATGAAGATTGATTGCTGGCATGGCCTCAAATTTCAGCAAAATTCGGTCGAATTTCTGTCGAATATCGATATCCTATCGAAATCGAAATTCAACCGAAATGGCCGAAATGACCGAAATATGGGGACCCTAGTACAAAAAAGACCGAAATGACCAAAATTTCAATCGAATTTCGACCGAAATTCCACCGAAATTCCATTTCGGCCGATCACCGAAATGGTGAACGAAATCGATATTTAGGGCCCTGATTGTCGGCGACTGGCTATGGAAGACGAGATCCGTGCCTTACAGTCTCGTGGCACATGGAGCTTGGTTCATGCTCCCCCTGATGCATCCATTGTTAGCTGCAAGTGGGTATTCACGGTTAAATACCATGCTGATGGCAGTCTCGATCGATACAAGGCACGGCTGGTCGCGAGAGGTTTCACACAAACCTATGGTGTGGACTATATGGATACATTTTCTCCAGTCGCTCGTCACTCTACTCTTCGCATTCTTTTATCAGTTGCTGTGGTACATGACTGGACTATATCTCAACTTGATGTCAAGAATGCCTTCTTATATGGAGATTTGCAGGAGAAAGTCTACATGCAGCAGCCACCAGGGTTCACTGCTGAGGGGGTGAAGCATATGGTGTGTAGACTTCACAAGGCAATTTATGGCCTTAAACAGAGCCCAAGGGCGTGGTTCCAGAAGCTTTCCCATCTGATTGAACAACATGGGTTCAAAAGATCAAATTCGGATCACTCATTGTCCATTCAGAAGTCTGCTACAGGTACGGTGGTCATCATGGTCTATGTTGATGATATTTTGATTACAGGAGATGATATTCAGGGAATGGAGAGGGCAAAAGCATTCCTGGGCCGTCAGTTCGTCACAAAGGATCTTGGAACCCTAAGATACTTTCTGGGGTTGGAATTGGACAGGAATGCATAGGGTCTGGTGATGACCCAAAGGAAGTATATTACAGATTTTTTAGTTGAAACATGCATGGTTGGATGCAGACCATCTAGTACTCCTATGGATCCAAGCATGAAGCTGTATGATGATGACACTGCAGAAGTAGACAAGAGGAGATATAGAGAGATGGTGGGTAAGCTCCTTTATATTATCATAACTCGGCCCGATATTGCCTTTAAAGTAAGCCGGGTGAGTCAATTTATGGAGCAGCCAAGACAAGTTCATATGGATGCCATATACATGATACTGAGGTATCTAAAGTCTTCTCCAGGCTCAGGGTTGCTATTTCGAAAGGGCACAGATTTATCTATTTCAGCATGTACAGACGCAGATTATGCAGGGTGTCCTAAGGATCGAAAGTCGACCTCAGGACTTGCCGTGTTTGTTGGGAGCTCTCTGGTTTCTTGGAAAAGCAAGAAACAAACCGTTGTGGCAAGGTCCAGTGCTGAATTTGAATATAGGACCATGGCACAAGCAAGCACGGAGATGATGTGGGTTCGATCTGTACTAGAGGATCTACATATAGTCGTACCTTTACCTATGCAGCTTCTGTGTGACAATCAGGCAACATTGTTTATTGCCAACAATCTAGCATTCCACGAAAGAACAAAGCATATCGAAGTTGACTGCCACCACACGAGAGACTTGATCCAGAGAGGCTTGATATCTACATCTCACGTGAGCTCAAGGGATCAGACTGCTGACATATTCACCAAGCTGTTACTCAGAGAACCTTTCCATAGATGTTCTTCCAAGCTGAGCATGATAGACATCTATGCTCCACCTTGAGGGGGAGTGTAAAGACTTATATTATGATGTTATGTACCGTTTATTAATTTCTGTTTTATTTCTGGACTTCTATGTATTTTACCCATGGGGTCTCTCTCTATATAATAGAGCCTAGGGTTCCTTGGAATAATAGATCATTCACTTTTCCCAACAATAGGTACAAGGCTTGACTGGTTGCTCGGGGCTTTATTCAGACATACAGGTGGATTATCTTCACACATTTTCTCCAGTTACTCGTCATTCTACCTTGAGGATTCTTTTATCTGTTGTTGTGATTCGAGATTGGCCCATGTTTCAATTGGATGTCAAGAATGCTTTTTTGTATGGTGATCTTCAAGAAGAATTCTGTATGCAGCAGCCGCCAGGGTTTGCTGTTGAGGGGGAGTGTTTACATGTGTGTAAACTTCATAAGGCAATATATGGCCTTAAGTAGAGCCCGAGAGCTTGGTTCCAGAAGCTCTAAGATTTGTTTGAGAAGCAAGGGTTTAAACTGTCGAATGCAGATCACTCTCTTTGTACAGACGACTTCCAGAGGTACGATTGTCATTATGGTGTATGTTGATGATATATTTATTACGGGAGATGATATGCAGGGAATAAAAAAGCAAAAGAATTTTTGGGCCGTGAATTTGTTACCAAGGATCTAGGAACGCTTAGATACTTTCTGGGATTGGAGTTCGCTAGAAATCAACAAGGACTTGTGATGACTCGGAGAAAATATCTCACTGACTTGCTGAGTGACACAGGTATGCTTGGATGCCGACCTGCTTCTACACCCATAGATCCAAGCATGAAGATGTATGATGATGATACTGATGAGGTTGACAAGAGGAGATACATGGAACTGGTGGGAAAGCTTCTCTATGTTACCATTACTAGACCTGATATTTCATCCGCAATCAGTAAAGTGAGCCAGTTCATGGAACAACCTCGTCAGGTATATATGGATGCTATACATATGATACTAAGGTACCTTAAATCATCTCTAGGTGCAGGGCCGTTGTTTAAAAAGGTGGGCACTATTACTATCTCAGCATGCATAGATGCAGAAAACACAGGGTGCCCAAAGGACAGGAAGTCTACATCAGGCTTCGCTATATTTGTCGGGGAGTCACTTGTCTCATGGAAGAGCAAGAAGCAAACTGTGTTTGCTAGATGCAGTGTTGAATCTGAGTATAGAGCTATGGCCCAAGCATGTACAGAAGTGATGAGGGTCCGAGCAATCCTGGCAGAAATACATATAGATGTTTCTCTTCCCATGTCATTGAAATGCGACAATCAGGCTGCATTATTCATTGCCAATAATCCTGCATTTCACGAGAGGACAAAACACATCGAGGTTGATTGCCATTATATACGTGATATGATCCAGAAAGGCTTCATTTCTACATCTCATGTCAACTCAGGAGACCAGACGATAGACATTTTTACCAAAGCCTTACTTAGGGGGGCCTTCCAGAAGTGCTTTTCCAAGCTGAGCATGATAGATATCAATGCTGCATCTTGAGGGGGAGTGTAGAAGTTTATTTCATGTTTTTGTATCTTTTATCTATTTTCTTTTCTTTTTGTCTACCGTATGTAATTAGGGGTGCTAATCGAATCGAATACATTCGAATCCACTTAAATTCAGATTCAATTCATTATAAAATTTTCGAATCCGAATTCGAATCGAATATTAAACGAATTTCTAATCTAAATTAAAATTCAATTCGTTTCGAGTTTCGAATATTCAAATTCGATTCATTTTATATCGAATTAGAATTTTATTTAATAATGTAACTAATAATAAAAAAATATTAATAATATTTTAAGTTTCAAAGAATTGAATAGACTTTGTGATACTAATTTGTGAAAAAATAATTGAGATAAGTAAAAAAACTTTTAACATAAAAGGTAAAATTCAATAGATAAAATAAATTGCATTAAAGTACCTAACTTTTGTCATTTGTGTATGTCTCTTGCAATCCTCAATTGCTCTTTTTGTACCTATGATGAATTGAATATATAAAGAAAAAAAATTATTGACATCTTGATAAACCATTGATCTTTTCTTTTTGTACCTATGATGAAAATTCAATCAATGCATCTGTACCTTTTAACGTGCACTCCAACTTTCTCATTCTTTTTGGTAAATGATTCATAAACCATTGATCTTTTCTTTCTATCAATCTTATTAATTATTTCAGTAATCAAATTTTCTATTTCTTCACCCTCTGCTTCCACTTTTTCATTAATATCATCATCATGCTCAATGACCCTCTCACGGACACTATCTTGAGAAGATGGTATGTTTGAATTAGACGTCTAAAAACAAAATGAAAATACATACTCGAAACTATGTTTTAAATTCCATACCAATATAGAAATACAAGATATAGATTAATAGATATGCATGCCCAAAATAATAACCAGAAGATTGTGTTCCACGTTTCTCTGAAGAATCCTCCATATCTTCCCTCCCATTGTGACCTATCTCCAAGATAACTGAGAAAAAAAGAATCACTAAATTCCATAGAACCATAAAAGGTCGATGTGAACTGACTTATGGAATGGAATCCTGCATCTGAGGTATATAAAAACCGACAGACCGACTGAGAACCCAGTTGGTATGGCTCTGATCTTCAATTTTCTAATATATAATATTTTTTCTACATCAAGCATGAACAGTTCATGCTTACCTCATTTCAATGCACTCTTATGGGGGCATAGTTGGGCTTATTAAAGATTATGATGATATTTCCTTCTTGAAAACCTAGTCCCCTTGTAATCATAATGAGAAATGGAATTAAGTTGCAGTTATGATCTTTTACGTATTTAATTTAGGAAAAGCTCGAAATCCATGAAATCTATTCATACCTTAAGGCCCTGTTTGGTAGGAGAATAAGCCTTGGAATAAGGGACCAATTCTCCTTACGACACGATTCACAGTGGTACGACTATTCCCCATTATTCCATCTTATTTCACTCTTATTCCTATCTTTATCCCACCTTACTTACCTTTATTTCACTTTATTCTCCTTATTCCTATCCTCCAACCGAACAAAGAATAGGCCCTTATTCTCCTTATTCCCCATCCTTATTCCTGCTTATTCTCGAACCGAACGGGCCCTAATTGTCTCTAAGATATTATTTGTATTCAAATGCTTGGTTGTCCTTATCATAAGATATGGATATTATGATGGATGGGAAGATTAGGAGTGTGACTAAGGAAAAGATTGTTAGAAATTTGAAGTTTGTGACTTAGGGATGGTTTTTTAAAATTTAATATGTGTTTTGTTTACAGATGATGTATTTTAGAATCACATAAATTATTTGGATAGAACTTAAATCTTAAGATTTTTGGGTAAAAGGGGTGTGTGGTAGTACTAGTAGCTGTGGGATGATGGAGAGATGCTCACGACGTTGGTGAGTTTAGAACTGGTGTCATTGTCGATGGTGGGGGAGAGTGGGAGCTGGTGGTGGGGTTGGCTACTGGGAGGGTGGTGTTGTCAGTGGTGGGAGCGAGCATGAGCGGGAGACTGGAGCTGGCGACGTTGGAGAGAGCAAGCAGGAGCGAAAGGCTAGAGCCAGTGACGTTGGAGAGAGCGAGCAGGAGCAGGAGCGGGAGGTTGGAGTCAACAACGTTGGAGAGAGCGAGCAGGAGCGAGAGGTTGGAGCTGGCAGTGTTGGAGAGCAGAAGCAAATGTTAGGATTTTTTTCTCATGAGCGACGAGGGGAGAGAGAATTTGGGGAAGTAAAGACGGGGTATGGTGTATGCAATGGGCATCCCAAAATTGGGATGTTTAGAATAAGACGATGAAAATTTTTATTTATTATATTAACTTGTGTATCATGTGTGGAGATTTTACAAAATATATATTGCATTTATTTACATATATATAATGCTCCATACCATATCATATATGTGTGTGTATCGAATCGAATTATTATCAAACAAATCCAAGTGAATTTAGATTCGAGTCATTTGGGAATCGAATCCAAAAGTTAAATTGAAATTCAATTCATTTGATTTTGAATCGAACTTTTTCCGAATTTTTATCGAACGAATCCTAATTGAATTTGAATGATTCAATTCAATTAGCAGCCCTATATGTAATCTACCCATAGGTCTCTCCCTATATAAGAGAGCCTACGCTCAAGGAATAAACAAATCTCTTATTTTTCCCAACATTTGTGATTGACGAATTGATTCCCTATGACTTCCATTGACTCGTGGAAGGCTGTGATTGACGGATTGATTCCCTGTTACTGAGAAGATGGAACAAAAGTTGAGAGGTTGGTACTAATTCATGCATGAACATGCATATTTTGATGATAACAAAACTTGTGTAGTTAGCTTGAAGCTAGGTCAAAAGCAAGGAGGCTATGAACCAAGAAGAAGCTCAAGCCTGAGGAGCTGAAGCTTAAGGGAATAAGAACCTAAAAAGCTCAAAGTAGTTCAAGGCTAGGGAATTGCAGCTTAAGCTCAAGAAGAAGTCGAAGACTTTTCTTTTATTGAGTCCATATGTAAAGAACATCAAAAAATATCATGCATCTTGCATTTCAGACATTTTACTCCGAATTTCAGGTCAAAATGTCGAATTGATCGACCAACCTTCTGCACTAATTGATTAGCTCTCATCGACCAGATTTCTTGATAGATCGATCACCTCCTTGATATGATTAATTAATGTTTAAGTTCCAATATTCATTTAACGATATTTAAATGATATGTCGTCTTGTTTACTTGATCGATCACCTTTTGAATTATAATAGATCAACCATTTTTTAGATGATCGGTCATATAAGCTCGATCAATTATCTTTCGTGTATGATTGATCATATGTCATTTTATGGATTTTTCCTGACGATTTTTGCCTCCAACGACTATGGAGAACCTAAGCTTATAAATAGGACCCTAGACCCCACTTACTCAACACACAACCAAGAGAAACAAATATCTTCTCTCTACTTTATTTTTTGAGAGAAAGTTCTAAGAGTTATTTTCTGGTACACGACTCATGGCTATAACTCTGAAGTTCTGCGATCATCTTATGAGCATGCTCCTCACTTTACAAGATTGTACTGATTTTGCCTTGCATTTTTTATTACATATTGTTGTGAAAAGAATAGAATCATTCCATTATTGAGACCCTAGGGCTCTCTTATATAGGAGAAAAGCCCTGGGTAAATAACACAAGAGATACATGAAATAAATAGAAATAAGAAATAAATATAAAGAACTATAAATATCTCAACAATCCCCTTCAAGCTATACCATGTATGTTTATCAAGCTCAGCTTAGAACATCTCTGAAAAGAGCCTCTAGCAAGAGCCTTGATGAAGATATCAGATGTCTGATCTCCCATAGAAAAATGGGATGTGGATATGAGACCCTTCTGGATCATGTCTCTGGTATAGTGGCAATCAACTTCTATATGCTTGGTTAGTTCATGAAATGCAGGATTAAAAAATATACTAAGCCTTCTCCCACTATAAGTAGGATCGGCTACATGGATTCTTGCTCAAATCCATGTTGAAAGATTCGACTATTTTTTACGCTGGCCGTCGACTACCTAACGCAACCCCTGCAAGAGTGGGATTTGAACCCTGGTCTTTTGTGTGGTAGACACACTGTACTACCACTAGACCATTAATCATGAAATGCAGGATTATCAGAAATAAAAAGAGATGCTTGATTGTCACATAAAACCCACATGGGAAGAGGAACCTCGACAACAAGATCAATCAAGACCGATCTAACCCACATCATCTATGTGCTCCACTATGTCATGGCCCTATACTCAGATTCTGCATTGGATCTAGCAACCACTGTCTACTTCTTGCCTTTCCATGACACAAGTGAGCTCCCAACAAAAATAACAAATCCAGATTTGGGCTTCCTGTCTTTAGGGCATCATGCATAATCTGCATCTGCACAAGTTATCACCTCAAGAGATGTACCTATGATAAATATAAGACCAGTACAGGTGAATTCCTCAAATATCTCAAAATCATATAGATTGCATCCACATGAACCTTCCTGGATTGCTCCATGAACTAACTCACCTTGCTCACAACAAAGGATATGTCTAGCCTGGTGATGGTAGCATATAAGAGCTTCCCAACAAGCTCCATGTATCTCATCTTATTTACCTCCTCAGTGTCATCATCATATAATCTCATGCTTGGATCCATAGGAGCAGTAACAGGCTTGCACCCTGTCATACCTGTCTCTAGTAGAAGATCAGTAACAAACTTCCTCTCGGTCATCACAAGACAACGTTGGTTCTTGGCGAACTCTAATCTGAAGAAGTATCGAAGATTGCCAAGGTCATTGGTCACAAACTGCTGACCTAGGAACTCCTTGGCTGTCTGAATGCCCTTCTCATCATCACCTGTGATAATAATATCATCAACATATACAAGAATAGCAACAATACCTCTCTGTGTCCTCTGAACAAAAAAGCGAGTGATCCGCAGTGGACTGAGCAACCCCTGGTTCTCTATCAACTCTGAAAGCTTCTGGTACCAAGCTCTCGGACTCTGCTTCAGGCCGTAAATCGTCTTGTGGAGCCTATACACCTTCTGAGACTCCCCCTCAGTAGCAAACCATGCTGGTTGCTGCATATAAACCTCCTACTCTAGATCTCCATATAGAAACGCATTCTTCACATCAAGTTGGTAAAGATTCTAGTCCCGTGAAACAACAACTGATAGAAGAATGCGCAATGTCGAGTGTCTGGCTACTAAAGAGAATGTATCCTGATAGTCCACCCCATAAGTCCGGGTGAACCCACGTGCTACAAGCCTTGCCTTGTAGCGATCCACAATGCTATCTGTCCGCTGCTTCACCGTAAAGATCCATTTGCACCCCACAATAGAGGCACCTGAAGGACGGAAACAACACTCCAGGTACCACGAGACTACAAAGCGGCCATCTCCTCCTCCATGGCAAGTCCCTGTATGGCCTCCTAATATGTTTGTAAGATAGTAACAGCTGAGAGTCCCATAAAAAACCTCTTGTACTCCTCTGAAAGATGGTCCAAGGAAACATGCGCAGTTAGAGGATACATGGCACAGTTACGACGCGGCTTCCTCAAGGCAATAGGTACATCGAGGTAATCAGCCTCTCTGTTCTCTGGTATCAGCTCCTCATGTATAGTATCCTGTGGAACAAACATATCACCAGTGCCATCAATAGAAACAATGTGTTCATTACATACCTGAGGCGTGCTGGATGACGGAGAAGGCGCATGAGTAGAGGGGCGAGTAGAGGACCCGTGAATGTAAAATCGTGGTAGGAACTGTGTCAGGATGGAGGAGGTGGAGGTAACTGAGACTCAACATGGGAAGTTGTTGGTGGAGATAACGGAGGTAGTGGAACAAAGACATCCTCGGCAGAGTCAACATTAGATAACATGTCACCTGTAGGAGAAAAATACATAATAGACTTAAAGAATGTGATAATGATCACATAATATTTTCTCCAAATATGATTCAAATATCTATACCCTTTTTGGGCACACGAATAACCAATGAACACACATTTGATAGCTCTAGGAGAGAACTTGTCACGATCAGGAGTAAAATTGTGAACAAAAACCACAAACCCAAAGACCCTGGGAGTAAAGGAGAATAAGTCTTCGGGAAATGCAATCAAGAAAGGAACCTTTTCTCCAAGGATAGTAGAAGGCATGCGGTTCACTAAGTAACAAGCAGTGAGAACCGCAACACCCCAAAACGAATGAAGAGCTCGACTCTGAATCAAAAGAGTCATCGTGACATCCAAAAGATGACGGTGTTTGCGCTCAACAACACCATTCTGCTGCGAAGTGTAAGTACAAGAATTCTGATGAATGACACCAATAGATCCGAGAAAGCCAAACAACTGTAAAGTAGAAAACTCCAAGGCATTGTCAGTGCGAATAAACTTCACATTAGCAAAAAAATATCCTTAATCTCAATAAGAAAAGATTTAATAACAGGACCAGCTTCATACTTATTCCTTAACAAGAAAACCCAAGAGAATATAGAGAAATCATCCACAACAACCATATAGAATCGATGCCCCTGATGATCGGGAACACGACTAAGACCCCAAATATCAAAATGAACCAACTCAAACAACTGAATACTGACGACTCAGAAAAGAAGAACGATGGTGCTTCCCAAGCTAACATGCCTCACACTCCAAGGTAGTACGAGTAGAGATCTGAGGGAGAACATGACATAACTTCTGCAGAGGAAGGTGTCATAAACGAAGATGCCACATGAAAGGAGAAACATATCCTGATGGAATAGTAGCAGCACCAGCACACGGAGGTTGGACCAGTATGTACAACCCTCTCTGTTCACGGCCACATCCAATCAGTCAAATCTGAACTGCTACAACTGGTAAGTGCATAGGCAATACCTGACGAACTCATAGATGCTCTGACAACAGCTGCAACATCCATGGCCTCAAATTTCAACGAAATTCGGTCGAATTTCTATCGAATATCGATATCCTGTCGAAATCGAAATTCGACTGAAATTGCCAAAATGGCCGAAATATGAGGGCCCTAGTAGAAAAATGACCGAAATTTCAATCGAATTTCGACCGAACTTCCACCGAAATTCTGTTTCGGGCGGTTACCGAAATGGTGTCTGAAACCGACATTTAGAGCCTTGGCAACATCTGAAGATCATGCTATAGGGGCGGGCGGTGTACTCATCATCTCTCTCAATCTCGAGACAATATCATCAAATCTCGCATCATGAGAAGGAGCTGGAGTAGTCTCTATCTACTCAGCTACATCAGCAGATGCTGGATACCCATGCTTCAGATAGCATGTCTCCTTCGAATGTCTTGGACGGTGGCAATGTGAGCATGGGCCACAATGACGTCCTCCTCCTCGTCTACGGGATCCACGCCCGTGAAACTATGAAGTACCCCCTCTGCAATGAGAAGTTGTCATCGCAAAGGGAGTTCGAGCCACGGTAGTAGACGAAGTATTGATCCTGCTCAGACTCTTATAGACCTCCTCTATCAGGGTTATCGTCTCTCCAGTAAGTAGTCGAATACGTGCCGCATCGTACTCATAGTCAAGAGATGACCGAAAGACTCCTGTCATAGTGACATTCTTGATTCTTGCATGCCTGTTGTTGCTCAGTGCTGGTAGTAATGGACATGAAGCTATGAAGATGCTCAAACATGCCTCGAAGATGCGAGAAGTGGGTATGAAGAGGCTGACCATTCTACTTGGTCGAGAAAATGTCATACTGCAACTGGAGGTTTTGCTCTCATTCTTTGCTTGCCCATATGTGTCAGCCAGGATATCCCACATAGCCATGGTCGTGGGTTGATTGACGATGTCATTGGCAATCTACATGGTGAGCGTCTCGGAGTGCCAAATCCATGCATAGACATCATCTTGCTTCCATGAAGCATTAGCCCCAGTTTTGTCCGCCGACTCTGATTCAATCAAAATGTGCTCCTTGTTACGGTACTGCGTAAGGGTGCGAAACTGCATGGACCACAACTCGTAGTTGGTCCCATCCATCTTTATGATAGGAGCTGGGCCCTTGAAGGCACCGGACAATGAAAAAATGTTACCCTTGTTCTATGACATGATGGAAAAATTGCCGAAACTCCGGACCAAACTGGGAGCTCGACCTCTATGAGCAAAGTCTACACAATCATATGAAGGAACAGTTGTATGTGTAGACTCATACAGCCGTCCTTTTCAATCCTTGTTGAGGTCTAGGGTCGAAAAACATGATATATGCCCGAAATCATGTATTCTGATAAAATTAAGCCTTATCGGCATGTAAAAGCCCCTGAACTACATCCCTCAAGCAGCAACGGGCGGCATGACCTCAAAGACGAGGTAGTCTGCGACAGAAGCAGCCGACTAGGGCCACCGAAGGGGCCGACAGGGGCGGCGACAGCCGACTGGGGGGTTAACGACCAGCTGGGGCGGCCACGGCAATGACGGGCTGGGGCGGCGGGCGAGGGGTGGATGGCTGGAACAGCGGGGGCCGGCTGGTGCGGCGCACGACGAGGTGGGCTAGTTCGGCCGTCACCGGCGGCGACAGAAGGTGGGAGGTGGGGGGGAGGGGTTTTTTGGTGAGATATAGGAACCACAGTCTAGGACCGTTGCTCCGATACCATGTTGATGAAAAGAATAGAATCGTTCCATTATTGAGACCCTAGGGCTCTCTTATATAGGAGAAAAGCCCTGGGTAAATAACATGAGAAGTACATGAAATAAATAGAAATAAGAAATAAATATAAAGAATTATAAATATCTCAACACATATTTACTTTGATATTGGGAAGGGCGTAGGACACTAAATGGCATTCCTATAGAAGTTTGGAGAGTTCTAGGTGAACATGGTTTGACCTGGCTCACAAATTTATTCATTGTTATTTGACGAAACAAGAAAATAATCAGAATAATAGAGGAGAAGCATTGTGGTGCCTCTTTATAAGAATAAAGGAGACATTCAAAATTGTCCGAATTATAGAAGTACCAAGTGATGAGTTATACTATGAAAATTTGGGTACGTGTGATCGAAAGAAGATTGAGGCAAGTTTCTGAAGTAACTGAAAACCAATTTGGATTCATGCCAGGCCACTCAACTTTTTAAGCTATCCACTTGTTGAGGAGAACAATAGAGATTTATAGAGCTAAAAAGAACCTCCATATGATTTTTATTGATTTGGAGAAGGCTTACGATTCAATCCCAAGGGAGATATTGTGGAGAGTTTTGGAGAAGAGACAAGTACCTATCCTATACATTAACCTTATAAAGGACATGAATGATGAGGTTTCATCGTGTGTAAGAATCCAGTCTGGAAGATTGACTAATTTAACATCAGCATCGGTATACATCAATATTAAGCTTTTAGTCCATTCCTTTTTATTTTGATTATAGACGAGTTAACTAGTCACATTCAAGATGAAATACCTTGATGTATGTTATTCGCCGATGATATTGTGTTGATTGAGGATACAAGAGACATAATAAATGAGAAGCTGGATGTTTGGAGACATGCCTTAGAGATTAAAGAATTTCGTATAAGTACAACTAAAACCGAACATATGGACTGCACATTAGATGGAAACAACAATGAAGGGCTCAAGGTGAATATTGGAGACGATAACAATCAGAAGAAACATTCTTTTAGATACTTGGGATCTATTTTGCAACATGATAGGGAAATTGATGGAGTTGTTTCTCATAGAATAAATATAGGTTGACTAAAGTGGAGATGAGCTGCTATTGTTCTCTGTGACAAGAAAATCCCGTTGAAAGTCAAAGGAAAGTATTACAAAGCAGCCGCAAGACCTGCTATGCTTTACGGATCAGTGTGTTGGCTTGTGAACCATAGACATGCGGAGAGAATAACAACAAAAATGAAAATGCTAAGGTGGATGTGTGTTCATACACAAAAATATCGGATTCGGAATGCTGTGATCAGAAGGAAATTTAGTGATATGGTGTAGCTTTGATATAGGATAAGATGAGAGAAAATAGCTTAAGATAGTTTATCCATTTGCAAAGGAGGTCAGTTGATGCACCAGTTAGAAGATGCGAAATTTGGGATGTTGAGCTCATTAAGAGAGAGTGACGAAGGCCTAAGAAGTGTTGGAATGAGAGTAGGGTTGAGCATGGGTCGAGTTTGTCTTGGCCCGACCCAAGCCCATTTTAATATATGGGCTCACAGGCGGGGCCTAGGCCCGGTATATTTTTCGAAATGTGGGCCTAAGCCCAATCACGACCCAAACATTATGGACCAGGCTCGGGTCGGCCGACCCAAGATGCAAACTTGCATTTTATACAAGTTACATAAATTCCAACTCACAATTATGTGATTAGTCCTGGACTCTTTTTCGCTACACCATTCAATGATTCGACATATAAAACATCTTACACAACCAAAGCAAAACCCGAAGATTGATACACCACATCAACATGTACGAAGATAACCATAATCGTTGTGAAACCATCAAATAGGTGACCAACAGAGATAATTCTTATTGTTGGAGTATTTGTTATATGCGTCACTTCGGATCCATTTACCACATCCTATGGTGACCAACATGAGTAGATGGGTAAATGGATTCCTCCAGGATCCATTTACCACATCCTATGGTTTACTCCCACATCTACCATCTGTGAGATGTGGAGACTCAGTGGGGGCTATATAAGAAGCCCCTCGCCCTCTGTATCCAGTGAGAAAGTGCAATGCATACATCAACCCGTTTAGGCATTCTCCCATGGTTTCATCCATCCTTACGGAGTAGGGTTCCACATTAGAATCTCATGTCCATAATGTTTATATTTTTATTTCTGATATGCTTTTGTATTCTTTATTTTCTAGCATGGTATCAGAGCGGGTTCGATTCCCAAGGAGTTATTTTCTAATTAGATATTCGCTTACTCCTCGTGTGTTTGGCTCGCTCGCCTTTGTCCACCAGTTGTCTCCAGGTCGTGACAAACTCTCCTCTTACGGTCAAGTGTGTTTTTGTCGGGTGCACCAGGACACAAAAAGGTTTATATGTTACGATCCAATGCGCATGAAGAATTATATTAGTGTTGATGTCACCTTTTTCGAGTCTGTGATGTATTTTTCTCCTACAGGTGATGGGTTGACTTCTTCAGACCAAAATGATGAAATCCACATGCCACCACTACCACCATCATCACTGTCACCACCTCCTTCACCACCATCACCACCATCATTACCACCGTCACCACCAGCGCCGCCACCTCTACCCCCTCCTATGGTCCCACACCCACCGTTGCCGCATCACTATACCCACTGGCAAGCTTCTGCACATGGGTCTGATGGTCTACCTGAACAGGGTTCTTCACAGGGGACATACGTGGAGGTTGCTGATTTGGACTTACCTATTGCGCTTCGAAAGTAGAAGCATAGTTGTGCATCATATCCTATCGCATCTATAGTCTCCTTTAATCGTTTGACTGGGGATTTCAGGAACTTTGCAGTTGCTTTGTTTGCTGTGGACATTCCACAGAATTATCAGGAGGCTTTAATTGACAGTCGGTGGCGATTAGCTATGGAAGAAGAGATGACTGCCCTTCAGTATAGAGATACTTGAAGCCTTGTCCCAACCCAAACTGGGGCATTTATAGTCAGTTGCAAATGGGTATTTACAGTGAAGCACAATGCCGGTGGGAGCATTCATAGATACAAGGCTTGACTGGTTGCCCGTGGTTTTACTCAGACATACGGGGTGGATTATCTTGATACATTATCGCCAGTTGCTCGCCATTCTACCTTGCGGATTCTTTTATCTATTGTCGTGGTTCGAGATTGGCCCTTGTTTCAGTTGGATGTTATGAATTCATTTTTGTATGGTGATATTCAGGAAGCAGTCTACATGCAACAACCGTCGGGGTTTGCTGCTAAGGGGGAGTGTTCACAGGTGTGTAGACTTCATAATGCAATCTATGGCCTTAAGCAGAGCCCGAGAGCTTGGTTCCAGAAGCTCTCAGATTTGTTTGAGAAGCAGGGGTTCAAATGGTCGAATGCAAATCACTCTCTTTTTGTACAGAGAACCTCTAGAGGTATGACTGCTATTATGGTGTAAGTTGATGATATACTTATTACAGGAGATGATATGCAGGGAATAAAGAGGACGAAAGAATTTCTGAGTCGTGAATTTGTTACCAAGGATCTAGGAGCTCCTAGATACTTTCTGGGATTAGAGTTTGCCAAAAATCAACACGGGCTTGTGATGACTCGGAGAAAATACGTGACTGACTTGTTAAGTGACACAAGTATGCTTGGATGTCGACATGCGACTACACCCATGGATCCAAGCATGAAGCTCTATGATGATGATACTGATGAGGTTGACAAGAGAAGATACATGGAACTGGTGGGAAAGCTTCTTTATGTTACCATTACCAGATCCGATATTTCTTTTGCAGTCAGTCGGGTTAGCCAGTTTATGAAACAACCTCGTCAGGTACATATGGATGCTATACAGATGATACCAAGGTATCTTAAATCATCTATATAGCGTCCATATGTACCTATGGGTGGCACTATTACTATCTCAGCATGCGCATATGCAGACTAAGTAGGGTGCCCTAAGGACATGAAGTCTACATCAGGATTTGCTATATTTGTTGGAGATTCACTTGTCTCGTGGAAAAGTAAGAAGCGAACTGTTGTTGTTAGATCTAGTGCTAAATCTGAGTATAGAAATATGGTACAAGCATGTACAGAAGTGGAGGAAATCATCCCTGTCACGACGGTGGAGGGAGTGTCGCTTGGGGTCTCGGGGGTGGGGGCGGGCGATCGGGGTTGGGCTCCCCCGCCTCCTGAGTTGGGGTCTGGAGCTCCGTGGCGTGGGTATCGGGGGAAGACCCCTCCGCTACAAGAGGCGGCTCGTGGTGGGATTCAAACGGGCCGAGCGAGGGGGGTTGCCGGAAAAGCGGAAAAAGGAATCGATGAGTGATTGTCTGTCGTAGGTACTTCAGGTGTGGTCTTATGTGCCACCTTGCACCGTGGTGTTCGTTGAAGAGAGCGGTCTGCTACGACTGTCGAGGAGAGGGAAACATCCACAGGGATTGTCCTGTAGCTGTGCCCAATCAGCTTGGGGGTGGAGGCAAGGGCTTGAGAGATATGGAGGTTGAGGAGGTCCAACGGGACCCCGTTGATGGTATACGCATTGATAAGGGCACCAATGGGGATTTGCGAAAGGTAATGGAGGCTCTGGAACTCGGTCGAGCGGTCGGTTGCGGTGAGGATGGGATTTGGTTGTACGATAAGGTGTTGTGCGTCCGAGGGGTGAAAGGAGCGAAGATTCAGGAGTTCCTCTCCAAGGGGAGCGCGATGTTCCCATAATCGATTTGTTGGCGACGACCCCGTCTACGCGACGGGGCAATGGCTCCTTCTCCGGTGTGGTACGTAGAGATCCAGGGGCTTCCGATTCGGTGCCGGAATTTGGAGACAGTGAGGTATGTGCTGGGCGAGTTTGGAAAGGTGGAGGTCGTTCTCCAATCGGGGCTTCGACCTGGTGAAGGTGGGGCTTAATCGCATCGATCACGGGCGGTGGCTGCCAAATCCCTCCGGCAAAGGTGTTTCGTGTTGGCAAGGCGGTGTTTCATCTCCGCCTCACTCGGGTGGAGGAGCTGCCCCATGTGCAGGGGGTGACGTAGAAGGATGGAAAGGCTTCCTTGGTGGCGGTGGAATCTCCGGCGACGGTTAGGTTTCCACGGGATGCGAACGTGGAACAGGTGGACCATCCCTTTCTTCTGCGGGAAGGCGAAGCGGTGATTGCAGTGGACGGTTCAAATTTCGAGGGGCGTGCTAGCATTTCGAATTACTCTCCGAACGTAATGGGCAGTGTTTGCCCTTCTGGCAGTCGAAAAGGTGCGGAATCGGATTAGACTAAACCGATTGTGGATCTAGTGACCTGGGCATTTCGGTCCACGCGTTTCGACCCCGATCTTCAGCTTTGTTTTGGACCCTGGCGTTTCTAGGATATCTGATGGAAGCCCTTCGAATGTCCTGCGGTGGACACGTCACATGCCCTCGAGCTTACGGAAGGCCGCCTCGCGGATGCGGCTGGTACATCTAGGACATCGGGTGTCTCTTGCGGGTAGAGGAGCGGGGACTGCTTGAAGCTGAGGATTGCTCTATGCTAGGTGGAATGGCGGGATCTGGAAGGGAGTGTGTTGGTGGACCTGTGCTCTGTTGCCAATTTCCTCGTCTCTTTGGGCTTCGCCGAATCATCGGCCTTCCCCGAGAGCGCTGGGGGTTGGCTGTGGAGAAGATGATTCGCTCGTCTCGGCTACTTGTCCCTCAGACAACCTGGTGGAGTACATCTCTCACCCGCCTATCTTGAATCTGAGCCCTGCGGGATTGGGCGGTGATGCCGTTTCTCTTAATGGCGGTGGGTTGCGGGTTAGTTATACGGTTCCGGGCATGGCTAATCTAGCCTGGAGCCATAAGATGGAGCAACGTATTCCCGCCGCAGAGCGGAAGCATCGAGAACGGAGGTTGACGTTGGGTAGGGTCGGCAGGAAGGTGTGGGCTGACCCGCTCCTGCTGTTCACATGCAAGAGAAGGAAACCTGAAGCCAGGATGTGGCTGGAGCGTGAGCTGGAGGACAAGGGGGAGAGCCATATCCCCCACGAGGCGGCAGTTGTCGACACGTCATGCATTCCGGATATGGGGGCTCGGAGTTGCAGAAGGGGTGATTCAGAGCGTACTAGCTCATTGGCTGACATTCACGTGCGGGTTGCGGAATGTCTTGGGTATATTTACCCAACAAAAACCCTCTGAGTAGATCCAAATGAAGTTAGTCTCGTGGAATGTGAGTGAGGGGGTTGAGGGACAGGGAGAAGAGAAGGGTGGTGGGTGAGCTCTTGTGTTCATGGGGTGCAGACGTGGCTTTCTTGCAGGAATCAAAGTTAGCGCGGTGCAGTGCAATTTCTTGGAGATCGGTTGGTTGTTCTAAGTTGTCAGAGTTCGAAGCAGTTGACTCTGTGGGTAGCGCTGGCAGTTTGATCCTGGCATGGGATGGAGATTTGTTCTCAGTTGCTGATGAATGTGCAGACTCCAGATCTATTTCGGTGTTGCTTGATTGCAAGTCGGGGGATGGCAGAATTTTGTTTACCTCTGTGTACCGGGTACCTGACGACGGGCGCAATGAGACTCTGTGGGAGGAGATGCGGGCAGCTAGAAGGAGATTCCCGGACATCCCTTGGGTGATCGGTGGGGATTTCAATGTGACTTTGTTTGCTTCGGATCGCATGGGTGATCATGGAGGAAGAGACTCGGGTTCTGACGATTTTGTGAATTGTGTGAGTTTTTTGGGGTTGCAGGTAGTGGACGTTGGTAACAGGAAGTTCACTTGGCGAGGTGCGTCCTCGAGATCGAGGTTGGACAGATTCCTGGTCTCTGCTGAGGTTTTAGAGAGGTTTCCTTTATCTGTGGCTAGGGTTCTCCCTAGATTGCGGTCTGATCACATACCAATTTGCTAGAATTCTGGTGGGGGTGATCCCTAGATCGATGTTCAGATTCGAGAAGTCGTGGCTGTTGAATGACGGCTTCAGGGACTTGGTCTCTCAGTTTTGGGTCTCCCTGCGGGTGGAGGGCTCGGCGACACAGAGATTAGCATGGAAGCTAAAGATGTTGCGAGAAAGGTTGATGGCTCACAAAAAAGAGATGAGAAGAAGTAGAGAAGAGAGGCGAGAGGTGGCGGTGGCAGAGATTGCGAGGTTAGACGGGTTGGAGGACACTCGTGTCCTGAGCAGTAAGGAGGTGACATTACGTGCGACGTCACATCGAGTGGTGATAGATGAGGACAGACGGAGAGAGGTGGAGTGGCGCGAACAGTCCAGACAGAAGTGGATAAAGGAAGGTGATGCGAACACTTGCTTCTTCCATGTGGTAGCGAGTGGAAGGAGGAGGAGAAATCTGATTCACGAGCTCAGGACGGATGGTGCTACGGTGCTTGGAGATAGGGAGATCGTGAGGGTGCTCGTGGATAATTTCCGGAGCTTCAACAGGTCTTTACCGTCGTCTGGGGCTACTTGGTCCGGGAGGGGTACTAGATATCCGAGCAATGAACAACGGTTGGCACTTGTGGCAGAGTTTACAAGAATGGAGGCCCGTGAAGGGTCTTTGATCTTAACGTTGATGGATGTCCTGGACCGGATGGCTTTCTGGTCTCTTTCTTCAGGGAGTTCTGGAATGTTTTTGAAGGTGATGTCATGGCCATGCTATGTGAGTTTAGAGGAGCAAACATGGACTGGAGAAACTTAACAAAGCGTTGCTCTTCTTGCTGCCGAAGAGGGAGGGGGCAGTGAGAGTGGAGGATTTTCATCCCATTGCCCTATCGAATGGTGTGCATCTCATTCTGGCCAAAATGTTGGCCAATCGTCTGCGTGTTGTGTTGGATGACCTTGTCCTTCCGCTACAATCTGCATTTATTCCTGGGCGCTAGCTTCTGGATGGTGTAGTTATGGCGGCGAAAATGGCAACCGATTGGGAACAAATGGGGACCAAGGGCTTTCTCTGGAAGGTTAATTTATCGAAGGCTTATGACAGTGTGTGTTGGAGATTTATTTGGGCTTCTTTGGTGCAGAGAGGATTCCCGGACATCTGGATTGACTGGATGAAGAGATGTGTCACTACCACTTCGTTTTCGCTTCTGGTGAATGGGAAACAGGAAGGTGGCTTCTTCCAACCACAGGGAGGAGTGCGGCAGGGGTGTCTGCTGGCCCCTTTGTTGTTTGTCCTGACGGCAGATGTGTTGGCAGTCGCGACCATGGTCGGGGTGGCGGAGGAGGGTAGCTTCTTCAGAGGGTACTCCAGAGACGGACTCTCTGTGCCTCTCTTGCAGTATGTTGGAGTATTTGGTTGTGCGTCATATGAGTTGTAGGAGGGTAAATGGATCTTTTCAGGATCCATTTACCACATCCATATGTTTAGTTCCACATCTACCAGTGGTGGGACTTGGAGGCTTTGTGGAGGCTATATACGGAGCCCTAGAACTCTTGTATCCATTGAGAAAGTCAATAGACAAATCTGGCCCTTTGAGGCCTTCTCCCGTGATTTCATCCTGCTCCTTAGGGAGTAGGGTTCCATGTTAAATCTTTGTTCTTCTATGTTTATTTTTCTTTATTCTCTGATACGCTTCCGCTTCCTATTTTCTAACATGGTATCAGAGCGGATTCGATTCTCGAGGAGTTTTATGTCCTTTATTTATCGAGATTCGACTTTTAATGTTATTATTGAAGATCATTCATGTTTATATTCTATTCGACATTCGATTTGAGCATATCAGTCATGTTAATGTTCAAGCCAGTTCTAGGGTTCAAAATCCTAGCCACAATGGCAGATGACTTCCTCTCGATTACGGCATCATCCAACTCCAGGCAATCCTCTCATGCGAGATCTCCTTGTTCCAGATCCAGATGTACTGCATCTCAGCATCCAGGGTTCCAAAACCCTCGTCGCACCTCCACTTGTCGACCACTCCAAGGCGGCGGCATCGCTCACGCGCAGCTGCGGCTCCTCTTGGAGACGCCTTAGCCGTTGCGTTTTCCCAGGTCGCACGGAACCTCAGGCATAGTCGCGCGACGGTGCTGACCCTCCAGGCGGCGCCACCCCATCTCTCCCTGGCGCAATGCCTCAGGCGGCGCCTCCTATTGGAGGGCTACTTCGGGCGACATCCTTCGAGCGATGAGTGACGGGTTCGAGGAAACCCCAGGTGGCAACCCAGTCCCAGGCGGAAGTTCGAGGATCCTCTTTCCCGGCAAGCGACGGGGTTCTCCTCCCTGTCCTCCGATGCAGCCAGGGCCTCGTACAACAGCATGCCACCGCCCCCGGATGATATCCAGCTCGCCAAGCATCACTCTCAGGAAATCACCCCTCGCCTCTTCAGCGACCTCGAGGCCAAACGCCCTCGCGTCGACAACGGCGCACCTCAGGAGCGGACCTCTCCAGATGAAGGCGGCGGCACTTGCTGCCACTCCCGATCCAAGCGACGCAGGGTTCCCAGAGGGGGAACCCTAGGGCCATCGTGCAAGAATAAGAAGCCCAATTGGGCTTAAATGCTTTGTGTTTTAAAAAAATTAAGGGGGACTGAATGCAAAATGGGGCTGCTATGTAAAAAAAATTCTGTGTAAAAAAAGGGAGAGTGGGCTGGGGAGAAGGAGCATGCCTTTATTTCGAGAAAAAGGCACGTACAGTAAAAAAAACCGTACGCATATTTAAAAAAATGTTTAAAAAAATGATGAGTTGCAAAAGCCGTATAAAAAAATTTGAAACATCTTAAAAATGTTTCAAAAAAAATGCTACGGCTTAAAAAATAATTGAAAAAATGAAGAAAAGCCGCAAGACATTTTTGAGAATGTTCATGTTTTTCCCCATTTATCTTGTCTTCTCCCAACTTGGTCGACGATTGTCATTTCGACCAGTATGGGAGAAAGGGGGAGTATGGGGTAGAGTCACAGGTCTTGCTCCAGATGTCAGATTCTCCAGACCAGCCAGTTGTTCAGACTCTACAGCAGATTTCATACTCGACGATTGATTCCGAGTCAGTTTCAGACACGCACGAGTATGCAGTCTATTCAGATGTGCACATGTTTGCCATCTTTTGTAGTGGTCCCCATCATTCTTTTTGTTTTGTCAGCCAGAGTTTTCATGTGAGCCATAGGGACTCCAGAGTAGAGGACCAATCCCTATACTATGTTGGCAAGGGTTTTCATATGGTATCATAGGGACTCCAAAGTAGAGTATCATTCTCTGGGATAGAAGGAAGAGACCCAGTTCTTCGACGAGGAGACTCCAGACGTAGTTTCAGACTCGATGGTCAGATTCTGAGTCCTCAGTTTGACTCACACTCCAACCCGTTCGTCCTCCTCACCTACACGGCATGAGAAGCAACGTCATCGATAGCAGCCAACAGTTGTACGCGTTAAGTTGATATTGTCCGTAGAGTCCTGTAGCGTGAGTTGAGTTTCTTTTTGTTTGTCCAAGCTTAGCATTGCATGCTCCAACTTGAGGCGGAGTGTTGGAGTATCTGGTTGTGCGCCATATAAGTTGTAGAAGGGTAAATGGATCTCTCCAAGATCCATTTACCCCATCCATATGTGTAGTCCTACATCTACCAGTGGTGGGAATTGGAGGCTCTGTGGAGGCTATATAAGGAGCCCTAGACCTCATGTATCCATTGAGAAAGTCAATAGACAAACCTGGCCTTTGAGGCCTGAAGGATATGGGAAAATCCTCACGCGCATCACGGAAGCGTGAGCGTCGTATTGAATACGACGGAGAACGACTAGTCGTACTAGTTGTTCGGTGCAGCGGAATTTAAAATTTTTCATGCGATGAAACCACATGATCCAAGAACGATTCTCGGATCGTTTCATCTATAACCACAACAAGTATAATGCTATACCTCTTGAAGCGTGGTTGATCGAGTCTCTACGAAAAGAGACCTCCTGTCTCAAGTCCGATCATCGGAGAAGAAACTTGCGAGCGCGGGGATGAGTCGCGTTGTCCTCACAATCCAACGAGTTGATCCAAGCACGGTGAACTCCTGATCTCGTCGTACGAGATCGAACGTCTCCTTCGTGAGCGTATCACTCCAAGAAGACGGAGAACCACGGAACGTCGAAGCAGCGACGCGGTGGCATAGGCAACGACAGCTATCTCCCTTAGGGTTTGGTGGGCGGCCACCAAAAGAGAGAGGGAGAGGGTTGATGTCTGAGGAGAAAAGAGAGAGAGATGTGCTACCAATAGCATGTACAAGAGAGCATGGTATGCCTCTCTATTTATAGGATTTTAGGATCCATGGATCTCAATCCATGGGACATATAAAATCAATGGATGAGATTGATTTATGTCAATCCAATGGTCAAGATTGTTGTTAGTAAAAACCAACAACTTGTGATTTAATTTAGATTAAATATATTTGATAAATCAAATATACATCAATCCTAAAATAAAACCAATCAAATAAGGAGAAGATTTCAATGGAGATCATGCCTCCCCAAGTAATTGGGCGGACGGCAACCAATTCCATATAGGACTTGGTAGCCGCCCACCACATACCAAGTGGGGCAATCTCATGGATTTCCATGAGATTGCATATCTCTTTGAATTTCTCCATTATTTATTCCAACAACTTTTGTTGGGATTTATTCACCAAAAATAATTCACAATTAGTTTTGGAAATATTGCAATCTTGACATTGGAAAATTGTGAATCATATTCACAACCCAAAACAAAATATAATTTATATTTTTAATTAATTGGACAATGTGTATCCAATACACATTAACAATTAATCAACAAATATAAATTATAATTAGCTCTCTCTAATACATTATAAATCACATTTATAATATATTATGAATAATTGGATATTTCTATCTACATCATTCTTATCCATAATAATTAAATCACATTTAATTATATTGGATAATTCCCCATACATCATGATAATTAAATCATATTTAATTATCAATTTCTCAATGCTTAGATCTTATGGAATTATTCTTGAACCCTTCAAGAATAATGCTATTTCTCCTTAGATACTTGGAGATAAGGACATGGCGATTGTATTGTTCCACGTATAGTGACTTGGATATTGAGATCACATCTCAAATCCAGATCCCATGGACCTCTCATGGATACTTGATTAAATCAAGACCATAAACCTAATCTTCTCATTGCATCTGAATCTCATTCAGATCAATGTCCAGTACATGGACTAAGATTAGGTCACTTCTCTACTGAGAGGAGTCACTAAAATCCAGACCTGTTTCATCACTTCCTCGGAATGGAAGCGTCATGGTTATACAATCGTTTATGATCAAATCACCCTCAGGTATTCCCAATACCTGTACATCCTGCGTACGGGAAGACTTATGATCATCCTGAAGATATAGATCACTTTTACATTGTCATCTTCATGGTCTGATCATTAAGTTTCTCAATCTTGGTCCTTGGGATTTGGTATAGATCATATGCTTTCACAAAGCATATATCTTACCTTCAAATTCATGTCATGCTTCTAAAGCATGACGACCATGCATGAAATTTGATCAGTCTCAATACCTCATGAGTGAGCTCATGTCTCCCGGTTCACAAGTGAACATGTATGATCCCTTTGAGAGATCGTATTACTCATATGTCCTTACATGCACAACAACTCGTCGGTGTATAGAACTTCGCATGGCCTCAAATTTCAGCGAAATTTGGTCGAATTTCTGTCGAATATCGATTTCCAGTTGAAATCGAAATTCGACCGAAATGACCGAAATATGGGGGTCCTAGTACAAAAAATGACCGAAATTTCGGTCGAAATTCCACCGAAATTCCATCGAAATTCTGTTTTGGTCGGTACCGAAATGGTGACCGAAATCGACATTTAAGGCCTTGGACCTTCGTTAGGTCATCAACCTATTGGTCTGCCAAATGTACACACTTAGACATATAGCAATACATCTGTCTCAGGTCAGAGGATGTTTGCCTGTGATGTGACAGTATTCATCATAGGTCTTTGGTTATCTCAATCTCGTT
The DNA here is from genome assembly GCA_037367405.1 of Ottelia alismoides. Taxonomy (NCBI): domain Eukaryota; kingdom Viridiplantae; phylum Streptophyta; class Magnoliopsida; order Alismatales; family Hydrocharitaceae; genus Ottelia; species Ottelia alismoides. Next base: position 342,575 of record JAZKJV010011261.1, read on the forward strand.
AAGTCAACTCATTGACTCAACTAATCTGATACCTCCGAATCACTATTCCCATGCAGAGGACCTGCATCAAGAGGTCGATAAGATATCAACCTAATGAGAAAAGATTGCCATCTCCTTCTCAGGCTGGAGATTACTACTTGTCAATCATTGATGATGCTTGATGAGTCTTCTATCCAACTCCTTAGATATTCATCCAAGCATCAGCCTATATAATTCAATCAATGAATTAACAGCTGTATGATTATCAAGTTGGCCATGGTACATAACCCATATTGTAAAGAGGGACCTTATAGTGCATTCATTCAATCAATTTCAGAAAGGGAGTGAAACATAATCAATAACTTTTATTGATAATTCATTTATTACAATAGCATTTATTGCATCGGGCTCACATTGCTAACAATCTCCCACTAGCCCTCAGAACCATTTAGGAACAATCCTTAAACCCATACTCATTACATGCTGGTCAAAACCTTCTGTGTCAGAGGTTTGGTAAGAGGATCAACAACATTGTCGGCAGAGGCCACCTTGGTGATGATGATATCACCACGCTTTTGAATCTCCCGAATGAAGTGGCATTTCCTTTCTACGTGCTTTCTCTTCTGATGCCATCTGGGTTCCTTCGCCTGGGTAATGGCTCCTGTGTTATGACAGAGTAGCGGGATGGGAGTATCAGAGGAAACTACGCCAAGCTCCAGCTCGAACTTGCGCAACCACACCGCCTCCTTTGCAGCATCCGATGCGGCAATGTATTCGGCTTCTGATGTTGAATCTGTTGTAGTGTCATGCTTCTTGCTTCTCCAGCTCACAGCACCACCATTCAACAGGAATACAAACCCTAATGTCGACTTTCGATCATCAATATCCGATTGGAAGTCAGAATCTGTATATCCCAAGACTTGGAGATCACCATCTCCATAGACCAAGATGTAATCTTGCGTCCGTCTTAGATATTTAAATATGTTCTTTACTGCATTCCAGTGTTGTTCTCCATAGCAGGATTGGTAACGACTTACCACTCCCACTGCATGGCAGATATCTGGCCTAGTACGCATCATGGCATACACTAAGCTTCCTACAACTGATGCATAAGGGCATCCAACTATGGATTTCTTTTCCTCAACAGTTTGAGGAGCCATTCCTTTAGACAGGTGGATACCATGTCTTAAGGGTAGGAATCCTTTCTTGGAGCTATCCATACGGAATCGTTCAAGAATCTTCTTAATGTATCCATGTTGTGACAATCCCAATATCCTCTTCTCTCGGTTTCTGAACAACTTCAAACCCAAGATGTAAGAAGCTTCTCCAAGATCTTTCATCTCAAAGGTATGGGATAGCCAAATCTTCACACTGGTCATCATCCCTGTATCATTCCCAATGATAAGGATGTCATCTACATAAAGCACGATGAACACAATGGCGCTCCCACTAAGCTTCTTGTACACACAAGGTTCATCAGGATTCTGCACAAAATCATAACTCTTTATGGTTTCGTCAAATCTGATGTTCCAGCTACGAGAAGCTTGCTTGAGCCCATAGATGGATTTCTTCAGCTTGCATACTTTGCCATCCTCAGTCATGAAGCCCTGGGGCTGCTCCATGTAGATATCCTCCTCGAGGTATCCATTTAGGAAAGCCGTCTTGACGTCCATCTGCCAGATGTCGTAGTCAAGATATGCAACTATAGCTAGCAATGTCCTGATGGATTTAAGCATGGCCACAGGAGAGAATGTCTCATCGTAGTCGATGCCTTCTCTCTGAGTTTAGCCCTTGGCTACGAGCCGTGCCTTGAAAGTCTCTACTTTCCCATCAGGTCCCCTCTTTCTCTTGAAGATCCATTTACACCCAATGGGTTTTACCCCTTTAGGTGATCCTCTAGGGTCCATACACCATTCTTATGCATGGAGTCAATTTCTGACTTCATTGCTAGCATCCATCTATCCATGTCATGATCCGCGAGTGCTTCATCAAATGGAGTAGGATCATTGTCATTTTCACTTGACACATGGAATCCATACTTTTCAGGTGGTGCAACAACCCTCGAACTCCTTCGAAGAGGTATAAGTGTTTCATCTTTATTTACTTCTTCAGTTTCTGGTCTAGGAAGCTCAGAGTCCTCAGGGAATTCTATGAGTTCCTCTACTTCACTTTTGTCTTGACCTTTAAGGAAATCATCCTCCAGAAATTTTACATCTCTAGAGACAAAAACCTTTTGGGTCTCAGGGTCATAGAGCTGGTATCCAATACCATCTCTAACATACCCAATGAAGTAACACTCACGAGTGCGAGATTCCAGCTTACTTGCGTCCACGTTCTTCGCATGAACCAAGTAACCCCAAACCCTCAAGTGATTAACATTGGTTTTGGTTCCATACCAGAGCTAATGAGGAGTCTTAAGTACAGATTTGTTGGGAATCTTATTCAAGATATATATTGCAGTCTCTACTGCATATCCCTAGAAACTGAGTGGTAATTGTGCTTTACTCATCATTGAACTGACCATATCCATGACGGTCCTGTTGCGTCTTTCAGCAACACCATTAAGTTGGGGAGTTCCAGGAGTAGTGAGATTGGAGACAATTCCATTCTCTTTAAGGTATTCTTTGAATTCATCTGAGAGGTACTTGACACCTCGATCAGATCGAATCCGTTTAATCTTCCTATCGGTTTGGTTCTCAACCAAAGCCTTGAATTCTTTGAACTTTTCAAAGGTTTCAGATTTATGGCGTAACAAGAAGACAAACACGTATCGTGAATGGTCATCAATAAACGTCAAATAATATCGATATCCATTTCGAGTCGCGGTACTGAAGGGACCACATACATCGGTATGTATTAGATCAATAATACCTTCGCATCTAGTAACCTTGTTACGGAAAGGCATCCTAGTCATTTTACCTCGAATACAATGTTCACAGGTAGGTAAAGAATGAACCTGTAGAAAATCCAAAGGTCCATCCTTTATCAATCTATTGATCCTATCAACAGATAAATGACCAAGCCTTTGATACCAAATCATGTTTGAATGATTTTTATTATTCCTGAATCTTTTAGAGTTTTTATTAGTGGTTGTAACATTCATGACATGCTCATTAATGCACAATTCATAGAGTCTACCAGAAGTTAAAATACCATCTGCAATATATTTATCATAATGATTTATGACTAACTTATTACAGAATAGGAATGAATATCCACTTCTAACTACCTTAGATACAGATATCAAATTCCTCCTGACTTCAGGTACATAAAGACACTCGTTAAGTACTAGGACTCTACCACTAGATAATGATAGCCGGCAAGTCCCGACGGCAACTGCTGCAACACTTGCATCAGATCCCATCTGGATGACTATCTCCCCTTCTTCAAGTTTTTTACTTTCCTGAAACAAATGCAACAAATTGCATACATGAACAGAAGCATCAGAATCAACAACCCAACTTCCTTCTCGTCCAACGGAGAAGCTGGTTTCAATGATAAAAGTAGATTTCATACCTGCTGGGGCTTTACCTTTGTCGACCGACTTCAGGTAATCTGAGCAATTACGCCTCCAGTGCCCCGGCTTTTTGCAGTGGTGACAGACATCGATTTTCTTCGACGCCATTAGAGAAGATGAGCCAACACTTTGTCCCTTCTTTTTTCTCTTCTAAGCCGGGCCCTTCCGAGAACCATGCTTCCGACCGCGCTTCTCTCTGACTTGTGCAACCATTGCACTGCCAGCAGGACCATCTTTCTTCATCACGTCTTCTGCAGACTTTAATGCAGCAAGAAGCCCAGCATTTGTCAACTCCAGGTTGTTCATGTGGAATGACACTACAAAGTTATTGAAAGACTTGAGCAATGATAACAGAATGAAATCAGATTGCATGTCTGCATCCATGGTTACCCCCAGAGTCTCCAGCTCCGATAAGTACCCAAACATTTTGAGCACATGTTCACGGACCGAAGTCCCTTCCTGCATCTTGCAGCGAACGAATTCTTTCATAACATTGTACCGCTGGGTGCGGTTAATGTCACCAAACATATCTTTCAGATTCTGCATTATCTCCTGGCAAGTACTCATCTCCACATGTTGTTTCTGAATAACATTGGAGAAAGAACCCAAGATGTAGCATCTAGCCAAGACATGATCTTCACCATACTTGTCATTGTATGCTTTTTCTTCCTTTGATTTAGGGTTTTCATGCTTGTCTTCTAAGAGCACATAACTTAATCGCTCAGCCGAGAGTACAAGCTCCAAATTACGGATCCAATCCGAGTAATTCGGTCCGGTCAACTGGTTAACCTCCAGAAGCCTACTTAGTGGGTTCATGGACTTCATTTTCTGAAATTAAGAATGCACTATATTAGAACATATAATCATACATTCAATTTATCTTTATTTGATCAAGGCATTTTAAATCAAATTAGTCTTGATATGTCAACTATGAAAGTTTATTGCCTTAATCACTTTCAAAGTAAGAGATATACTTACCGCTATATCTCAAGCAAGAACTGGGATCTCCTCTTTATCTTTGTCATATCCCAATAATATGAGAACCTATGACTCTAATAAAGAGAAGCGGGAACACATTCCGCCTTGCAAGTCCAACTTGCATTTCCCAATTCGGTCTTTAATACCGGGCCCACCACCCCTAAGGTGATGTTGACCCGTCATTAATTGAACCAACCGTCAACAGGAATACAACTCGCTATGCGCAATCCAATATCGCCCCAATAATACGAGGACCCGATATTGGGGTCACTACGCATACGTCTTTACTCTTTCGAGAAGCGACGAGCCTGATCCAAATGGATCATATGTAGGAGATGTCACTTCGGACAGGCGTCTCCTACATATAATATCTGGCGACGAAACCCTTCGCCTTGACGGGAGACCATGGATGTCATTTGTGTAATCCTCCATCTCATATTCAAATTTTAATTAATTATTATGAATCATATTCATGTAATTAATTCTTCCAAGGGAATTAACAACTCTATTCATAATAGAGTATTTTAATTGGGCATAATTAATTCAATCATATTAAATTAATTATCAATCCAATTCAATCAACAAACTTGATTGTTTTACTTGAATATATATATATATATGGTATTATTCTCAAAGTACGTATTAATTCAAATTTTAATAATAAGAAAATATATCTTGATTTCTTCGGCATTATCAAGTCCCTACCCGTTGTCATGGCCAGTACCAGCGATAGTGGGACGGACCACATACATTGCAACCCGCTACCCCAGCGATCTTCGACTAGACACCATATCCGCTTCGGGAAAGGATAATGCCAAATAGATCAATTTGTACTTGAGATGATCATCGGTTCTTCAACCGAAAATTATACCATATAGTAATAATCAAAACATTTTTTATTATAAGGAAATTTACTAGACAAATTCCCAATTCTATTCAAGCAAGGAGTTTGATGATTGTGTTTCCAATTTTGATCTAGATCAAATCTAATCAATTTATTGGTTGAGGCCAAGTCAATTAAGGAAATAATCATCTTCCAATATTTCTCAAATATTTTCCATAATTATTTCTTGAAATTAACAACTAATTTCATTAATTGACAATCACATGGTTCTTGATTAGGACTGTAATTTCAGCAGTGACCCCTACTTACTAAAATTAACATATCTCAATCATTTTAAATCCAAATTAGACAACCAATTTTCATAGATTGCTAATTTGATTTAGGACAGGACCCAAGTGATATTTCACGCATTTCGAGGCAAGTCTAAACAGTAATTAACTCTTTAATCATGTTAAGATTTGCAGTTCCCGCAACAGTGCATACATGTTTATTAAAACAACTATATCTCGAGCAAACGGAATCCAAATTACGTAAACTCATATCCTATGGTTTCCTTATTTAATGGGGAACAAAATCCAAGTTTTCAATTCGTGTTTAAACAATTTAAACAGGGCCGAATTTATTCACTAAACAGAAGTGCGAAAATCAAATGCGATAAAAACTTTCGCGACCTCTACGAACCCAAGTCGTCATAGGTTTGAGGATCGTATCCAAAAACCTTCGACCTAAGGATCTGATACCACTTGAAGGATATGGGAAAAATCCTCACGCGCATCACGGAAGCGTGAGCATCGTATCGAATACGACGGAGAACGACTAGTCGTACTAGTTGTTCGGTACAGCGGAATTTAAAATTTTTCATGCGATGAAAACACATGATCCAAGAACGATTCTCGGATCGTTTCATCTATAACCACAACAAGTATAATGCAATACCTCTTGAAGCGTGGTTGATCGAATCTCTACGAAAAGAGACCTCATGTCTCAAGTCCGATCGTCGGAGAAGAAGCTTGCGAGCGCGGGGATGAGTCGCGTTGTCCTCGCAATCCAACGAGTTGATCCAAGCACGGTGAACTCTTAATCTCGTCGTACGAGATCGAACGTCTCCTTCGTGAGCGTAGCACTCCAAGAAGACGGAGAATCGCGGAACGTCGAAGCAGCGACGCGGTGGCGTAGGCGACGACGGCTATCGCCCTTAGGGTGTGTTTGGTTCGTGGGTTATCCAGGGGTGGATAATCTGGTTTTGTGTTCGTGTGTTTGGTTGGTGGGTTAAGGGTTGGAAGGGTTTGTGTGATATGATTGTATTGGAATTTGAAAAAGTTGGTAGTTATCATGATATGATTGTATTGAAATTTGAAAACGTGGGTGATTGTTGTGATGTGATTGTATTGAAGTTTGGAATAATGAGTAGAAGTTGAGTATTTATGATTTTTAGATAATATGATGGTATAATATATAATTTTTTATGGGAAGGGAGTGGGTCTCACCAGTGGGTTAAAAGTGGGGGGTTTTGGGGGGTTACCCACCCAAAGTGGGGGGTAACCCCCCAACCAAACGCACCCTTAGAGTTTGGTAGGTGGCCACCAAAAGAGAGAGGGAGAGGGTTGACGTGTGAGGAGAAAAGAGAGAGAGATGTGCTACCAATAGCATGTACAAGAGAGCATGGTATGCCTCTCTATTTATAGGGTTTTAGGTTCCATGGATCTCAATCCATGAGACATATAAAATCAATGGATGAGATTGATTTGTGTCAATCCAATGGTCAAGATTGTTGTCGGTAAAAACCAACAACTTGTGATTTAATTTAGATTAAATATATTTGATAAATCAAATATACATCAATACTAAAATTAAACCAATCAAATAAGGAGAAGATTTCAATGGAGATTATGCCTCCCCAAGTAATAGGGTGGACGCCCACCAATTCCATATAGGACTTGGTAGCCGCCCACCACATACCAAGTGGGGCAATCTCATGGATTTCCATGAGATTGCATATCTCCTTGAATTTCTCCATTATTTATTCCAACAACTTTTGTTGGGATTTATTCACCAAAAATAATTCACAATTAATATTGAGAATATTGCAATCTTGACATTGGAAAATTGTGAATCATATTCACAACCCAAAACAAAATATAATTTACATTTTCAATTAATTAGACAATGTGTACCAATACACATTAATAATTAATCAACAAATATAAATTATAATTAGCTCTCTCTAATACATTATAAATCACATTTATAATATATTATGAATAATTGGATATTTCTATCCACATTACTCTTATCCATAATAATTAAATCACATTTAATTATATTGGATAATTCCTCATACATCATAATAATTAAATCATATTTAATTATCAATTTCTCAATACTTAGATCTTATGGAATTATTCTTGAACCCTTCAAGAATAATGTTATTTCTCCTTAGATACTTGGAGATAAGGACATGGCGATTGTATTGTTCCACGTATAGTGACTTGGATATTGAGATCACAACTCAAATTCAGATCCCATGGACCTCTCATAGATGCTTGATTAAATCAAAATCGTAAACCTAATCTTCTCATTGCATCTGAATCTCATTCAGATCAATGTCCAGTACATGAACTAAGATTAGGTCACTTCTCTACTGAGAGGAGTCACTAAAATCCAGACCTGTTTCATCACTCTCTCGGAATGGAAGCGTCAAGGTTATACAATCGTTTATGATCAAATCACCCTCAGGTATTCCCAATACCTGTACATCCTGCATACTGGAAGACTCATGATCATCCTGAAGATATAGATCACTTTTACACTGTCATCTTCATGGTCTAACCACTAAGTTTCTCAATCTTGGTTCTTGGGATTTGGTATAGATCATATGCTTTCACAAAGCATATATCTTACCTTCAAATTCATGTCATGCTTCTAAAGCATGACGACCATGCATGGAATTTGATCAGTCCCAATACCTCATGAGTGAGCTCATGTCTCCCGGTTCACAAGTGAACCTGTATGATCCCTTTGAGACATCGTATTACTCATATGCCCTGACATGCACACCAGCTCGCCGGTGTATAGACCTTGGTTAGGTCATCAACCTATTGGTCTGCCAAATGTACACACTTAGACATATAGCAATACATCTGTCTCTGGTCAGAGGATGTTTGCCTGCGATGTGACAGTATTCATCATAGGTCTTTGGTTATCTCGATCTCGTTAAGTCAACCCATTGACTCAAATAATCTGATACTTCCGAATCACTATTCCCATGCAGAGGAACTGCATCAAGAGGTCGATCAGATATCAGCCTAATGAAAAAGGATTGCCATCTCCTTCTCAGGCTAGAGATCACTACTTGTCAATCATTGATGATGCTTGATGAGTCCTCTATCTAACTCCTTAGATATTCATCCAAGCATCAGCCTCTATGATTCAATCAATGAATTAACAGCTGTATGATTATCAAGTTGGCCATGGTACATAACCCATATTGTACAAAGGGACCTTATAGTGCATTCATTCAATCAATTTTAGAAAGGGGGTGAAACGTAATCAATAACTTTTATTGATAAATCATTTATTACAATAACATTTATTGCAGGAATGGTTCGCCTTGGACTCACATTGCTAACAAGGCCTTCTCCCGTGGTTTCATCCCGCTCCTTAGGGAGTAGAGTTCCACGTTAAATCTTTGTTCTTCCATGTTTATTTTTCTTTATTCTCTGATACGCTTCCGCTTCCTATTTTCGAACACAGTATGCGGATGACACCATATTCTTCGTGGAAGGCGGGGTGGAGGAGTGCAGGGCTGTGGAGGCGGTACTTGATATCTTTGGCAATCTCTCGGGTCTGAGGGTGAATGGTGCAAAATCGACGTCCGTGCCCTTTAACATGTCGGCTGCGGACTCGGTGGCTTGCAATGTGGTTTTTGGTACGCCGTTGAGGTCCTTGCCTATCACTTACTTGGGTCTGCCTCTTCTGACGGGAAGATTGCGTCAGGTTGACTAGTTGCCTCTAGTGGAGAAGCTTGAGAAGAAGCTTTCTGGCTGGAAGGCGGCTTTCTTGTCTAAGGAAGGGCGCTTGGTTCGGACTAGGGCGGTATTATCTGCCATTCCAATCTTCTTCATGTCTACAAGGACCTTGCCGGTGGGTGTCCATTCCAAGATGGAGTCTTTGATGTAACGTTTTTTTTTGTTGTCTTCGCATGGGGCCAGAGGCCTACCTTTAGTTGGCCGGTCATCGGTTTCTACGCCGACCAGAGAGGGTGGCTTGGGTGTTCTGAAGCTGGGAGATATAAATAAGGCGTTGATGGCAAAGTGGGTAATAAAGATCTGGGGTCCAAGTGCGGATATGTGCTCCACTCTGATCAGATCGATCTACGGTGTTTCTTCCAGCTTATCGGCCCAAGCAGTAGGAGGGGGATCTTCATCTACGTTCTGGAGAGGGGTTTGCTCTTGCCGGATCTGTTGGATCAAATGCGCCTGTTACTTGGTGATGGACGTAGCTTTCGCTTTTGGAGAGACAATTGGACAGATGGGGGCGCTCTTTGCAATCTTTATCCGAGGTTATTCGTGTTGGCAGTTGATAAGGAAATTAACATGGCTGAGGTGTGGACGAATTGCTCATGGTCACCTACCTTTGTTGCTGAGTTGTCGGATCAGAAAGCAGAAGATTTTTTGAGTCCGACGGATCGGTTGTCCAATCGAGTAGGTCCAATGGAGAGGCGTGACTCGTGGTGTGGCGTGATGGCCCCATCTCGGTTTGGAAGGCTTATGGGACTTTGGTGGCCCAACCCTCCAATGTGGAGACCATGGTCTCAAGGGACTGCACAATGATTTGGACCTGGACGATCCCATTTAGGATACAGGTTTTTCTCTGGCTTCTGCGAAGAGAGCGGGTATTGACGGCGACTAGAAGAGCGAGACTCTTTCCTAGGGATGTGGATCTGTGCAGTAAGTGTGGTGAATAACAAGAAGATGCTGATCACTTATTTTTTGAATGCCCTGGCTCAGTTCAAGTTTGGCAAAGGGTGGCAGTCACAGGCCTTGATTGGAATAACAAGGACAGCTTATGGGACTCTTGCAGGAGGTGGGCAGGCTCAGAATAGGGGAGGCTGAAGATTTGCGTGACGATTTGGTGCCTCTAGTTGGGCAGAAACAATGTGATTTTTGAGGGGACGAGATTCTATTCCGAAAATGTACTTGGCATGTCGGGGCCCTCCTTGAATCCTGGCGGGTGTAATTATTTATTTTATTATTAATATATGTTTTGGATGGTCCTCTTAAGGAGGCCCATCCCATCGTTTCTCCAAAAAAATGTACATAAGTGATGTGGGTTCAAGCAGTCCTAACAGATCTACTTATAGATGTTCCTCTTCCCATGTCGCTGGAATGCGACAATCAGACTGCCTCATTCATTGACAATAATCATGTATTCCACGAGAGGACAAAGCACATTGAGGTCGATTGCCACTACATACGTGACATGATCCAGAAGGGATTCATTTCTACATCCCATGTCAGCTTAGGGGACAAGACGACAGACATTTTCACCAAAGCCCTACTTAGAGGGTCCTTCCAGAAGTGTTCATCCAAGCTGAGCATGATAGATATCTATGCTCCATCTCAAGGGGGAGTGTAGAAATATTTTGTATTTATGTATCTTTTTATATATTTTCTTTTCCCTCTATCTACTTTATATAATTTGCCCATAGGTCTCTCCCTATATAAGAGAGCCTAGGGCTCTAGGAATAAAACATGTTTCTCATTTTTCCCAACAACAACAAAAGTAGAAGCTTGAAAGTAAGAAAAAACCCTAAATCAAATTTGAAGACAAAAAAAGAAAAGATAAGGAAGAAACAATAACTCAATAAAAAGACCCCCTAACAAAGTTGTAACAGTTCCTGGCATTTATATCTATGGCATGTTGGTAATAGAGGCAAGACCATCAAATTGCCCATACCAGGCAATATTTTAGAGCATCTAAGAAAATACCCCTGCTAATTTTACATATATCATAAAAGTAATCGACATGCCTCTTGATACACCATCCACGTCTATGAATGGACGTATTCACCTATATTGATGTCAAAAATACCGCGGAAACAAAATGTTCCTCCAGCATGTTGCCTTAGCATGTTGCCTTATCTGAATCAATGATCCTCAAGTCCCATTAGCATCAATGTAGCAAACCAAACAAGTAGTGGGTGCTACTACTAAACAACTTGGGCTTAAGTATCCTGGGTTGTGGCCAAAAGACCCACTTTAACTACACTGCCACTTGGGCCCAAGCCCAACAATAGGAGAGTAAGGCATGTTAACAGATAAGGTCTACGGTTCGGGACATTATATATGGTTTCAGAATAAGTTCCTTATAATAGTGGAAAAGGCTATCGAACAGGTGAAGCGACCCCTACTAAAGAGATAGAAGGAAAGGTCTACCCAAAAGCGTACAACCACCATTATTATTTGGAATAAGTGAAGGTCCATATAGCAACGAGGACAATGCATATATAAGTAGGGGAAATTGTAGCACCTCAAACATAGTACCAGAACTAGTAATCACAAAGTATAGTAGTGGGGGCTACTACAACTAAACAATTTGGACTAAGCATTTTCGGATGTGGTCAAGGAGCCCAGTTAGATCCAAGCCCAACAAGTTGTACAATGTTCAGGAAATCGACCGCACAACAAATGCAGGCGCATATGCCCATGCAACCTGAAGACCGCACCGATGTTCTAAGTTGGTCCATTATGCGCACCTCTGCATATGAGGCTCGCATATGCCCTGATTATGCATCGAATTTCCTAATATTGCTCACTTGCGATGGTTCACCTCCTATGTGAATCAATATCTCGTTGGTGCTTCTCTTGGGTTCCCAAACACTGTTGGCTATATCATTCATGTATTTTTTATGTATCCAAAATAGTACTTCGGTTGTAATCATGTAACTTCTTGAATATATGTATTAAAGCTTATATCCATTGAAACGTGAATCATAAAAAAATATCGAAACTATAGTTACTAGATATGTATTAACATTTAAATTTTAAGCAGAATTTTGAAATTACCGTTATTGGATATGCATAGAATCTCATATCTAATATTACAATCAATAGTCGTTGGACATTTACTTCTTGAATATATGTGTTAAAGTAAAGAAATAGTTTGTGTGTACTTAAAGAGTTCCTGGATATGTATTTCTTGTACTCCAATATTTGCTAGATATGTACCAATAGTTCATGGACATGTATTAAAGAAAAGAAATAGTGTTTGTGCTAAGTGTTCTTATAGGAAATGTCATTTTATATGTCACATATGTATCAACAGCAATACTTTTCAGATATTTATTTTAAAATTATAAATTAGGAAACCGCATTTGAATGGCATATACCTTGCATATGTCCACGCATACCGCTTACTCACTATTATGTGGCATGTCTAAACGCATACACATCGCTTTCCTCAACCCTGTTCATGGACCTGGTCTAGGGCATGGGACGTTACAATCGTTATATTTATTTCATGTTTGTCGGGAAGAGGACATATTTATGTAAAACCTATTAATACAAAAAAAATTAATAATTTCATGTAGCAAAAAATGTTACCATTTTAGTTGGTCGTCAAACAAAGGTTTTTGCATCTCAATTAAAGTTGGAATAACGCAATTAGCATTAGGACCACCTATAAACTAAGGTTTTTGTCTCTCAGCTGAGAGTAAAGCTTGCAGCGGACCCAATTTTTATGCTTATAGATAGGGCTTCTGCATGCAGAGGCACCAATTATTATGCTTATGGATAGGGTGCATGCAGAGGCACCAATTATTATGCTTATGGATAGGGTTTCTGCACTTGCTCCTCTTTCGCAACAAGGATCACAACAATGCCAATTTTATCTTTCTAATTTAAGTTTGTTTTGGGAAAAAATGAGATAATGATTCTGCATTTATCCTTACGGGTAGACAGAGCAATATATCATCTGCGGATTCAGAACATGCTATTATTTTAAATAGTATCTTGGTAGAGTACAGACGGGCATTTTGTACAAGGGGTCAAAGTAGAACATGTTCAAATTTGGAAAATATTAATCAGATTATAAATTACAAGAACTCATTTCCACGTGACAATATACATGACATTTTCTTCTCAAAACAGCACAAGTACCTAAACAAATATCACAGCTCTGTTCAATTCACAGGATATTAGATTGTCTATAAAAACGATATTGAAGTATTTGGCGCTAAATCCAACGAAAAAGGCGCATGGTTTCCAGGGATTATTTGTTCGCAAGTTTGGAAATTTTCACACATACCTATAAAAAAAGAATCCAAAGTTCTTCGCAGCTGTAACTAGTGCAGCCTCATCTGGTGATGCAGCCTGGTATCTAATTTTCTCAGGTGATTCATCTCCTTCGGGGAGCACAGTATGACATATAGCAAGACATCTGAAGAATTCCTAAATCCAAATTTATATAAAAAAAAATCTAAACTGCTATCCTCCATAAAAAAGAAAACAAAACATTGAACAAAACAATTATTGAATTAGCATCAGCAAGTAAACAAGAAACTTCTACTGTTAATTTTTGGAAGCTTGCAATGAAATTTATGGAATAACATAAATGCATTGTCACACATTGAAAAAACTGCCATTATCTTTTTTTAGGGGAAAAAACTGCCATTATCTAGCAAATAGGACACGAATATTTTCTTGCATTGAAGTGTCCCTCAGCCTTTCAATCTTACGCTGGGTTTATCCAGTAAGTCTCATTTCAAAACGTTCGGGAAAATTGGCATAAAACTCTTGCAGACTTAGTCTCACATTTTCTAGTGGTAGGGTTTGGGTGTGTAAGTCAGGCTGTCTAAAAAATCCCATGTCTCATGTAATCTTTGAGAAAATTAATAGGAAGATCCGATCTTAAAAGGTCTTCTCCTGTGAAGCAAGGTTCCTTCGGGACCATCTCGAACCACGTAAATTTGTACTATAGTATAGTGTCTCGTGATTTTAAATGTCGATATCCGTGAGTTGTTTTGCAAAGTCAGGAAAATGGCAAGTTGCTGGCATATTGAAGACATGTCGACGATATCACTAGAAATCATGAAAATTGTTATAGAAACTGATTTTTACCAAAATTAAGGGTTCAAATGTTCTTCAATCACTAACGAAGACAGAAACACACATTTATTTGCTAAAATAGATATCTAAATATAAAATTTGTAGCAGTATTTCTCACCATTACAATAGGATAAGTGAGAGTAAAGAAAATTTCCAAAATATATTCTGAATTAGAAATATGTTTATCAGAATAAAGCAGAACAGCAACATAAAGAATCAGAATGCTCAAACTCGTAATAATCAAATATGAGAAACTGAGAGCTGAGCACATGTAGCATCGATCACAAATAAGCGCTCCTCTAATGTGCCTTAGAGAACTAAAGAGAAAATCGGTAGAGAAACATGAGCTAAGATAGCATTAGAATGCGTGGTTGAAGTATTTATGTGGATTGACAAGTGTATGGTATGCAAAACATTCTCTTTTATGTATGCTTGAATGAGTATGCAATATGAAGAAAGGAGGATCCTATATATGTAGACTGTAGATTTTGATACTTAATAGTCATAGGAATTCAATCTAGGAATAAAATAAACGTCTAAATTTTTTCTCAACAAATCTCTTAGTTGATCATGTGGAAGAAATGAAATATTTATTATACGGTCATAGGGCTCCATTATATAGAGGAGAAACCGTAAAGAGAAAATAACCAATGGATAATTACACAAAAAGAAACTAAAAAATACATAAATAATATATCCTATAACACTCCCTCAAGATGGATCTTAGGTATCTATCGTGCTCAACTTGGAAGAACGCTTTTGGAATGGCCCTTTGACTAGGGCCTTGGTGAAAATGTCTAATGCATGTTCCCCTAAGCTAACGTGGGAAGTAGAGATGAAGCCCTTCTGTATCATATCTCTACTGTAGCGGCAATCTAGCTCGATGTGCTTGGTCCTCTCATGGAAAGCTGGATTGCTGGTAAGCCTGGTAATGAATAGTAGGGTTGCCACATAGTAGTTGTAAGGGAAGAGGTGCATCAATAGCTAGGTCAGACAGAACAAACCTGACCCGCATCATTTTGGTCCTTGCGCCATGGCTTTGTATTTGGTTCAGCACTTGACCTAGCAACAATAGTTTGCATATTGCAGTATTCGGAAATGCGGTCCATGCGGCTGCATATGCGTATTCGGTCACTTGACCGAAGCGCATATCCCATATACGGCAATATGGGGTCAAAATGCATATTCGGTCCACATATGCAGCATATGCGGCCACATATCTGATAGGATTCATGGTATGCGGCCGCATATCTAATAGGATTCATGTTAATCCATGGCATGTTGATGACACATTAACTCGATTTTTTTCCCGAGCAACTCTTATATCATCATTTAGGTTGATGCATCTTTCCGTTATTCTCGTATATATTGCATTTGGGAATATAATCTAGTATATTTTTTCTCATATCCATTTTTCCCATTGTGTTCAACACTTATTAATGAATTATTTACTGCTTTTTGAATTTTCTATCTAATGAAATTTATTCTAATTCTTCAAATAAAACAAGAAATAATTGACTAACAGTCTAACACTTTACATTTTTGTGTTTCTAATAAATTTTATATGTGAATACAATCTTCTCCTATATTTTGTGTCAACATATTTTATCCCTTGGAGATCCATATATGTGTATAATTTTGGGTGTATGATTTGTATACCTATGATTATTCTTTAACTTTTGTTATCTATAAGATCAATATATACATTGAAGGTTTTCTTATAGAATTCATGGGTTCCCTATTGAATCCAAATTTGTTTATGTATATATATGCATTAAATTCAAAATATACACTAAAAAAATAATCAATTTATACTATCATGCTTATATATCTTATTGATTATATTATCTTATTTGAAATTATTGATTTTGGATTTTGTTAGATCAACAACTTTTTATATAATCACATTTTATTGTTTATTTTATAATATTTTACATTAAAATATTATAAACCGCGTAAACCGCATATATTTCTGTATACTCCTCAGCATATTTGCTTACTCGCTTTAGACCGCATGACCGAACGAATACCGCATACTGCATTTCTGAACCTTGGCTTATTGCTTCCACGAGACCAATGAGCTTCCAATGAACATCGTAAATCCAACAGTGGACTTCCTGTTTCTTTGAACATCCTGCATAATCAGCATCTGCACATGCTGTGATGGCAAGAGATGTCCCTTTGTTGAATAGGACCCATGTACCTGAAGAAGACTCCAGATATCCTAGGATCATGGAGACTGCATCCACTTGAGCATGACATGGCTGCTACATGAACAAGCTGACTTTACTCACTGCAAATGAAATCTATGGCCTGGTGATAGTAACATAGAAAAGCTTCCCAACAAACTCCATGTATCTCTTCATGTCCACCTTATCTATAACATTATAGTAGAGCTTCATGCTAGTATCCATAGGAGTAGTGACATGTAGGCAATCTGCCATCCTAGTCTCTAGAAGGAGATTTGTACCATACTTTCTATGAGTCATAACCATCTCTCTAATTCCTAGTAAATTCAAGCTCAAGGAAGTATCGCAGTTCGCCAATGTGCTTGGTGACAAATGTCCTTGTACATACAACTTCTTCTGCATGGCCTCCAACTTGCAGAAAAGGCAGACTGTAGTTTGTGCCTTCCCACTGAAAAAGGATCAGAAATATGTAATCGTACCTCTAAAACCCTCCTCAAGTAACAATAATTTCTCAAACCCTCCTCAAGTAACAATAATTTCTCAAATATAAGGAAAGAACGTGGGAGAGAGCTCTCCCATTATGATCACATTACGGGGGTGTGATCTGACCTGGAATGGGAGGGGAGCAGACACTTGTGCCAAAGAAAAAGTGAACTGGAGCTCCATCAAACCTAGAAAATGGTCCAATCGAAATAATGGATGCGTGATGATTTGCAAGTGTAATAGAGCATGTAATGTATAGCTTGTTGAGATCTAAGTAACTATGAAATAAATTATAACTAAATTAATGAAGACACATAACTGGGTTGGATTTTATCAAGATGTCAATTACTACTGCTAAAAGATAATGGGCTATTGCTAATACTGAAACCGATGGGTAATTGCTCTGAAATGAATCCTTGCTCTCTTGAATATGGATCTTGAAGGGCAGTTTAACATCACACATCACAAAAACACTTAAAGAAGAGATCCAATCCAAAAAAATTATGGGTACATAGCAAGCATCGAAGAAATTCCTTTTGATGCAAAACCACATGATAATAGAAATTATTTCTGCATTATCTCACAAAACACACGAGTAGAGAGATTATATATTCAATGTGCGTAGCCTCTAAAAGAATAGACCTCCTAAATGAAAGCTAATCTAATGATATAACACTTGTGGGAGCGGTGTTGATTTGTGTATCTCTCGCAGAATTAAGAAGTAATTTCCTCGCCTTTCTTCTCCACATGGTGATCAAGGCTGAACACTACGTACTCATTCGTCTAGACTTCATCTTACGAAGGCGCCGCCTTCTCCATAGACAAGAGGCTTGGGGAGACAAGGATCTTCTTCTCTTGCATGGATGCCACCATGATGAGAAGGGAAGAGGGGAGGACGAATACAATATGATGGAGAGGGAGAAAGTGGGGACAACAACTTTAGAATGATTAGGACTCTCATTAACTTGTGAGATAATGGTAGTCGTCCCCTCTCCTTATTTAGGAGTTATAGGGGACAACCACTATGGGTGGGAGGAGTCCCACCAATTTTGAATTGGTGGGGACTCTTACCAATTTGTATCCTATGTTGACTGGTCTTTGATAATTGTTGAATTATCTCTTGATAGTTATCAACAATTACCTCTTTGGGATAATTTACTAATCATCCTTCGAAGAAAAGAATCCAATTTATTAGATCAAAGGTAAAATGTAAATCATTTTTATATTTAATTAATGACGAAAGTGAATACAATTAACATAGATTTGTAGAAAATGAGAGTACGGGAGAATACCCGAGATAAAGTAATATAGACACGGAGGAACACCGGGATTTTACGTGGAATCCTACTCCCTAAGAGCGGGATGAAACCACGAGAGAAGACCTCTTAAGGGCGGGGTATTCTTTATTGCTCCCTCTCATCTGTTACAAGTGGTGTGGGCTGTTGACGCATATTGAGTAACTGTATCTCTTTGTTATTTTATTTTCTTGTTATTCTCTTTATGTAATTTACCCATAGGCTACTCTCCTATATAAGAGAGCCTAGGGCTATGGAATAGATCCATCTCTCATTCACGTTTCCCAACATGGTATCAGAGCGACGGTCCTAGACCGGAGTTATTGCCAATGGCACGCATTCTCCTATCACGGGTCAGGGGGAGATTAGACTGACGTCTTCTATGCAGCTCAAGAATGTCCTACATGCACCGCATTTTTCTATGAATCTTTTGTCGATTAGTCAGATTACGAAGGACCTCCATTGTAGAGCTATTTTTGATTCATCTTCGTTGATTTTTCAGGACATCCGTACGGGCAAAGTGATTGGTCATGGCTATGAGCAAGGAGGCCTTTATCGTCTGAACCAGACACCGTTTGCCGGAATCACAGCCTCTCCTGCTGAACAAGTATCTCCTCTCCTGTGGCATCTGCGTTTTGGTCATTTACCGCTTCAGAAGTTGCGTCTTGTCCTACCTTATAGTCTCTCTCACACACCTATCCAGTGTGAGGCATGTCAGTTGGGGAAACATCACAGGTCGTCTTTTCCCAGCAGTCAAGGTCGGAGTAGTAACTCCAAGTTTGAGTTGTTTCATGTCGATGTCTGGGGTCCGAGTCGTGTTCCTGATCATCAGGGGCACAGGTTTTATATTGTATTTGTGGATGACTTCTCTAGAGCATCATGGGTATTTCTAATGAAAAATAAGTCTGAAGCTGGAAATATTATTATTCACTTTCTAAATGAGATTCAGAATGTTTTTTCCACAACTGTCAAAATTATGAGAAGTGACAATGCCTTAGAGTTGTGCACCAACAATCTAGCCAACTACTACTCCTCTAAAGGAATTGTTCACCAAACATCCTGCGCTCATACGTCTCAACAAAATGGGGTTGCAGAAAGAAAACACCGTCACCTACTTGATGTCACAAGGTCACTTCTCATTCAGAGTCATGTTCCGTATTCCTACTGGGGTGATGCAGTCCTCACTGCATGTTATCTTATAAATCGTATGCCCTCGTCTGTCTTGAATGAACAGGTTCCTTTTTCACTTATTTATCCGGACAAGGATCTGTTCATTCTTACCCCTCGTGTGTTTGGGTCAGTCGCATTTGTCCATCAGTTGTTGCCTGGTTCTGACAAGCTCTCTCCTAGGGCTGTCAAGTGCGTCTTTGTGGGGTACTCCAGAACTCAAAAGGGGTACAAGTGTTTTGACCCTGTGCGTCGGCGGTATATGATCAGTGCAGATGTTACATTCTTTGAATCCATTATGTATTTTTCAGAATCTGGGAACATGCAGCCACCACCTATATCTCCTGATACCGTATTCATGGCACCACCACCATCACCACCACCACCACCACCGCCGCCATCAACAGTATCCCCGTTACCATTCCATTACACCCGCAGGCCGCATCCAGCTCATGGTCCTGACCAGTCAACTAGCTCGCCTATGGTATGTATTGAAAATATTAATGTTGATGGATCTGACGACATTTCTCAGCAGGATGCATTACAGGAGCATGGTGATACCACAGAGGATCCGGATGTTCCAATCGCTCTACGCAAGCCGAAGAGAAGCTGTGCCAAATATCCAGTATCAGCAGCTGTGTCTTTTGAGAGGCTATCTGGACACTTCAGGACGTTTGCATTGGCACTTTCAGCTACAGACATTCCACGGAACCACCATGAGGCTTTGCAGGATTCTAGATGGCGGCTAGCAATGGAGGAAGAGATGGCGGCACTTCAGTCTAGAGGAACATGGAGTTTGGTTACGATACCTCCAGATGTCAACCCGGTGAGTTGCAAATGGGTGTTTACAGTTAAACACAATGCAGATGGCTCCATTGACAGGTACAAGGCACGCCTAGTTGCAAGGGGATTTACACAGACATATGGGGTAGATTACCTTGACACGTTCTCCCCAGTGGCGCGTCATTCCACTCTGCGGATCCTGTTATCAGTTGCAGTTACTAGAGACTGGCCACTCTATCAACTAGATGTGAAGAATGCATTTCTGTATGGAGACCTGCAGGAGGAAGTCTACATGCAACAGCCACCAGGTTTTGCTGTTGAGGGGGAGTGTTCCAAGGTTTGCAGATTACATAAGGCCATCTATGGCCTTAAGCAGAGCCCCAGAGCATGGTTCCAGAAGCTGTCAGACCTCTTTGAGAAACAAGGATATAAACGCTCCAATGCTGATCATTCCTTGTTTGTACAGAAGACGGTGAGAGGTATTATTGTAATCATGATTTATGTTGACGATATCTTGATTACAGGTGATGATGACCAGGGCATTAAGCAGGCAAAGGAAAGGCTGGGGACCGAGTTTGTCACCAAGGACCTGGGAGTCCTTAGATATTTTCCGGGGCTGGAATTTGCCAGAAATCCGCATGGATTAGTCATGTCACAGAGGAAGTATGTTACAGATCTACTGAGTGAGACAGGTATGCTAGGGTGTCGACCTGCTACGACACCAATGGACCCTAGCATGAAGCTATATGATGATGACACAGAGGAGGTGGACAGGAGAAGATATAGAGAACTGGTAGGCAAACTGTTATATGTCACGATCACTAGGCCAGATATATTATTTGCAGTGAGCCGTGTGAGCCAGTTCATGGAGCAGCCACGCCAGGTGCATATGGATGCAATACACATGATACTTAGATATCTCAAATCTTCTCCAGGTAAAGGTCTGCTATTCAAGAAAGGAAAGGGGATTTCTATCTCAGCATGCGCAGATGCAGACTATGCAGGATGTCCTAAGGATAGGAAGTCCACCTCAGGGTATGCCGTCTATGTTGGAGATGCACTTGTCTCATGGAGGAGCAAGAAACAAATTGTGGTAGCTAGATCTAGTGCTGAATCCGAATATAGGGCTATGGCCCAGGCTACTACAGAGATGATGTGGGTGAAAGCGGTGCTGACAGATTTATGCTTAGATGTACCACTTCCTATGAACTTGGAGTGTGATAATCAGGCTGCTTTGTTTATTGCGAACAACCCTGCATTCCATGAACGGACCAAGCATATTGAGGTGGATTGTCACTTCATACGTGATATGATTCAGAAAGGATTCATTGCCACATCTCATGTTACTTCAGAGAACCAGACTGCAGATATATTCACCAAGGCATTGTTACGAGGTCCATTTCAGAAGTGTGCTTCCAAGCTGAGCATGATTGACATCTATGCTCCATTTTGAGGGGGAGTGTTGACGCATATTGAGTAACTGTATCTCTTTGTTATTTTATTTTCTTGTTATTCTCTTTATGTAATTTACCCATAGGCTACTCTCCTATATAAGAGAGCCTAGGGCTATGGAATAGATCCATCTCTCATTCACGTTTCCCAACATGGGCCTCTGTATATATCTCACCAGTAAGATCACGCCCCACTCACTGTAGATGTGAGACTAAACATGTGGATGTGGTAATTGGACCTAGAGGGATCCAATTACCCATCTATACATATGACGCATACTCTAACAACCTCCTACAAGCTGGAGCATGCAATGTTCATCTTAGACAAATAGAAAGAAATCACTCACTAACAATACATGACAATGTAAGAAAATATAATACAGGAGCGAATATCAGAAAAAAGAATAAAACATTGAGGAACACGAGATTTTTACGTGGAACCCTACTCCTTAAGGAGCGAGATGAATTCACGGGAGAAGGTCTCAAAGGGCCCTATGTCTCATTGAACTTTCTCTCATTGGATACAAAGAGCGTGGGGCTTCTTATATAACCCTCACCGAGTCTCCACATCCCACCACTATTAGATTCGGGACTAAACTCTGGATGTGGTAAATAGATCCTGGAATGATCTATTTACCCATTTACATGACGCATACACCATAAACTCCAACACTCCCCCTCAAGCTGGAGCATGCAATGCTCAGCTTGGACAAACAGAAAGAAATCACTCAAACTTACACTACAAGACACTACAGACAATATCAACTCAACACACACAACTGTTGGCTGCTATCGTGGACGTTGCTTCTCATGTCGTGCAGGTGAGGAGGAACAAACGGGCTGGAGTGAGTCAAACTGAATACGTTGGAATGGGAAGACGAAATGCTAGAATGTTGATTGGTTTGTGTAGAGATAGTTGTTCGTCTTTGATGTTATTTATTATTTCAGTCTCTTTATGTACCTCTCATGTAATTTACCCAAGGGCTCTCTCCCTATATAAGAGACCCGAGGGCTCTATGGAAAAGATCATCTGAGTATTCTAACATGGTATCAGAGCCATGACCCTAACCTAGGGTTTTTTTTCCACCGCCGCCCCCCCCCCCTCTCTAGGGTTTCGCCCCCCCCCTCCCCGGGGCTCCCAGCCTCCCACCACCGCCGCCGGGGCCTCTCTCCTTCATCGGGCCCCCCCCCACCATCGCCGCCAGCCCCTGCCGGGCCCTCACACCGCCGCCGGGCCCCTCCTCTACCCGCCGCCAGCCCCTGTCGGGCCCCCCCAAGCCGTCGGGCCCTCACCAACCGACGTCGGGCCTCCCCACCTGCTGTCCAGCCGCTGACCGTCCCCTGTCAGCCGCCATCTTTGCCAAGTAGAGGCTCCCAAGGCCTCTACTCGGTGCCGGTGTGCCGCGTTCTTCCTAGGACTCGGCGTTATGTTTGATTCAAGTGCATAATCGTCTACCTATGCACTTGGATCCTACAAGGTCTTGGTAGACAGTATTTTCTTGGTCTATCAGTAGTTGCTCTTCTCCGGCATCATGTCAGATCAGAAGCTAGATATGCCCGCCATAGGTGCCTTCAAAGGTTCGACACCAATCATCAAGATGGACGGGACGAACTACGAACTGTGGGCGATGCAGTTCCTCAGTCTCATGAAGTCGTGTGGTAAGAAGCATATTCTTACCGAGGATGAACCGCCGGAGAAGACAGGAATCTATGCCTCATGGGAGGCGGATGATGCGTACGCCAAGGTGTGGCTCTCAGGTACGCTCACGACGGAGATAGCGAATGATGTCCTTCACCAGCCCACCGCTAAGGCGATGTGGGATATTTTGGCTATGACGTACTCTCAGGTCCGTAATGAGACGAAGATGCTCCAGTTGCAGCGTGATATATTTACCACGAAGCAGAATGGGAAGCCTCTTCATTCCCTGTACACGTCGCTTCGTGGCATGTTCGAGAAGCTCTACAGCACCATTCCGCTTACAGCCACGCCGGAACAGCAGAAGACGTTCCGCAACGCCACTATGGTTGGCGTATTACTTGCTGCCCTAGATCCGGAGTACGAGGCAGCACGCGCTCAGATACTGGCAGATGCCACCATCCCACCGATGGAAGAGGTATACAGGAGGCTCAGTCGTGTACCCGTTCCATCCAGTACAGCGACTGCGACTCCGTCAGCAATGGCAGTTTCCAGGGGACGTGGTGGTTCGTCCTCGTTTCGTGGCAGGGGAAGTGGTGGACGTGGCCGCGGAGGCCGCATACGCTCTACGTGCTCATATTGTCGCCGCACTGGTCATTCGGAGGATACATGCTATTCCAAGCATGGTTTTCCTCCTTCTGCACGAGTAGCTGATCATGTTCAGGGTCCACCCGCATCTACTCCAGATCACAGGTTCGAAGAGTTGGTGGCACGACTTCGGGATATTATGCCACAATCTTCTTCATCAGAGGGTGCAGACGTTTCTGATGTTGCGGCTTCGGCGTCAGCCAGTACATCGGCCTCAGCCAGTGCCTCAGGTAGTCCTTCAGCCTCATTTCATAGTCATGACCTCACAGGATGGATTGTCGACTCTGGAGCTACCCATCATCTATGCCGTGAGAAAGATATTCTGCAGTCATACAGAGCTGTTCAGCCAGGTCGCTCTGTACCCATTGCTGATGGCACTCAGTCTCCTATCATCGGTCAGGGGGAGACAGCTTTGCTACCCTCTATGCACTTACAGAATGTGCTACATGCTCCAGAATTCTCTATGAACCTCTTATCTATTAGTCAGATTACACGTGATTTGCACTGTCGTGCTATTTTTGATCGATCGTCTGTTATTTTTCAGGACATACTGACGGGCAGGGTGATTGGCTGTGGTTCTGAGCACAATGGCCTTTATCGTCTCGTTCGTAACTCCTACGCTGGTGTCTCCTTGCATACCCAGGCCTCTGTTTCTCCGTACACCTGGCATCTTCGGTTCGGTCATCTACCGCTGCAAAAGATGTGTCACCTCCTGCCTCAGATATCTCCGAGTTCTTCTTTTCGGTGTGAAGCATGTCAGTTAGGGAAGCACCATCGGTCTAGCTTCCCCGGTCGTCAGAGTCGGAGCAGCAGCTCCCCGTTTGAATTATTTCATATAGATATTTGGGGTCCAAGTCGTGTCCCGGATCACCAGGGGCACAGGTTCTATCTAGTTGTGGTTGATGATTTCTCCAGAGTGTCGTGGACTTTTCTTCTCAAAAATAAATCTGAAGCAGGAAATGTTCTTCAAAATCTAATTAATGAAGTTCAGAATGTTTTTTCATCTACTGTTAAGTATGTGCGTACTGACAATGCATTGGAGTTCTGCACTCGCTCTCTTGCTAGCTTCCTTTCATCTAAAGGCATTGTCCACCAAACCACATGTGCCTACACCTCTCAACAAAATGGGGTTGCCGAACGAAAACATCGACACTTTCTTGACATTGCTCGCACTTTACTTATTCAGAGTTGTGCTCCATTAACCTTTTGGGGTGATGCTATACTTACTGCGTGTTATCTGGTCAATCGAATGCCTACAACTGTTCTTGGGGAAAAGTCTCCAATCTCTGTTCTCTTTCCTGACAGAGACTTGTTTACATTGACACCTCGGGTTTTTGGCACTGTCGCTTTTGTTCACCGCTTAACTCCGGGGCTTGAAAAGCTATCCCCTAGGGCTATCAAGTGTGTTTTCGTGGGCTACTCCAGGACACAGAAGGGGTACCGTTGCTATGATCCTGTCAATGACAAGTACTATGTGAGTGCAGATGTTACATTTTTCGAACCTGTCATGTACTTCTCCCCTGCAGGTGACAGATTGGTCTCCTCCACATCATCAGACTCCCAAGTCTATGTTCCACCACCTCCAAGCCTGGGTCCGTCCTCTACTCCAGCGTCCCGAATATCAACACCACCACCACCACCCCCGCCACCACCACCACCACCACCCTCAGTTGTTCCTTTCACTAAGTTCTACACGAGACGCACAGGCCCTGCTCAAGCTACATCTCAACCATCCAGCACGCCTCAGGTATGTTCTGATATTAATGATGGGTTAAATAATGCACATGTGCAGGAGCTTTTACCACAGGAGGAGGACCAACCGGTCAGCACTGTTTTGGATGACTTGGACCGGCCTATTGCTCATAGGAAACAGCGAAGACAGTGTGCCTCATATCCCCTAGCCTCTCATGTCTCCTTTCATCGTCTCACTGGGGATTTCCAGAAGTTTGCCGTTGTTGTATCGTCAGTTGAGATTCCACGGACATATCAGGATGCCATGAAGACTGAATGCTGGCGTTTAGCAATGGAAGAGGAGATGCGTGCATTGCAATCCAGAGGGACTTGGTCTCTAGTCCCTATTCCTCCAGGTGTGTCTGTGGTGAGCTGCAAGTGGGTTTTTACGGTCAAATATCATGCAGATGGTCGTCTTGACAGATACAAGGCCAGGCTTGTAGCACGAGGGTTTACACAGACATATGGGGTAGATTACTTGGACACTTTTTCACCGGTGGCGAGACATTCTACCCTTCGCATTCTTCTATCGGTTGCAGTGGTACGTGACTGGACCATATTCCAGCTTGATGTTAAGAATGCTTTCTTGTATGGTGATCTACAGGAGGAAGTCTACATGCAGCAACCACCCGGGTTTGCTGCTGAGGGGGAGACTCAGAAGGTATGCAGACTTCATAAGGCTATCTATGGCCTTAAGCAGAGTCCTCGTGCATGGTTCCAGAAGCTCTCCCAGCTTATTGAACGACAGGGTTTCAGAAGATCAAATGCGGATCACTCACTGTTCGTCCGGAAGACACCTAGAGGTACCATCGTTGTTATGGTATATGTTGATGACATATTGGTTACTGGAGATGATGCACAAGGGGTTGAGATAACCAAGTCTATGTTGGGCAGCCAGTTCATTACAAAGGATCTAGGCACAATACGGTATTTTCTGGGGATAGAATTTGCAAGAAATGCACAAGGAATGGTGATGACTCAAAGAAAATATGTCACAGATTTGCTGGTTGAAACAGGAATGACTGGATGCAGACCTTCAAGTACACCGATGGATCCGAGTATGAAGCTGTACGATGATGACACTGAGGAGGTGGACAAGAGAAGGTACAGAGAAATGGTGGGCAAGCTCTTATACATCACTATAACTCGACCGGATATTGCACTTGCAGTAAACCGGGTGAGTCAATTTATGGAGCAGCCGAGGCAAGTACATATGGATGCATTGTACATGATATTGAGATATCTGAAGTCTTCACCAGGTACAGGGTTGCTGTTCAAGAAAGGCACAGATTTGTCTATTTCAGCCTGCGCAGATGCGGATTATGCAGGATGTCCACGGGATCGTAAGTCTACTTCTGGATTTGCTATCTTTGTAGGAAGCTCTTTAGTCTCCTGGAAAAGCAAGAAGCAGACTGTTGTGGCGAGATCCAGTGCCGAATCCGAGTACAGGGCCATGGCACAGGCAAGCACAGAAATGATGTGGGTTAAAGCAGTCCTAGAAGATCTGAATGTTGAAGTTCCGTTGCCTATGAACCTGCAATGTGACAATCAGGCAGCGTTATTCATTGCCAACAATCCAGCCTTCCATGAGAGAACAAAACATATAGAGGTGGATTGTCATTACACTAGGGACATGATTCAGAAGGGCTTCATCTCCACGTCTCACGTCAGTTCAGAGGACCAGACAGCAGACATATTCACAAAGCCATTGCTCAGAGGACCTTTCCAGAGATGTTCTTCCAAGCTGAGCATGATAGATATCTATGCTCCATCTTGAGGGGGAGTGTAGAGATAGTTGTTCGTCTTTGATGTTATTTATTATTTCAGTTTCTTTATGTACCTCTCATGTAATTTACCCAAGGGCTCTCTCCCTATATAAGAGACCCGAGGGCTCTATGGAATAGATCATCTGAGTATTCTAACAGTTTGCGATTAGAGGAGCTGATGGAGAGAAGGTTTATGTAAGGGGAGAGGGGAGAGGCTTTCCCGTTGTTCTTCTTCTTCTCCTTCTCAGAGTGGTAGATATTCGGAGCAGTGGATCGTGGCTACGCGTGGGGTTATCGTGTCGTCTGGAGGTTTTCACCTAAGCTGGAGGTACCGCTGCCCGGAAGATAAAATCGGAGGAGCAAGGTCTCCTAATGTGAGACCTGGAGTTCTCTTCGCTAGGATTTGCGGCTATGTGAAATGAGTATCGTGAGGATCCGTTTCCTTCGCTAAAAATTCTGGAGATTGATTTTTGCCTAAATGTTGAATTAGGGTTCCATAAACCCTAGAATATTCTCATAACTCGGCGAATGCAACTCTTCAAAACTGGGCATAATAAATCTTCAAGAAACCACAAAGTGAACATATTAAATAATCTTCAATTCAAAAACGATCTTCAATCATGAATTCAGAATTGAATCCGATAATGTATCAGCTCTGTATCATGCAAAAATAGGGTCTCGAAAAACCCTGTACGATTCTTGAATCTCAAACAGATCTTTACAATAAATCTTCAAAAAATCAATCAAAAGTTGACCCGCTCTGATACCATATTAGAAAATATAATGCGAAAACGAATATCAGAGAAAAGAACAAAACATTTAGGAACATGAGATTTTCATGTGGATCCCTACTCCCTAAGGAGCGAGATAAAACCACAAGAGAATGCCTCAAAGGGCCATATGTCCCATTGAACTTTCTCTCATTGGATACAAAGGCGTGGGGCTACTTATATAGCCCTCACCGAGTCTCCACATCCCCCCACTGGTAGAAGTGGGACTAAACTCTAGATGTGGTAAATGGATCCTGGAGTAATCAATTTACCCATCTACATGACGCATATACCATATACTCCAACACACATACAATATCAACTCAATGCAAACCTTGCTGGTTGTTTGCTGAGGATGTTGCTTCTCGTGTCGTTCTAGTGAGGAGGGACTGAAGGGGTGGAGTGTGAACTGAACTAGGTCTCCTCATCGGAGAACGTGTGTGTTGTACTGTGTATGTCAGAGTCGCTGAAACAAAAACGAGTCTCCTTGTTGGAATACTCTAGCCCGCCACATGTAGAAGATCACGCATTATGTGGGCAACTGCTCCATCTCTAAAGGGTCAAATAAAGAATGTCTCTAATTATCCATACGTAGATCTCTAAAGATGGGTCTCTCTCATAAGAACCTCAAAGTGGATTCTCTCTCATAGGAACCTCGGAAAGATCTCGAACTAGAGTTCACAATTGTTGTACAGTGGAGTCTAAAAAAATTCTCCTCGTTGAAGAACTGCATCTCTCCCATACTAGCTCAGAGAATAGGATATCTACTCTAGAGTCTCGATGAATCCACATGAAAACCCTAAGCACACAATGGCTCAAAGAATGGGATCTCTACTCTGGAGTCCTTATGGATCGCATGAAAGCCTTGAGTCCAAATCAAAGATGGGAATCTCTCAAATAATGATCGCAACATGTGCACATCAAACTGGAAGAGTCTGAAATCTAGACGTCCAAATTGGTGGAGAAGTGTGGAGTGCTGATTCCCCCCCTCCCTACTATATCATGAATGAAATAACAATCAACTTCGATGTGTCTTGTCCGCTCATGGAAAACTGGATTGGTAGCGATGTATGTGGCAAACTTGTTGTTGCAATATAAAGGCACAGGAGTAGCGACTGACAAGCCAAGTTTTGTGAGGAAAGAGAACAAACACGTGATCTCACATGTGGCTTGAGCCACTGCCCTGTATTCTGCATCCGTACGTGACCTGCAGACAAATGCATGCTTCTTACTTCACCAAGTGACAAGGTTGTCCCCAACAAACATGGTGTAGCCTGTAGTGAATCGGCGGTCCTCAGGAAAGCTAGCACAATTAGAATCTATATAGGCGGAGATATTAGTGTGCACATTCGTCCCATATAAGAGTCCACGCCCCGAAGATTCCTTCAAATATCGAAGGATCATAAGAACATCCTGTCAGTGACTGTAGAGAGGCTTCTCCATATGTTGGCAGGCTTTACTCATAGTATATGATATATTTGGCCAAGTAAAAGTGAGATAGAGCAATTTTTCCACTATACTTCTATATCGTCTTGGCCAGTGAACCATAGACATGTGCAGAGAATGGTTGTAGCAGAAATGAAAATGCTAAGATGGATGTGTGGACATACACGTAAAGATCGGATTCAGAATGATGCAATCAGAAAGAAAGTTGGTGTAGCTCCGATCGAGGATAAGATGCGAGAAAACCGCTTAAGATGGTTTGGTCATTTGCAAAGAAGGTCAACTGATGCACCGGTTAGGAGATGCGAGTGTTGGGATGTTGAGCCGGCTAAGAGAGGGCGAGGACAGCCCAAGAAGTGTTGGAAAGAGACTATACGAAGGGATCTTAGCTTTTTGGATATAAGTCCGAGATTGACCCAACATAGATCTGAATGGAGGCGAAGAATCCATGTAGCCGGCCCTACTTAATTGTGGGAAAAGGCTTTGTTGTTGTTGTTGTTGTTTTTGACTTCTATATCGTGTTACATCCTCAAATGTTGGATCAGTAGATGTGGAATGTTTTCTCACTTCTATAGGGATGCCAGACGACTTGCATCCAAGCATTCCTGCCTCAGTTAGAATATCGAGGCAATACTTCCTCTATGTAAGATGGAGTCCCTCTGTAGTGCGTACCATCTCGAAGCTAAGAAAATAACGAAGTTGACCAAGATCCTTCGTGATAAAAACTTTCTGGAGAAAGTTCTTGATCTCTAGAATACCGGCTTCATCGTCTTCAATGATAACCATATCATCAACATAGATAACAAGAATGATAGTGTCAGTAGACAGTCATCTGACAAAGACAGAGTAGTCAGATGTTGTCCTCTGAAAGTCAAGTGTGTTGATCTCTGTAGTGAGCATGTCAAACAACGCCATGGGGCTCTACTTCATACCATAGATGACCTTGTATAGTCGACAAACATGCTCCCCCTCGACTACATAACATGGCAGTTGCATCATGTAGACGTCCTCATCAAGGTCACCATAAAGAAAGGCTTTCTACACATCAAGTTGGTAAATGGGCCAGGCCTTGTTGGCAGTAGAGCAAATGGTACGTATCGATCTCATTCTAGCAACTGGTGAGAAGGTCTCAAAATAATCAACCCCAAAGGTTTGTGTGAAACCTTTGGCAACTAGTCTAGCTTTCAACCTGTCAATAGACCCATCAGGCGATTGTTTGTAGTGAAGACCACCTGCAAGCTACTAGACGAACTCCCGGGGGTATGGCACAAGATCCCACATGCCCAAGGGGTAAGTGCATTCATCTCCTCATCCATGGCATGTCGCCAAACATGATCATGCATTGCACTAAGATGATCTTTGGGGACGGTAATAGGGTTTAGAGCATCTACAGATCTCTTGCCACTGCTACGTAAACTGTCAATAGAAGTAAAATGTGACATGGGGTGATAAGCACATTGTTTCTTTTATTTGCGGAGAGTTATAGGAACCACATTAGGTACATCCGGAGCAACATTGGTAGGAGCATTCGAAGTGGTCATATCATCCTGCATAAAAGGAACAAGTAAAGGAACAAACACTAGTGTAGAAAAATCAGAGGCACGCTGGCAAGTATAGACGATTAGTGGAGGAGGGAGGTCCAGAGGGATGACACTCACAGTTTGTGTGAAATAACTTGTCTGCTCAAAGAAGGTGATATAAGCAGACATATAGTATTGATGCCCAACAAGATCATAGCATCAATAACCTTGTTGGGTGCGAGAGTACCCAAGAAAGATGCATTTGATAACCCGAGGTAATAATTTGTCTGCTACATGGAAGTTATAAACAAAGGCAATATAACCAAAGATTCGTAGAAGTATAGGGAATGGAGACTCAGTAGGGTATAGTAATGAAAACAAAGTTCCCCCTTCGAGAACAGACGAAGGAACATGGTTATTAAGATAGACCGCAGTAAGGATAGCATCCCCCAGTAGTGTTTAGGAATACTCATGTGACTAGGGAGAGATCTGGAAATATTTAACAGGTGTAGGAGTTTCCTCTCTGATATACCATTCTGTTGTGAGGTATATGGACAGGAGGTTTGGTGAACAGTCCCCTGAGATGCAAAGAAAAATATCAAGTCTTGTTGGGTTAACTCAAGAGCGTTGTCAGCCCGAAAAATATTAACACATGTCGAAAAAAGTTTTTAACATATTGAAAGAAATTTATGACAATAGTATTAATTTCGGAATGGTCTTTTATTAGATACACCCAAGAAGATCTACTATAATCATCAACGAAAATTATAAAATAACGATGACCACTTACTGTTCGGACCGGAGAATGCCCCCAAACATCACAATAAATAAGATGAAAAGCACTAGTATTACGGTACTCGGTACGAACATGAAACAAAGCTCGATGATGTTTCTCGAACTTACACGCCTCACACTGAAAGGGCTTCAGAGTAGAGAGCTCAGGAAACATCATGGAGATGGCCTTGGCAGAAGGATGCCTAAGGTGCAAATGTCATAGGAGCGAGTCTTCAGAGATGGACGCAGCACCGACGAATTTGGAGTCCGAGGGTATGTCAAAATAATATAGACCATTCTTCTCATAACCACCAGCAAAAATCTGCATCATCCGGATATCATGAAAATAGAAACAAAACTCTTCAAATATCATGCGGTAACACAAAGCTTATGAACATACAACAAGCTAAGAGGGAAGTCAGGAGCGTAGAGGATCCCAAAAAGTCATAGCTAGGAAGAAAACTCCATTGTTCCAACAGTAGTAACAGGTGATTAAGTCCCATTAGCAACTCAAACTGTCTTCACAGATGTAGATGGTATGCAGGAGGTTAGCAGGAGTCAAATTCCTTAGTACCTGGGATTTACTTAAATACCCAGGTTCTACAAAATGTTTTTTTACTCAGAAACTACAAAGGTGTCGCATGTTCAACATGCGACACATGAAAAGTTTTTTTTTACTTAGAAACTATAGGAGTGTCGCATCTTCAATATGCGATATGTGTAGATGTCCCTGGATGCGTACATGAGTGTCGCATCTTCAATATGCGATATGTGTAGATCTCCATGGATATGTTCCCCGATAGTTCCAGGACATTTCTCACATAGTGCACGTTCAACATGCGCTATACGAGAAAGTTCCTGGAACAATTCAGGGAGTTTCTCTTATAGCACATATTCAACATGCGTCATATGAGGTTCTCCCCGGAACGAATCAGGGAGTTTCTCATATGTCGCATGTTCAACATGCGATATATGAGATAATTCCTGGAAATTGACATGTCAGGTCTGGAGATAGAAGATCATCTTTTGACCGTTAGTCTTCTTAGGACAAGAGACCAAACAAGAGTAAAGATGAACCTTCTCTTCTGCCAGACTGAGACCGTAGCTGTCAATTTATGTGGCTCTTCCTACTCAAGTTTTGTGCTTCTTTCATGTCGATGAACACACATTCAAAAATGTCTCCACAATCAGAAATGTAGGTTTTCTATGCAGAGACACTCACAAAAGATTTATATTGATGCAGAAAGACAGTCACATAATTTACATATATTGAATTGTCCACGGATATACACTTTCATTTTTGTATCACATTAACAACTACAAGATTTACAACTCAACGCTTTCGCACACGCTGATATGTTATCGTTGAATCACGAGGATGGAAGGGTAACAAACGGTTCGCCTCGTCTATCATGTTGATTTGCGAGGGCCCATCAACGTCTTCGTCGAAGGTTGGCATCGGTGGCGGCGTGAGCGTGCAGTAAGTGGGTTGTGTTTCTCTGGCGTCCAATCCTTGCCTCAACGGTGCCTGCGGCGTTGGCATGTCGTGACATGGTCGCTCGGAAACCGGTGTGACGAAGTATGTTGGCGCAAGATCCTCATCTACCGCATCGGCTGCTTCATGGTCCATGGGTTCCGTTACTGGTTCACGCGCCCTTCCCCGACCTCTTCCTCTTGCTCTTCCTCGCCTGGCCTCCGCCTGAGCCACATCAGCATGGTCGTCATGTATTGTGACGGCATCTGCAAATTGAAACGACAACCACTGATCCATTTCTGCCTTTGCTTGTGTTGCAATCTCGCGGCATTCCTCGTGTCCAATATCATGAATCCGGCTCCACTTGGCGAGATGCATCCCAAAAATCACTTCCATAAAAGACCGGATTCCTCGTCAACAATTCCGAATGGCCCAGCTCGCATGCCGATTACCCTGATATGTACCAACGATAGAAACCACTTCCATGAAGGATCGGATTCCTCGTCAACAATTCCGAATGCAAGGGGAACAATATGTTTATCTCCGTCAACCCCGCAAGCAGTGAGCAATTTTTGTTTGTACTTCCCGTACAAATGGGTCCCATCAATACTAATCACAGGGCGACAATATTTGAATGCCTCAATTGAAGGCCCAAATGCCCAAAAGCATCGTTCAAATCTACGGCAATGCGGTTTCCGAGGATCAGGATGGTCGCTGTATTCAATATCAATTTCAGTCCCAGGAATAGCAGCCTTCATTGCATGCAATACATAAGGTATTTCAGCGTATGACTTTTTCCAGTCACCAAAAATAATTCCGATTGCCTTCCTCCGAGCATCCCAAGCCCTTTTCTTTGTAACCCAGTAGTTGTACATCTCGTGGATGTGAGCTCTACAACTCGAAACACGGACATTAGGGTCATCCCTAACAAGAGTTAGCAACGACCTGGACATGAATTTGTAGTCCAACTGAGGGTGGTCCTGATTAACTTTTGGGTTTATACAAATGTGTGCCCCAACAACCTTGGAGATCACCCACAGTCCATCAAATTTTCTAAAATGTCCGCGTAAATACCAAACACAACCATTCGATCTCTGTGTGCAAAAAGTCGACCATATCAAGCTGGTGGATTCATTGACAATGAAGTCATAGTGTGCCAGAATGTGATACTTCTTTACAGCGTAAATCAAATCTTCCCTACTTTTGAAGGTTCTACCCTTGCGTATTTCGTCGACGACACCATCAAGTCGAGACTTCTTTCGAATGTCGTCTTCATAGGTTGATCGAGTATTTGATCCTCTAACCCCAAAAAAGGTATGCAGGGAACGATAGGCTGCGTGCGTTGTTCATCAGCTGGGATATCCTCGTCGACCGCATCATCGTCGACATTCCAATCACTACCTTCTTCCAGCTCATCATCTGATCCCTAAGGGATGAAATCATCCAAAGCGTGATTAACCTCTCGCATCAACGAGTCACACATCCGCCATTCCTGATCCGAACATGGCTGTGTTATGGGCACATCAGTGTCGAAGAAGGGTTCCATGTTAGGGGCAACTGTTGGTTGTATGCTAGGGAAGATTGTTGGTGATGTGTTACGGACAACTGTTGGTTGTGTACTTGGGACAACATTGGGGACTTAGCTCTCACAGACATCTTCAACAATAATGTCAGTAGGCATTGATTTCCCAATTGTCCGAGCATACACAAAAACTCCATGCACATCATCATCATCGACGATAGAGGAAAATGACGGATCTTCCCCTGGACCTCGAGGGATGCGATGTAACAATCTGATTTTTTGACTATTGGCATCCAGGTTGAACTTTCGGTAAACCAAGTTCAAAATCTCGTCGAACGTCGTATTAGGCATTAATCCAAACTCCCGTACGTTGGTCGTCGAACCGCCAATAAGTGTACCCTTCAAATGAAACATACAATACAACGCCTCCATTCCGACCTAATACGTGACACGACATACAAGTAAAAAAACATTCATGAAATGAAGAATCATATACATATTATACAATTAACAATCTCAAGAAAAAAAATTTATCAAGTCCAATGTATGGAAGATCGGTTAAGTCCTAGTGGGAGGCAATGGAGGCTAGGACGGTACCGACCAAAGAAGATACGGAAAAGGAGTTCTTCGCGCACCTAGGAGTGATCAAAAACGATGTTTCTCGGAGTGGGGGAGGCCGAGGACGGCGGGCGCCACAGGGGGGGTCGCGGGCGGCAACAGCTTGAGAGGGGAGTTCGGAGTTCGCGTGGGGAGGCCGAATGTCGTGCGCGACTTTTATTTAGCCCAGATAAGGCATATTAGATATGCGCTACACATATCGCATATTGAAGATGCAACACTCCTATAGTTTCTAAGTAAAAAAACTTTTCATGTGTCGCATGTTGAACATGCGACACCTTTGTTGTTTCTGAGTAAAAAAAAATATTTTGTAGAACCTGGGTATTTAAGTAAATCCCAGGTACTACTTAGGAATTTGACTCAGGTTAGCAGACTACCTTCTAGAATCAAATGAGTAGAGGCACCCGAATCAATAATCCAAGTCAGAGCCTGGGTAATAGCAAGGTTGGCTACTGTACCTGAAGGAGTAGCCAGAGCAGAAGTTGTAGTGTCACTAGAGGTAGTAGGCCCCAGAATCTGAAGAATTTGCATCAGACGGGAGTAATTTGCATCATTGAGATGGATTGTCTAGCCACTAGAGGTTGTTGCAGGTGGCGTCTCTTCTACATCATAGGTGTCCTCATATGCATTATTAACGTGATAAAAAGGCATGGCAATCTACTGCAAGCATCTTCCGGACAGGTGGTTCCACCGACCACAGTGAGTGCATGGGGCAGTAGAGTCTTGCCCATGACCATGGCCAAAGTCGTGTCCTCGTCCAGATCCTCGTCCATGGTCATGACCTGAATCACGATCGCATCCTCCTCGAAAGCCATATATGTCTCCTTTCCCAAGTGAGGTGATGTATGCAGAGTTCTCTGCCGAGGGTAAGGCGGGAGGCTGGGCAATAGATTCTCTAGTTCCTCAAGTCGGCCAAAGAAGGCCTTCATCGTTGGCAGCGTGTCATATATAAGAAATTGCTCATTCGCTTCGTCGTACCTAGAATGCACGCCATCAAGAAAGCGGTTTACCTGCAAGCCAGAATGCTCTTATAACTATTTGGTACAACCTGAGGGTTGAAATATATCAAGCTCCCCATATAATACGGAGAGATGCATGTATGAGGGTGGAATCACCCTGAGATAACCAGATTCGTCTGTAAATGTTTGCAAGGCGTGACTTCGTCTTCTTTTGGGAGTATGTCTACTCGAGATCCTCCCACTTTTCCTTGATCGTGTTTTTGTAAAGAAGATTTGAGGCAATGTGAGTCTCAATATCGTTGGTCATCCAGTTGATAACCAAGTAGTTGCATGTCTGCCAGTTGTCGTATTCTTTGTCCTTTTCATCTAAAAGATCTTGAGTTAGGATGTAGAGTTTTCTCTGACTATCAATAAACACCGTAAAAGATCGAGACCAGAGCACGTAATTTTCTGTACCCTTAAATTTGATAGTAGTGACGTGTTCCATAATATTCGTGGCCAAGGGCTTTGTCTCTGTAGAAGGGGTACCATGGTGGTCTTTCAAAAGTGTAGAGATATATTCATGTTTTATGCTTATTCTACGTTATTCATTTCTTTTGCCAGTCTTGTGTAATTTACCCATAGGTCTCTCCTCTATTTAAGAGAGCCTAAGGTTCCTTAGAATAAACAAGTTGCTCATTTTTTTGATAATGAATATGATGAGTCTCATTTAAAGATCCATCCAAAAAATATATTAAATGAATAATGCATTTACATCTGCTAAGTGTCAAAAAGAGCACGAGCGTGGCCCAATACATTTTCATAGTAAAAATGTACCCCTGGAAAACAAAAGCGTTTCTTGCTAGCCACATCGCCCACAAAATCGCACAGACTTTAGACGCTCTTTACATAATCCCATCCAATTTCTGCCAATCGAGTTCCAAAGGAGTCTTTTCCATCCCACCTGAAGCTTGGGATATTAGCAAACCTCCACATGTCCATCGAACCAGGACAGTGGAAGAATAAATGATCGATCTCTTCCACCCTCCAGCACATCTCCTGCAACCCTCCTCTACCCCTGGAAAGAGTCTGGCCCTTCGTGCATTTGTCGTGATACGTTCCCTTCTGAGTAGCCACAAAAAGACGCTCAACCCTTGTCGGTAGCCCCCAACTCCAAATCTTGGAGCAGTCTCGCGAAACCTCTGAATCCACCGATTGCGGAGTTACATATACCACCTTATAATCCATCTTGATTGTGAAACGAACGTCATGCCAGCACAAAGAATCCCTTCCTTCAAAGGGACCTTCAAGCCTCGCCAATCATCTAGAAAGACACAGAAACTCCTCCACTCTCTTATCCGAAAGATTTGTCACAAAAATAGGAGACTACGATCCTTCTGACCACAGATCCGCAACTGAGTCCTTTTTGTTCAACGCTAGAGCATAAAGTCTAGGGTACATGTCAGAAAAAGCACCCTCCTCGGACTAATCGTCCGTCCAAAACCGAAAACCGTGATCGTCACACAACAAAGGCCTCAACAACGTAGTCGGGGATGGTAAAATGAAATAGAACCCACACCTAAAGGTGGTCAGTGATGACACCA
This sequence comes from Ottelia alismoides, assembly GCA_037367405.1. Lineage (NCBI taxonomy): Eukaryota > Viridiplantae > Streptophyta > Magnoliopsida > Alismatales > Hydrocharitaceae > Ottelia > Ottelia alismoides. Next base: position 380,812 of record JAZKJV010011261.1, read on the forward strand.
CCTCAGGATTAACACCTAAGCTCGTTGATATGCCATAGATAGACCTTATCAATTTTGGAAGCAAGCCATCCTCGTCTCCCAATATCTTCATCACCTACTTCGCGAGCTACACCTTGTTCATGGCATCCAACCGAAGCACCCCCAACCCTCCATTCATGATCACCGTAGTAACCACCAGCCAATCTACTAATGCAAACCCCTTGCCATCTTGATTAGAGCTCCATAAGAAACGCCACATCAAGGATTCCAATCTCTTACGAATATCCACCGGCAGTACCCACGTGGACCTGAAGAAAACAGGGATTGTCGTAAGGCTAAGGACTGCCTTCACCATGAGCAACCTCCCACCCTTCAAAAGATAAGATGCTTTCCAACCGGCCAACTTTTTCTCCAACTTCTCAACAACAAGTAACCAATCCACTTGAATAAGTCTTCCACACGTAAGCGACAGGCCACTGTAATTTATCGGGAGACTCCTCTCTGTTGTCGCCAGAATCTCTGCGCAAGCCACCTCCACTTCCGGGCTAAGGTTAAAGGGGACAAAAGCCGACTTTTCCCCATTAACCTTCAACCCAGACAACTCACTAAAAATATCCAAAACAGCCTTGACAGCCCTACACTCCGATACACCTCCCTCAATGAAAAAAATGGTCATCCGTGTATTGAAGAACCGGTACCGATATATCCTCCCTGGTGTAACTCCTAAAGAAACCCCCTACTTCTACCATCCCAGACATGACAACCAAATCATCTGCTGCAAGAACGAAAAGCAGCGGAGCCAAAGGCGATCCTTGTGGCACACCTCTCGTACTGGTTACAGAAGATGATAGTCAAGGGATAAAAAGAGAAATAATTTCTAGGCAATCAATTCGTCACCAAGGATCTTGGCACCCTAGGATCTTGGCACCCTAAGATATTTTCCGGGGTTAGAGTTTGCCAGTAATTAGAAGGGTCTTGTGATGACCTAAAGAAAGTATGTCACTGACATGCCAAGTGAGACATGCATGCCTGGATGTCGACCTGCTACTACGATCCAAGCATGAGATTGTATGATGATGATATAAATGAGGAAGACAAGAGAAGATATAAAGAGCTGGTGAGAAAGCTTCTCTATGTAACCATCACTAGACCCGACATCTCTTTTGTAGTCAGCCGGGTTAGCCAGTTCATGGAGCAACCTTGTCAGGTACACATGGATGTTATACATATGATATTAAGGTACCTAAAATCATCTCCAGGAAAGGAGACGATATTACTATCTCAGCATACGCAGATCAAAACTATGCAAGGTGTCCTAAGGACAGGAAGTCCACATCAAGCTTTGCCATATTTGTTGGAGATTCACTTGTTTCTTGGAAAAGTAAGAAACAGACTGTGGTGGCCAGGTCAAGTGTTGAATCCGAGTATAGGGCTATGGTACAAGCAAGCACAGAAATGACGTAGGTTCGTGAAGTACTAGCAGATCTACACATATATGTGCATCTTCCTATGTCATTGAAATGTGATAATTAGGCTGCCCTTTTCATAACGAATAATCATACATTTCATGAAAGAACGAAACATGTTGAAGTTGACTGCCACTATATACGGGGCATTATTCAAAAGGGCTTCATTTCTACTACTCACGTTAGCTTAGGAGACTAAACAACAGACATCCTCACTAAGGCATTGCTCAGGGGACCATTCCAAAGTGTTCATCCAAGTTGAGCATGATTGACATTTATGCTCCATTTTGAGGGGGAGTGTAGATATATATATATTCATGTTTTATGCTTATTCTCTACTATTCAGTTCGTCTGTCTGTCTTGTGTAATTTACCTATAGGTCTATCCTCGACAAAAGAGAGCTTAGGGTTCCTTGGAGTAAACAAGTTGCTGATTTTCCCAACAAAAAGAAAGGAGATCATGTGATTGACTAAAGATTCATACAAGGGCTAAAAGATGCCCTAATACTCACATTTGGACGCGAAAGAGATCTAAAATTGCACCCCACAGCAATTCAGGAGAAAAATAAGGACCTTACTGCAGTAGCAGAGGTTTGGGGAGGCTCTAGCGGCAGTGCGGAGGCCCTGGGGGGCGCTAGCAGGATTTCGGTGGCCCCTGGATGGTTGGCGGTGGCCTACGAGTTGTTGCGGCAGCCCTAGGATGGTTGCAGTTGCTGCTACAGCACCCTAGGGGCTGTCGGCGGTGGTTGCAGCAGAACTAGACCATCTAAGGGGCTGGTGGCAACCATAGAAGGGCCTGTACAGGGCCCTAGGTGAAGAAGAAGAAGGACCCGCACAGGCACAGGGTGAGGCTTGCAGGTAGGGATGCAAACGGTTACAGATATATCCGTATCCGATCTATCACCGCATCCGTTTTATATAAATCTGACATCCGCATCCGTTTTAAAATGGATACAGATATGAATATCATTTTGATATCCGCAAACATCCATATCCGTATATCAGTTTTCGTATATAAATATAGTCATAAATTTATTTTTAACCCTATACAACATAACTGTATATCTTCTTTTACCATATTTGTATAATTTTTATGATACAAACATAATTAGTAAATTGTGTTTTCCATCCAATTCGTATATATTTAAGTTGATTATATAGAGTATTTATAACATTGCTCGTATGCGATCAGTATCCGTTTACATCCGTATCTATTTTTTAAGGATATGGTAAGATAGTTTTAATATCCATCAATATCTGTATGCGCATCAGCATCCATATTCAAAAACGGATAAGGATACGGTAAAACCTATATCTGTATTCGTCCATTTGCATCCCTACTTGGAGGTGTCGACGGGATGGAGATAGCACAGAACCTCGGTCTAAGATCGGCTCTGATACCATGTGGAGAAAAGAGAATGAGTTGTTTATTCCATAAGTCTAGGGCATTGTTGTAAAAGTCAGATGACTAGTCGGTCCGACTAGTTGAGTTGGGGGGGGGGGGGGTAGCCGACTCGACTAGGCCTAGTCGGCCATTAGTCGGTCAACCCGACTAATTGGCCTAGTCAGCCGACTTTTACATAGAACCTTTTTTGCATTTTTTAAACAAACTTATTCTAATATGCTCAATGTTATATTTAAAGTCAATTACTTCTTTTGTTTTATTATTATAATATAGAAAATGTACAAATAATATGCAAGTATATAAGAATATATGTATAAAAAAATGGTTTATATATTTAAAATAATTTAAAAAATTCAAAATCGACTAATGACTGACTAAATCCGATTAGTCGCTCGACTGCCATTAATCCTTAGTCAGTGACCCCGTCGACCGAGTACCGACTACCGATTTCTGCAACCTTGGTCTAGGGTCTCTTATATAGAGAGAAAACCCTAGATAGCTAAAGAGGAAAAATACATAAATGCCCCTAAGGGTTACATAGCATAAAACATAGAAATAATAACTCTAACTGAACCCTACTCCCTAAGGAGTGGGATGAAACTACGGGAAAAGGCCTCTCAAGGGTCGAGTTATCTTTATTGACCTCTCTTATTATATAGTCCCACTAACAAGAATGAGTCTCAGTCATCGTAGATGTGGGACTAAACCTACGAATATGATAATTGGACACTGAAGGGATACAATTACCCATCTATGCATATGACGCATAATCTAACAACGTTAATATTATATGTGAATCATATTCACATAAATCCCAATGATAAATGCCAATAATATTAACTTTAATTCCAATAATTGTGAATTATATTCACATTAATTCAACTGCTAATTATGAAAATCTTATTTATATGCCCCGAAGATCAATTAGCAATATTAAGGATTTCGTAATCCGTATTATTTCAATTATCAATTTCTCAAATGAATGACTCTTAATTGCATTAGAAATTATGTAATATATATGCGGATACTTTGAGATAATGAAAGGGAGACTGTATAGACCGTGTATAGTCACTTTACATTAGATTAGATCGAATATCAAGATACCTAACCACTTATGTTATCTGATCGAGTCAGATAGCGAATCGATTTACCGATTAACTCTGAACAAGTTCAAATCAATCTCCAACCCTTGAATCTTGATTTGGTTCAACGAATTGGGAAGTAATGGAATTAATCTCACTCATCCGACCTCTAAGTGGAGTCACTAAAATCCATTCAGTTTCAGGTTCCTTCAAAATGGAAGTCATGATATAAAATCTATTACTATCACACTGACCTCAAACATTCCAATACTTATGCATCCTACATACAAGAACAACTTGAATATTGGATGTCTCCTTTTAATGTTAATTAATAGATTTTCAATTGACAGTTGGGCAATAATAAAAATCGCATGTTTTCTGTATTCTCGATTCAGTATCATGGTTCCTAAATAGGATAACCACTTGTGTGATTTGATGTGATCCCAATGTCTTATAAGTGAGATCTTATCTTCTGATTTATTAAATATAATCTCGTATGGTTCCTTTGCAAGATCATATGATGTGTACATCTTTATATACATACCAGTTCGCTGATATATAAACCTTATTAGACCATCAACCTTTTTTTCTGTGAAATGTTCACAATCAGACATATAAACGTGTATTTATCTATGATCAAATGATGTGTACAAGTGTTGTCACAGTTTATTTATGATACATATTTTATTATCTTGATCTCGCCATCGTTAACTTGACTCATCTGACGTTAGTAATTCTCCATTTCTATGAAGAGGGCATCATCAAGAGTCAATCGGATATCAGGCTTCGGAGACGATTGTCGTCTCTTTTCAGACTAGAGATCCATTTTGAATATTACTTTACGATATTAGGTATGTCATCGATCTAACTCCCTAAATCAACAACTATGCATCGGCCTCTATGATCTAACTCTTTACAATGATACCCAAAATAACTGGAATACATGTTCATATATGTAATGAGTGACCTTATCAATAATGCAAATATAATTATGTACTATTTCAAATATGGAAATATAATTGCAATAATAATTATTGCATAATGGCTTGCCATGGACTTATATGTCTAACAAATCTAATGCAACACTAGGAATTTAGTTGGATGAATATATATTATCTTTGAACTTGTGAATGCATCACAGTTTCGAAATACATATGGCTATCCAATAATCATAAATAAGGTTTCCTTATAAGACAAAATTGAGGAATATGTTAGCCATGAATGCATGCTAATTATATTATTGCATGATGATAACAAATTTTATGAGATAATATTGCAGATTCACGACAGCTTCGCTCCAAGCATAAAGAATACAAGAGCTGATTTATGGAGAATGAAAGATCAAGAAGAAGCCACTGAGCTACTCCTCAGGTAGTGTTTGGTAGGAAGGTCTATCTTGTGGAGGATTATCCTTTTTCAAAGAGTCATATGGTGAGTAACCCATTTATTTGTATAGTGTTTGGATGGTGGACTTGTTGTTGGGAGAGTTTGTCGTGATGCATTTTATTTGAGTTTGGAAAATTGATTAAATGTTGAATATTTTGTAGTTGTTAGATGATAAGGCGACATACTATAATGTTTTTTTTGTTTAAATGGATGAAAGAGATAGAAGGGAGAGAGTGGATTGGATGTATTAAATGAGTGAGGGATTGTCGGGTGGGTTTACAGGAAAGACAGAGAGATTTGAGGTTTGGGGGAAAATCTTGCAAAAAATAGGATAACCCAAATTTTGTCTCATGTTATCCTCCAACCAAACAGGCCCTCAAGGATCTTTACATAATTCAAATAGGACATGCCGCAACCATACCTTAGCTACCCTCGTAAGTCATATAGTAGAATCTTTCCACCCTGTGATTTTTACTGGTAATACTTTCTTTTAAGCATCATATAGTACATTAAAAGGGGGAGCATGTTTTCAAAATTAAAAAATATTTTTGAGAAAATCTATTAAAGCGAATATTAATTTAAAAAATCAAAAACTATTTTGCATTTTTTAAGGGAGGAAATTGTTTTCAAAAAAACTTTTCAAGTGAAATCTTTTTTATATATCAAAAAGGGGGAGAAGAAGTCTTATTTATTGGCATCAAAAGGGGAAGAATGTAAGAAACTTGAATGCATGCTAATTATATTATTGTTTTGATGTTAACAATCTTTGTGAATACGTATAGCACTGCAGATTTCATTACAATTTCGCTACAAGCATTATACATAAAAGTGCTTATTAAAAGAGAATGCAGGACAACATAAAAGCCACTTAACTGTTCAAGCACTTGTTTTAACAAGGATGATAAATCCAAATAATCAAGAACAAGCTGAAAGCTATTGTTGATAAACTCAAAGAAGTGGAAAAATGACTTTTTTTAGGGAAAGGAAGGGCTTTTGTAAAAACATCTATAAAAAATCTTTATACGGTATTCTATCTCAAGTACAAGCTACATTGGTTGATCAATCTTATTGGCCTTATCGATCAACAACTCATCGATTACCCTTGATAATCAAATTGATCACTATTTCTGGTTATGTTTTATGGATCACCCCATCTTGTTTGACACTTAAGCCTTACTAATTTCTAATCAATCACTTTGAATGCACTAATCGATTACATTTTGAATTACTTTTCCAACGATCAATTGATTAATCGATCACCATCCTTTAGCTATTCGATCACTTGTCAATTGGAGTGATCACTATGATTAAGTTGATCGATCAACCAATAGCCAAATGATTAGTCTAAATAATATGATCCATTGGATACTTCACCAATATCTTCTCAAAAGTCCTCTATCAATAGGCTAGCCACTTTATTTGGTAGAGAGGAGATATCATTTGATTTTCTAGCCAGCGTATTTTCCTTAATAGCCCTTCACCTTTTTAACCCCTACCACTAACTTATAAATATATAAGGCTACCTCTTGAGTAAGACACACCATAAATACATAGTATAGATAAGAGAAAAATCCTTATAACCTCTCTCTCATAGCTCCATTCTAGGCTTACTCTCTACTCAACAATTCAGTCTTGAGAACATCATTCTACACACTTGGTTTGCATTTCAATTATTTTATAGTGTGCAACTATTACCCTCATTATTCTTATTCCATATTTATTTAAGGAAGATTCTTGTAACTTTTACCTTACATTATTATTGCACTGTAACACTTGTATCATCCAAGGTGTGCAAAGAATCTAGTGTATGATCCAATTTGAGGAGTCTTTGGTGTGTGATCCAAGATATGCAAAGAAGCTAATGTATCATCCAAGTTGTGTAGAGACTTTGGTGTGCGATCCACTGGGAAATAACTTGAAAAGTGGATTAGTTTTTTTTTTTTTGAGGCTCAAAAAGGGGGACGCACTCATTGGTGCTCGCCCCAAAATATATTAACAAAAAGAGAAGAACAAGAAATACTTACAGGGGGGGTGATGGGGTAAGAAAGCGCAGAAGGGGCTCATAACTAAAGACGAAGAACTCGGCAATCAATTGCCGCAACATAATTACAGACACCAATCTGATATAAGTCTATTCGCCAAAATACTAACGTTCTCCCTATAGAATCGCATGCCCGAGAAAATAGCGTCATTCCTGGCCCGCCAAATGGACCACAAACGCGCGATAGGCCCCAAGATGTCGCCTCGTGCCCTTGATCTGTTCGACCACAGGATCTCGCAGAAATCTTCAATGTTGTCCGCACGAGCCCAATCCACATCGTCCCAGATTCCCGCAACCAAAGTACAACGAAAGAAAAGATGATCGAGAGATTCGTCATCAATACGGCAGAGATGGCAGATGGCGTTAGTCTGGGGAAAAAAAATAAGCACACCGATCCCTGGTCATCAAGCGCCGCTGACGAAAAAGCCATAAGAAAATGGCGATGCGCTCTGGCAAGCGCAACCCCCAAAAGAAAGCACAATCACGCACCAAGGTGGAAGACGAAGTAATCGGAGTAGAGAGCAAGGCCCTGTAAGCCTTACGCGTGCAAAAGGCCCCATCCTTCCAACGATAATGGTCCCGTTGATCGGAGGGGGCAGCCGCAGAGTAGAGAGCCTCCATCAATGAGGCGAAATCCGCCACCCGTTGATCCGATAAAATTCCAGAAAACCGAGGGCTCCAAGACCCGTCAGTCCAGCAGTCCGCGACCGAAGCGAACTTATCCGAGGATAGCGCAAACAATCTCGGGAAGCGCGCATTGAGAGGGCCACCCGGAAGCCAGTCGTCCAGCCAAAACTTAAAGGATTCCCCCGACCCAAGAACCGGGGTGAAGAGCGTAGAATTCCTCCGCAAAGTAGACGAGATGCCGCGCCAGAACGGGGAGGAGTGGAGATGCAATGCCCCCCGCCGCAGGTCGAACCAATCGCTGCCCAAAAGCGCACGAAGGACATTGCAAAGAAAGGAATCGTCCTTGCCCCAGATTTTGCTCACCCATTTGAGAAGTAAAGCATCGTTAACCAGGTCTAATCGCCGAACGCCAAGCCCACCGCAGCGCTTAGGCGAAGTAACCACATCCCAAGCGACGAGATGCATCCCCCTGCCGCTCCCGCCAGAACGACCCCAAAGGAAGCGCCGCATGCATCTCTCCAGCCGTAGCCGGATCCCCCCAGGCATTCTCCTCACGGAAAGGAAATATACCGGAATAGAAGATAGGACAGATTTAAGGAGTACCAGGCGACCTCCCCGAGAAAGCAAGGCGGCCCTCCATCCCGCAAGACGCGCCTCCAACCGCTCCGAAATAGCCCGCCAATCCGCCGAGCGGGCCCTCCCCACCGTTAGTGGAACGCCAAGATATGTAAATGGAAGCTCCCCAGGCATAGTACCCAGCAATCGACCACATTCCTCCGCCTCCGAAGGCGACATGCCAAAAGTAACCACATTTAATTTGGAAGCATTAATCGACATCCTAGATAGCTCACCAAAAATAGCTAGAGTATTGGCCATACCCGCCACCTCGTCCGGGTCGCCCTCAATAAAACAAATCGTATCGTCCGCAAACTGGAGCAAAGGCACGCATACATCCCCCATGCGGAAGCCGTTAGTAAGGCCCGCCCCAATGACACGGTCCACCATACGCGCCAAGACATCAGAGGCCAGGACGAAGAGAAGGGGCGCCAGGGGGCAGCCCTGACGCACCCCCCTACGAGGCTGAAACGAGCCACCAACCGTCCGCCCATTAGTTAAAACAGAGAGAGAGACCGTGGAGACACATCTCCACATCCAAGCAATCCACAAATTAGGGAAGCCCCTTCTTCGCAAGGCCGACCAAAGGAATCGCCAATCAATTGAATCATATGCCTTGGCGAAATCAATTTTCCAAAGCACCCCCTTTTTTCTTTCTTCCAAACCGCCACCATTTCAGAGGCGACAACGATGCAGTCCGCAATATGTCTTCCCTTAATGAATGCCCCTTGGACGGGGGAGATAAGGCCATCCAAGATCCGAGCGAGTCGCATGGCCAAGGATTTGGCCACAATAAGATAAATACCGTTGGAAACTGAGATTGGCCGAAAATCGTCCAAGCGCAGCGCCGGGTTTTTCTTAGGAATGAGCACAATATTCGCCCGGTTGATGCGGTCGAAGCCGCGGTTACCAGCGCAAAAGTCAGAGACGACGTCAAGAACATCCGGCGTGACAGTCTCCCAAAAGTCGCGATAAAAGGCCACGGAGAACCCGTCCGGCCCCGGCGAGGAGTCGAGATTTAACGCCCATACAACAGCTTTAATCTCCGCTAGAGAAAACGGACGGATAAGGTTCTCGGAATCTGAGACCGAGAGAGAGGGAGCATCCAGCCCAAGCCAACGCCACCGCCGCGGAGGGAGAGAAGAAGAGATACGTCTGAAATGATCAATGATGGCACTCCCCATCTCCCTATCCCCGGAGGCCACCTCGTCATTGATAGAAATGGACCGAATCATATTACAACACCTCCGATTCTAGCGACCCTGTGAAAGAATGCCGTGTTCGCATCGCCATCTTTAATCCATTTTTCTCATGAGCGATGGCGCCACTCCAAGGTTCTTTTCTTGTCCTCCTCCCGCACCCAAGCGATAGCAGAAGAACGTTCCCGAAGCTCGTCGGTAGAGAGTTCACGCTCGTTTTCTGTGGTATCTAAATGCATGATGATTCCTTCGTCCTGGGCACGCGCCGCCCGCCGCGCCTGTCTGGTAGAAAATTTGAATTCAGTGAGGACCCTCCGAAGGGAAGAAAGCTTCTGGTTAAGTCTAGAAGCAGCGGAGCCATAGACTGGGACCTGAGTCCAATGATTCTGGACTAAGGATCGAAAACTGGGTTCCAAGAGCCAACATTTTTCATATCGGAAAGGGCCCCTAGGGTTTATGCCGTCACCAGAGTCCCAGATAATGAGAGAATGATCCGAGAATGACCGGGGGCGGGATGAAACCGAGCATAGGGGGAAGGAGTCCATAGACAATCCATTGACCAAGAACCGGTCAATCCGCGAACGAGAAGAGTTATTCCGCCAAGTGTAGGAAATATCGCTCGGGACCAAATCAGAGAGAGCCAAGTCATCAATCACGTCCAGAAAATCATGTGAGCCAGGGTCGCGGCCGCCCCTGCCGCGAGGCCGATCGGACGAATGCACGGTGACGTTGAAGTCGCCCCCCATTAGTTGATTGCCTTAATTAATCAGATTTCCTAAGTCTACAGACTTGGATCATAGTTTTTACTTGGTGAAATTTCCACGTTAAAATACTTTTCTTTTGTGAATGTTTTTGTTCTATGGGTTGATTATTGTCATTTGTGGTGGTTGTTATCCGCATATTTGTTTCTTGGCCATGGTTTATTTTAGCAATCCAGAAAGTTACTAACAGAATAATCCTTCGTAACTAACCTAACTTCATCAGACCTTAGTGACCTTGGAAGTGCATGTGGATGTGTCATAATGACTAATAAATAACTACAATTCAATGACAATAGCATATGAGATATCACAATTGGGGATGGAATGTGAATAAAAAGGTTAATAATTAACATAAACAAAGACCATTTGATTAATTAGAAGCAATTCCCTATCTATGTGGATGGCATTACATGCGATTCTTGAAATGCACCTAGGATTGTGACAAAGACAAAGAATAATGTGCCTAATCATTGTATATCCAATGAAAGCCAAATAATTGGATATATTAAAAGATCTGTTGTGGTGATGGAAACATGAATTCTAGGCCTAAGAGCCTGATTATATCAATAGGCACTCTGTGTTGATTATGTTTAGTATAGGTGTATTGTATTCCAAGGGGGTCTAGAACAATTAATTTACTCATGACCTTAGAAGGCACATACCACACGGGACTATAGTGACACCTCATGTGCACAATGCATGCCTCGAGGAGGGTTAGGACATTCACGTAAAGTGGGGCTATGATGTGTATGAGTCCACTAGTCTCTTAGATAGGGAACCATGTAACATTCACTCCTAGAGGAACTTATGGGTGGGATGGAGAAAGATAAAAAAAATAGAAGATGCATTAATAAAATAATGACTTAATATGAAAGAAGCAAGTTTGCGGTTCTATAAAAACCTTACTATTGTGGCTCGTATAGTGTGCTGCATCTTATCTGAAAGCACACTGATTATAGATATGAATCATATGATTATCCATACATGCCTCTTGCTCTGAGATAATGGAATAGTTGATGGGTACATTAATAAATAGAAAAGGATGCATGATTGAACGTGATCCTTTGCATGTGGATCACCTGCTTTGATAACTATCAATGTCGAGATAAATAGAACTCATACTTATAATTAGAGAAACTTGTAAAACAAAAATAATGCATGTTCATATAAGTGGTACTTGTGTTATTCAATTGAGATTCATTGTGATTATCATCTGCTTAGATGGTATGCTTGTGCATTAGTTATATGTTCATGTTGGTTATTGTGTACATGAGATACATGTTTCTGCTTAGATGTCATGCTTGTGTTGTATTGCATAGCATAACATCTTATTAATATTTGGTTGACATTCGCTTTAACAGCCCTTATTTCGGAGAATTGTTGCCAAATTCAAAATGTAGTCCCAAACAATTATTTGTTTTAATCTTATATTGAAAACCTAATCCCAAACCAAATTCAGAAAAGTAAAACCTATTTTGAAAAAGAGCACTACATGTATATTTCAAATATGTCTAAGCTCGTGAATTTCCATGTTCCCCCCTTCCAGGTTGCATTGCCACGGCAAACAGATAACTAAACCCAATATTGATATGTATTGCTACCAGAAAGGCCCAAACAATCAAGCTGATCTACTTGCCTACCAGGTTGACTCAGACTAATATCTACATTAGATTTCATCAGCCATGAACACACTTATCTTTGGGCATATTAGCCTCCAGAAATCTACATCTCTTCTTCGCATCATATATGACAAAGTATGCAACTCTCTTACATATTACTGTCTATATCTCTTTTTTTCACATTGCTGCTTTTGATATACAAATGACCATAAAGTATGCAGATGTGTTGCATGGTTCTGGCTCAATTTCTATCTTTCTACATAGTTATTGACACACAAATGAACATTGAATATTCCAATATATAACTATTTAAATATAAGAAATTGATAATCATAGATTAGTCACTCAGAATTAATCACTATTTTTTTATATGCAAGGACGTTTGCTCCCCATAACCAAAGAGAAATAGTAAAAATTCAAGTCTCGTCACCTACAAACAAAAACTATTCTAGGATGTATACATAATTTAGATAAAATCAAGACAATTTGTGTAGTGAACATAATTTTGTTGGGTCGTGCCCAGAATTTTGATAAAAGAAAGGTTTCCTCTTTGACATCAAGGAATTAAGCAATCAATCCCTTTGTAGCTTTAAATTATAATCTGATTTTCTTAATATTATGCAAACACTGGTTATAATTTAATACTTTTGAGGGGAAATGAGGCTTACATGTCATCAAAATGTAGACCAGTCTCATTGCGCTTCACATGTTTTAAAACCATGACTGCCCCAAAGAAACTCCCCTTTGTCATATCCAAACAATTCTCCTCTCTGGGTCATTAGCTACAGTTCTATAACCAGTTCTAGTAGTTCCTCAAAATAAAGGACAAAAAGTGGACACGGGAAAATAGATGGTACAAGCACCACCAGACATGGATCTTTCTCTCCAATTCTTCGCCACTATAGTGCACAGGGATTATACCAGGCTCATTGGTAATTTGGTATTTGGAAGTGATTCCCCAACGTACGAGATTCATGAGACTTCGGATGTGAATTTTAATACTCTTCTTTTAAGACAAAATACGAAGTAAAGATACAAAAGATAATTATAAATATAAATTTCCTCGTAACATGATTATAACTTAGTTAAATTAAAATAGCATGGCGAGTAATTCAACTCAAAATTCCTTTGAATTGACACAAGCTACAGTACCAGATCAAAGTCTTCAGGATGACTCAACATAGTCATTAATTAACTATTTTATTTAAGGAAAATAATTTCAAATATTAGGCAATGCTGATTATCTCTTATATGTGCATATATTGAACTATCACATAGCCACCGTAAATGATTTACAAAATGGAGTAAAAGATTGTACGACTAAAAAGAGTACCTTGCACATTTCAGGATCATGCTCATTTCTCCATGCACCACGCATAAGCCTAGCGTCATCAAAATTGAAACCCTTTTCATGGACAGATGTTTGGGCCTGGAACCAATAAAAGATAAGATGGTGTTGTAGTCAGATTCTCATAAAGCAGTCCACACTATGTTAGCACACCTCATCCAGGTTCACGCCATTTCTCTGTGCTGCTCCTCTCTCTATTTCTGTGATGCCAGTGCCATACATTTCTCCATCGATTGAGCACTTAAAGAACTCCATCAAATTCCTTGTCAAAGTTCCGGTTTTGTCTGAAAATATGTATTCCACCTGCCTTATCCCAAGAAGATGTCCCATTAAATCAACAGATCCAAGTAAACAAGATAAACGATTTATCTGACAAAAAAATGATACTAGCATTATATAATGAAATAAGAAAAATAAACATTTTCTTGTAAAGTAACCAGCAAACAAGGGAAAATTACTGTATTGATGTATCATGTTGGTGGAAATGAGATAATTGTTTATTCCAGAGAACCCTAGGCTATCTTATATAGAGAAGGCCTATGGGTAAATTACATAAGATGGAAGAAAGAAATAAAATATAACAGAAGAGTACATAAAGTATGGAAATATCTCTACACTCCCCTCAAGATGGAGCATAGATGTCAATCATGCTTAGCTTGGAAGAACACTTCTGGAATGGCCCTCTGAGCAATGGTTTGGTAAAGATGTCTGCAGTCTGCTCTCCTGAACTGACATGGGAGGTAGAAATCAAGCCCTTTTGAATCATATCTCTATTGTAGTGGCAGTCTACCTTAATATGCTTTGTCCTTTCATGAAATGCGGGATTATTAGCAATGAATAGTGTTGCTTGATTGTCACACTGTAGTTAAATAGGTAGAGGTACATCTATATGCAGATCTTCTAACACAGCTCGAACACACATCATCTATGTACTTGCTTATGCCATGGTCCAGTATTCAGATTCAGCACTAGATCTAGCCACCACTGTTTGTTTCTTGATTTTCCAAGAAATCAAAGAACTGCCAACAAATACTGCAAAACCTGAAGTAGACTTCTTATCCTTAGGGGCATCCTGCATAATCCGAATCAGCACATGCAGAAACTGAGATATTTGTTTCTTTTCTGAACAGTAGTCCTGCACCTAGAGACGACTTTAGGTATCTCAGTATTATGTATATGGCATCCATGTGTACCTGTCTGGGTTGTTCCATGAACTAACTCACCCGACTCACTGCAAAAGCGATGTCAGGTCTGGTGATAGTAATATAGAGAAGTTTTCCCATTATCTCTCTATGTCTTCTCCTGTCAACTTCATCGGTATCATCATCATGTAACTTCATGCTAGGATCCATGGGAGTAGTCGAGGGTCGACAGCCAATCATGCATGTCTCAATAAGCATGTCTGTGATATACCTCCTTTGGTCATCACGAGACCCTGCGCATTCCTAGCATCCAACCCCAGAAAATATCATAGGGTACCAAGATCCTTGGTAACAAACTGATGGCCTAGAAATGCTTTTGTCGTCTTTATTCCATGCATATCATCTCCCGTAACAAGTATATCATCAACATAAACCATGATAACAACAGTACCTCTAGGAGTCTTCTGAACAAACAAAGAATGATATGCATTTGATCTTTTGAACCCTTGCTTCTGGATTAAGTCAGAAAGCTTCTGAAACCATGCATGTGGGTTTTGTTTAAGGCCATATATTGCCTTGTGAAGTCTACACACCATCTGACTCTCCCCCTCAGCAGCAAACCCCAGAGGTTGCTGCATGTAGACTTCTTCATGCAGATCCCCATACAAAAATGCATTTTTAACGTCAAGCTGGAACAAGTGCCAATCACGTATCACAACAACTGAAATGACACGTAAAGTGGAGTGACGCGTAACCGGAGAAAATGTGTCCATATAATCCACGCCGTAGGTTTGAGTAAACCACGTGCAATTAGCCTTGCTTTGTAACGATCAAGGTTGCCATCTGCATGATATTTGACAGAAAATACCCATTTACAACTGACAATAGAGGCTCCTGGAGGAGCAGAAACCAAGCTCCGCGTAACCCGTGACCTCAAAGCAGCAATTTCTTCCTCCATGGAAGAACGTCAGCAGCTCTCCTTCAATGCGTCCTGATAATTCCATGGTATTTCCACGGTTGATAAGGCCATAGCAAACCGTCGAAAATCTCCAGTGAGGGGATGGAAAGAAACATTTGAAGCAAGTGGATAGGATGCACATGTACGCTTCTGCTCCCGCAAGGCAATAGGTACATTCAAATCATCAACAATCGTACTCGTTGGTATGCTATTCTCCTGCAAAGATCCCTGCACATGCACATCGTCAGAACCATCGTTAATAATGTTACCTAGACAATCCTGAGGCGTGGTGGATGATTGACGAGTTCCGTGAGCAGGGACATGACGTCGGGTATAGAATTGTGGTAAAGGTGGCACAGGCGGATGTGGAGGTGGTGGTGGTAGTCGTGATGGTGGTGGAACGGACGGACGCATAGGAGGAGGTGGCACATAAATCTCATCATCAGTAGTGGAGGAAGTCAACCTGTCAACTGCAGGGGAGAAATACATCACAGACTCAAAGAATGTGACATCGGCACTGACATAATATTTCTAGTTCAAAGGATCATAGCATCGGTAACCCTTCTGCGTACGGGAATATCCAACAAACACACACTTGACAGCCCTAGGTGACAGCTTGTCAAGTCCTGTAGAGAGCTGATGGACAAAAGCAACCGAACCAACAACACGAGGAGTAAGCGAGAATAATTCCTTATCAAGGAAGACGAGTGAAAGAGGAACTTTCTCACCTAAGACAGAGGATGGTATACGATTCACCAGATAACATGTCATAAGCACAACATCACCCCAATAGGAAATGGGTGCACAACTCTGAATAAGAAGAGTTCGAGTGATATCAAGGAGATGGCAATGCTTTCTTTCTGCAACGCCATTTTGATGGGACGTGTAAGCACAGGTTGTTTGATGGATAATGCCTCTAGACAAGAAAAAATGAGAAAGAGCACGAGTACAAAATTCCAAAGCATTATCCGTAAGCACAATTTTCACAGTGGACGATTAAACATTTTGTACTTCATTTATAAGATTTTTGATAACATCCCCTACTTCAGATTTATTCTTCAACAAAAACACCCAACACAAACGAGAGAAATCAACCACAACTAGATAAAACATGTGTCACTGGTGATCAGGGACACGACTCGGACCCCAAATATCAACATGAAATAATTCAAAAGGAGAGCTACTGCTCCGAGACTGACGACTAGCGAAAGTAGATCTGTGATGCTTTCCCAACTGATACGCTTCACACTGGAAGGAAGAACCCGGTGGAATCTGGGGTAGGATATGATGCATCTTTTGAATAGGGAGATGACCAAATCTTAGATGTCATGTGAATAGAGAAACAGGATCACTTGACTGAGACGAGACACCAGCATAGGGAGTTCAGACCAAACGATAGAGATCACCTGCTCACAGCCATAGCCAATCACCTTGCCCGTAAGAATGTCCTGAAAAACAAGAGACGATGGGTTAAAAATAACTCAACAGTGAAAATCCTTCGTAATCTGACTGATAGATAATAATTCATCGAAAAATCTAGAGCATGCAAGACATCCTGGAGACGCATAGAGGGTGTCAGACTGATCTCCCCATGTCCAACAATAGGCGAATGGGTCCCATCTGCTATGACTACAGATCGCCCCGGTGGAACCTCTCTGTAGGATGTAAGCTTATCTTTGTCTCGACAAAGATGATGTGTCATGCCGGAGTCCATAATCCATTCTGAAACATCATATCCATGACATGAAGTAAGGGCATAAGCACTACTTGAGGTGTTAGTGGTGGCCGATGTACTAAGAAAGGCTGAAGCAGCTACATCCGAGGATCCTCCCGGAGAATCAGTAGAGGCAGGAGGCATGATATCTCGCAGCCTGGCAACAAGATGCTCAAATCGCTGGTCTGAAGTAGATGGTTGTGGAGATGCAATGTGCTCGGCTACCCGTGCCGATGCCCAAAACCCATGCTTAGAATAGCATGTCTCCTCTGTATGTCATGGGCGATGACAGAATGTGCAGGACGGACGAATGCGGCTACCTCCACCACGAGGTCCACGACCACGAAAGGAAGAAGAGGCTTCTCTGCCTCTGGAAGTTGCCATCGCCGAAGGAGGCTGAGTAGTAGCAGAAGACGAGACTGTAATTCTGTTGAGCATGCGGTACACTTCCTCCACTGGAGGAATAGTAGCATCTGCAAGAATCTGCGAGCGAGCAGCATCATATTCAGGGTCAAGCGTCGCTAGTAAGACCCCCACCATGGTAGTATTCTGAAACGTCTTCTGTTGCTCGGGAGTTGCCAAAAGAGGAATGATATTGTAGAGCTTCTCAAACATCCCTCGCAAGGATGTATACAGAGAATGCAGAGACCAATCATTCTGCTTCACCGTAAAATAAATATATCATGCTGGAGTTGAAGAATCTTGGTCTCATTTCGCGATTGTGAGTATGACGTTGCAAGAATGTCCCACATTGCCTT
Source organism: Ottelia alismoides (assembly GCA_037367405.1). NCBI lineage: Eukaryota > Viridiplantae > Streptophyta > Magnoliopsida > Alismatales > Hydrocharitaceae > Ottelia > Ottelia alismoides. The sequence goes on from JAZKJV010011261.1 coordinate 398,911, forward strand.
AGCAGTAGACTGATGGAGCATGTCATTGGCAATCTCCATCAACAGGGTGCTTGAAAGCCAAACCTTGGCATAGGAATCATCAGCCTCCCATGAGGCATAAACACCAATTTTCGTTGCCGGCTCATCTTCCGTAAGAATGTGCTTCTTACCATTTGACTTCATGAGACTCATGAACTGCACATTCCAGAGCTCGTAGTTCGTCCCATCCATCTTGACAATGGGCGCTGGACTTTTAAACGCGCCGATGGAGGGCATGTCGACCTTTTTTTCTGACATGGTTGTCAGAGACGAAGAACTAGGGTTTGTAGACTAAGAATCATGTCTACATAAACATCCGAGGATTTGAGTGCATATGTAGTCACTTATGCACTCAAACCCATAGCGAGGTGGCGGCAGCACGAAAATGTGGAGGGATGGGGCGACGGCATCGGTGAAGAGGTGCCGACGGTGGAGAGGTGTCGGCGATCATGGTTTTAAAAAACGCGCCTCGAGGCGCCGAGGCGTAAGCCTCGAGGCGGTTTTTCCAAGAAAACCGCCTCGAGGCTATAGCCTAAGTCTGGATATCTGAGACGTAAACCTCAGAGACCCGAGGCGGTCGAGGCGGTGAGGTGGTCCCGAGGCACCGCCTCAGTCTGTTGTACATTTTCTTAGGTAAATAAATAAAAAAACTATATAAAGTTGTACTTTTATAATAATATTAAAGTTATAAAGCATATTTTAGTTACAAACATACAAGTCACAATCGCAATATTGTGTTATAGTATCATCATGTGTTATTCCCAAAACATAACATTTTATAAATATACAATTATACATTTATATTACAATCACTATTGCATCAAAGAAATCATGAAAGTGTACAATGATTGTTTCTAATTAGTATGAACAAATTTTATGTCAACAATTGATATTTGATTGCTTATATCACTACAATGAGTATAATATATGTTTAAGAAACTGTATATTTTTGTAAGAATATTAGAAATTCACATATTTACAATATTAATATTACTTAATCACAAATTAAAACTAGCATATATGGTTAATATGGTATTCTTTGTACATCTATTAAACTTAAAATATTCAAATTTAGGATTTATGATCATATATTTTGTCAATATTTGAAGTTAACGGTTTTATTTTTTTAAAATCCAGAAGCAAGGGGGATACACTCGAGGGTGCACTCCCCAAAAATCTTATTCAATAAGATTAGGGAACAGAGAGGACAACAGAAAAAAAACGAAAAACCACACTACAAAGTCACTACGACGCCCAATCCCTCACCAGGTGTTTTGCAAAAGAGCCCACATTCTCCTTATAGAACCTTTGACCCGAGAACAATAAGTCATTTCTCCCCCGCCAAATCGCCCATAGCACGACCACCGGATAATATAATTACAGTTTTATGATAATATAATTATGCTTAATAATAATTTTGGCATGTATTTTCTCTATAATCGAGGCTTACACCTCGACCGCCTCGAGGCTTACGCCTCGCCTCAATAACGGAAAACCGCCTCGATCCGCCTCACGTTTTTTAAAACCTTGCCGACGGTGGAGTGATGGGAGGGGGCGGCAGTGCCGGTGAAGAGGTGCCGGCAGTGGAGAGGTAACGGCGATGGAGTGGTACCGGCGGTGGAGAGAGGAGAAGGCGAGGGGTTGCGGCGCTGGCGGCTAGGGTTTGGGTGGTGGCTCTGATACCATGTTGGAGGAAATGAGATAATTGTTTATTCTAGAGAACCATAGGCTCTCTTATATAGAGAAGGCATATGGGTAAATTATACAAGATGGAAGAAAGAAATAAAATATAACAGAAGAGTACATAAAATCTGGAAATATCTCTACATATCACAAAGTATATTAGGTTCCATTTTTCGTAGAGGTGCCGTTTAAGTTTCAAACTTGTAATATCAGTAGCCCACAAACTTATAGACCCTTGCCCACATCCCTCCCCTCTCCTCTCAACTGGCTGATCCTAACTTGGCTTCAGCCCCTTCTTCACCAGAGTACCCTTCCCCAACAGACACACGTGTTAACACCAATGCATAAACACACAAAACTGCAAAAAGTCAGGAGAAATACAAAGTATTTCAGACATCCTTCTCCCCTCCCAGCATTCACCCTCCAGAAAAAAGTTGCATACAGTAAACAGGACTTTTAGGAAAGCTCATGTTCCATGAACTCGACTCGTATGCAGCTCGTTAATAAGTTCGAAATAAGGCTCCATAAGTTCAATGAGTCAAGTTTGAGCACCGACTTCAGCTCAATAGTCATAGCAAGCCTAATTAGAGTTGAGAAATGTTCCGCTTGATAACTTGATCCAATAATAGTATTTATAGATGTGGAAAGGAGTGAAATGGAAAAGTGGTATCCACCGTAGCCCTAAAGCTCTCTTATATAGGAAAAAAGCTCTAAGAGAAAATTATACAAAGAGATGGAAAAAATAGAAAATTACAAAGTAAAGAAAAGGAGATATAAATATCTCAACACTCCCTACCAAGCTGGAGCATATATGTCTATCATGCTCAGCTTGGAACAATGGTGGAAAAGGCCCTTCGCAAGAGCTTTGGTGGATATGTCGGCCATCTGATCGCCTGAAGCAACATGAGAAGTGAATATAAGCCTCTTCTGGATTAAATCACGGGTGTAATGGCAGTCAACCTCAATGTGCTTTGTTCTTTCATGGAAGGCTGGATTATTAGCTATGAATAGAGCAGTTTGATTATCACATTTGAGGTGCCTAGGAAGAGGCACCTCAACAGTTAGGTCAATCAAAACCGACTTAACCTACATCATTTACGTGCTCCATCGGGCCATGGCCATATACAATGATTCAGCACTGGATCTAGCTACAACTGTCTATTTCTTGCCCATCCATGAAACCAACGAGTTGCCTATAAACACAGTGAGGCCTGAAGTAGACTTCATGTCCTTGGGACACCCAGCATAATCTACATCTGCACATCCATAAACCATGAGAGACGTGTCTCTCATGAATAGAAGTCATGCACCTGGTCCATGTGAGCCTGCCTAGGCTTCTCCATAAAGTGGCTGACCCCGCTGACAGCAAACGATATATCAGGCATGGTAATAGTAACATACAACAACTTCCCTACCAGTTCTTTGTACTGTCTCTTATCCACCTCCGTGGAATCATCATCATAGAGACTAGCATTGGGATCCATTAGAGTAGTAGCATGTCTACATCATGTCATGCCCGTCTCAGATAGAAGATCAATGACGTATTTTCGTTGCGTCATTAACATACCATGCTGATTTCTTGCAAATTCTAGGCCAAGAAAATAACACAGCTTGCCAAGGTCCTTGGTCACAAACTGTTGTCCAAGGAAATCCTTAGTTGTCTGAATACCCTGGTCACCACTGCATGTAACAATAATATCATCAACATAGACCAAAATAGCAATAGTACCTCTCAGGGTTCTCTTAACAAAAAGAGAATGATCGGCAGTAGATCTGACAAATCCCTGTTGTTCAATCAACTCTGAGAGCTTCTGAAACCAAGCCCTCAAACTCTGCTTAAGGCCATGTATAGCCTTGTGAAGTCTACACACCATACTGGAATCCCCCTCAGAAGCAAACCCGGGTGGTTGCTGCATATAAACTTCCTCCTGCAGATCTCCATACAAGAATGCATTCTTGACATCTAACTAGAAGAGCAGACCATCCTATACCATAACAACAACAATAAGAATCAGCATTGTAGAATGACGCGCAACAGGAGAAAATGTGTCCTGATAATCCACCCTATAGGTTTTGGTAAACCCATAAGCAACCAATCTGACCTTATATATGTCTACTGAGCCATATGCACGGTGTTTCACTGTAAACACCCATTTACTGCCAACAACAGATGCACTTGGAAGAGCCGAGACTACACTCCACGTACTACGAGACTGTAAAGCTATCTCTTCCTCCATCGCCAGACGCCACTGACTACTCTGTAATGCCTCCTAATAGGACTGCGGTACTTCCATAGCTGACAATCCAACAAAAAACCTCTGAAATCCCCAGATAGTCATGCCAATGAAACATGGGAAGAAGCAAGATGATGCGTGTGCATGCACGCCTCTTCTTCGTAGGGCAATAGGCACATCCAAGTCCGCAGTTTCCTCATAAGGCGTATAATCTATGACATCCTGCACCTCAACCTGCACACTCAAATCACCAGTGCCATTAATAGAACTCAAATGTTCAGAACATACCATGGGTGTGTTGGATGATGGAGGCACATGAGCACGAGGTCGGTGCTGGTAAACCTGCGGAAAGAAAGTAGGCGTGGCAGGAGGAGGAGGAGGTGGCGGTGGTGATGATGGAGGAGAGGGTGGCGGTGGCAGTGATGTAGCATCAACTAGAGTAGGCAAAACCAGAGAGGCGTACAGATCTCTTCTCCGCTCTCAGAAGGAATGAGCTTGTCACCTGTAGGAGAGAAATACATAATGGACTCAAAGAATATGACATCCGCACTAACATAGTACATTTGTCGAACAAGGTCAAAGCAATGATATCCCTTTTAGGTCTTAGAATACCCAACAAACACACTCGACAGCTCTAGGAGAGAGCTTGTCAAGACCTGGAGACATCTTATGAACAAAAGCAACCGATCTGAAAACACGACGTGTGAGAGAGAAAAGATCTGTCTCGGGAAACGCAATCGAGAACGGGATCTTCTCCCCTAGAACCGATGAGGGCATCCGATTCACCAGGTAACACACAGTTAGAACCGCATCCCCCCAATACGAATGAGGAGCACGACTCTGGATCAAAAGAATCCCCGTAACATCCAAAAGATGGCGATGTTTTCGCTCAGCCACCCCATTCTGTTAAGAAGTATACGCATAAGATATCTGATGTACAATACCATAGGATTTAAGAAACTGATAAAGTTGAGTACTACAAAATTCAAGTGCAGTATCTGAACGTATAAACTTGACATTTGCAGAAAACACGTTTCTTATTTCATTAATGAATGACCGCATAACAGGACCAGCATCGGACTTGTTCTTAAGAAGAAATACCCACAACAATCTAGAGAAATCATCAACTGCAACAATATAAAACATATACCCCTGATGATTTGGGACACGACTAGGCCCCCAAATATCAAAATGAATCAACTCAAAAAGATTTTGACTACTTCGATCCTGACGACTCTGGAATGTGGACCGATGATTCTTCCCAAGCTGGCAGGCCTCGCACTGAAAAGTAGAGCAAGGAGAAATCTATGGGAGATTGTGACACAACTTTTGCAGAGGAAGATGACCAAACCGAAGATGCCACACATAGGGAGAAACAGATCAAGTGTGAAGTGAAGAGGCACCAACATAAGGAGATTGTACCAGTCTGTAAAGGCCTCCTTACTCACGATCAGATCCAATCACCCTGCCCGTGAGAATGCCCTGAAACGCAAGAGCAGAAGGGTCGGCACGACAATGTAACTCGTTGGTGATTTGACTAATGGATAGTAAATTCATAGAAAATTCAGAAGCGTAGAGAACATTCTGAAGCCGCATTGTAGGAGTTAACTGCACCTCCCCCTGACCAGTAATGCGAGAGTGTGTCTCATATGTTATTACAATTGATCTACCTGATTGAGTTGGGCTATAAATACTAAACTGTCCTCTGTCACCACAGAGATGATGAGAAGCTCCTAAATCCATATCCATTCTGACAAATCTACCCTATAATAGCTAGTAAAAGCATATGTTATACCTGATATGGATGCAACAGCTGAGGTTGCTACCTCTGATGATCCTGACGGAGAGCTAGTTGACCTAGGAGCAGGCATAATCTCCCTGAGTCGCGATACTAGTTCATCAGATCTCAGATCAGATGGATGTGAAGAACTTCCAACCTGCTGGGTTTGTTCTGCCACACGTACTGAAGCTGGAAACCCATGCTTAGAATAGCATGTTTCCCTATAGTGACATGGTCTGTGACAATAAGTACAAGGCAGACGAGGGAGCGATTAACCCTCCCTGCCACGGCCACCTTGACCACGATATTGTGTGGGGATCCTCCTACCACGAGATGCCACCATGGTTGAAGATGTCTCAGGCAGCAGAGTAACACCAGAAGGTACGGAGAGCCTGCTCCACCTGCGATATGCCTCCTGCATCAGAGGTATGGTGGTTGTTGGGAAAATTGAAATAGTTGTTTATTCCTTGAGCCCTAGGCTCTCTTACATAGGGAGGAGGTCTATGGGCAAATTAAATAAAGTGGACAGAAGAAAGGGATATATATATAAACGATACAAAAATATGAAATATATCTCCACACTCCCCCTCAAGATGGAGCATGGATATATATCATGCTCAACTTGGATGAACACTTCTGGAAGGACCCTCTAAGTAGGGCTTTAGTGAAAATGTCCGTCGTCTGGTTTCCTGAGCTGACATGAGATGTAGAAATGAAGCCCTTCTATATCATGTCACGTATATAATGGCAATCAACCTCAATGTGTTTTGTCCTCTCATGAAATGCATGATTATTAGCAATTAATAAGGCAACCTGATCGTCGCATTCCAATGACATGGGAAGAGGTATGTCTATATTGATCTGTTAGGACTTAGGACTGCTCGAACCCACATCATTTATGTACATGCTTGTGCCATAGCTCTATACTCAGATTCAACACTAGATCTAGCAACAACAGGTTGCTTCTTACTTTTCAATTAGACAAGTGAATCTCCAACAAATATAACAAATCCCGATGTAGACTTCTTGGCATCGGGGCACCCTGCATAGCCTGCATCTGCACGTGCTGAAATAGTCATAGAGCCACCCTTTTTAAATAGCAGCCCTGCACCTGGAGAGGATTTAAGATACCGTCGTATCATTTGTATAGCATCCATACGAACCTGATGAGGTTGTTCCATGAATTGGCTCACTTGACTGACTGCAAATGAAATATCGGGTCTGGTATTGGTAACATAAAGAAGCTTTCCCACCAGCTCCATGTATCTTCTCTTGTCAACCTCATCAGTATCATCATCATAGAGCTTCATACTTGGATCCATGGGTGTAGTCGCAGGTCGACATCCAAGCACACCCGTGTCACTTAACAAGTCAGTGACATATTTTCTCTGAGTCATCACAAGTCCTTGTTGATTTCCGGCAAACTCCAATCCCAGAAAGTATCTAAGAGCTCCTAGATCCTTGGTAACAAATTCACGATCCAGAAATTCTTTCGCCCTTTTTTATTCTCTGCATATTATCCCCTGTAATAAGTATATCATCAACATACACCAATTGTGCAACCAATCGAGCCTTGTATCTATCAATTCTACCATTTGCATTATGCTTCATTGTAAATACCCATTTACAACTTACTATAGACACTCCAGTGGGAGCTGGGACAAGGCTCCAAGTACCTCTCGACTGAAGGGCAGCCATCTCTTCTTCTATAACTAATCGTCGTCGACCATCCTTCAAAGCCTCCTAATAATTCTGTGGAATGACCACGGCTGACAATGCAACTGCAAATTTCCTGAAATCAGCAGTTAAGCGATCAAAGGAGACCATGGATGCTAGAGGATATGACGCACAGCTACGCTTCGGCTTCCGAAGCGCAATAGGTAAGTCCAGATCAGCAACTTCCACGTCTGCCCCCTGTAAAGAACTCTGCTCAGATAGACCATCAGATCCATCGTTAGAAACTATATTTTCAGAACATACCTCATGTGTGCTAGATGATGAGCGATGACCATGAGCAGAAACAGGCCAGCGGTACAGTGATGTGGCAATGATGGAACTGGGATCGTAGTAGTTGGTGGAGGTGACGGTGGTGGTTGTGGTGATGGTGGTGATGGTGAAGGAGGTGATGATGGAGGTGAAGGAGGTGATGATGGTGGTGGTGGCATGTATATTTCATCATCAGAGTCTAAAAAAGTCAACCGATCACCTGTAGGAGAAAAGTACATCACGGACTCGAAAAAGGTGACATCAGCACTAACATAATACTTCCTGCGCATTGGATCATAACATTTGTACCCTTTTTGTGTCCTGGAGTACCCAACAAAGACACACTTGACAGCTTTAGGAGAGAGCTTGTCAATACCTAGAGACAACTGGCGGATGAAGGCGACCGAGCCAAACACACGAGGAGTAAGTGAGAACAATTCCTTTTCAGGAAAAGCAAGAGAGAAGGGAATTTTCTCACCTAAAAGTGAAGAGGGCATGCGATTAATAAGATAGCATGTCGTAAGAACAGCATCGACCCAAAAAGAATGTGGAGCACGACTCCGAATGAGAAGAGTCCTTGTAACATCAAGCAAATGACGATGCTTCCTCTCTGCAACACCATTTTGTTGGGAAGTATAGGCACATGATGTTTGATGAATAATAACTCGGGTTGAAAAAAATTAGAAATAGTATGGGTACAGAATTCCAAGGCATTATCAGTTCTCACAAATTTCACGGAAGAAGAAAGCACATTTTGTACTTCAGTTAGAAAAGTTTTGATAACAACTCCGGCTTCATATTTATTCTTTAATAAAAAGAACCAAGACATACGAGAGAAATCATCAACTACAACCAGATAAAACATGTGTCCCTAGTGATCAGGAACACGACTGGGACCCCAAATATCTATATGAAACAACTCAAAAATAGAGCTACTGCTCCGACTCTGACAACTGGGGAAGGCAGACCGATGATGCTTTTCCAACTAACATGCTTCACATTGAAAGGACAAGTGGAGAGAGATCTAAGGCATAACATGACAAATTTTATGGAGCGGGAGATGACCAAAGCGCAGGTGTCACATAAAGGTGAAACGGGTCCAGCAGAAAGAGAGGAAATTCCGGCATGGGGAGTTCGAACTAAGCGATAGAGACCTCCCTGCTCATGGCCGCACGCAATCACCTTGCCCGTAAGGATGTCCTGAAAAACAAGACAAGATGGGTCAAATGGCTCGACAATGTAGATCCTTCGTAATCTGACTAATAGATAACAAGTTCATAGAGAAGTCAGGTGCATGCAACGCATTCTGTAGATGTATAGAGGGCGCCAAGCTAATCTCCCCATGTCCAACGATGGGAGAATGAGTCCTATCTTCAATAACCACAGTTCGCACTGGAGGAACCGATCCGTATGTTGTAAGTTGACCTCTGTTCCACACAAGTGATGTGTGGCACCGGAGTCCACAATCCATTCTATAACATCAGATCCAATATTGCATAAGTACTACTTAAGGTACTGGAGGAGGCTAAAGCAGACACATCTGAATGACTCCCGGAGGCTGATGAAGACATAACAGGACTGACAGGAGGTATAATGCCCCATCAATCATGCTACAAGGTCATCAAATCGTTGATCCAAAGAGAAAGCAGCCGGAGTCTCAATCTGCTCAGCCACTCGAGCAGAGGCAGGATATCCATGCTTGGAGTAGCATGTACCCTCTGTATGTCCAGGACGATGGCAAAAAGTACAAGGATGACGAACACGACCTCCTCTGCCACAAGGTCCACGGCCACCAAAGGCGCGCGGCGGCAGTAGCGGGACTCAGGCGGTGGTCGACAAGCGAGGAGGTGGAGTCTCCGGCGAGCAGGAGGCTCGCGAGGGTGGCTGAAGGAAGGTCTCGCATGCTAAACCAGGTCGGCAGTGCTTTCGTTGTGGCGCGCGTGGCCACATCGCGTCTGCGTGCCGTGCACCACCGTGTTGCTTTCTCTGTGGCCGTGTGGGTCATCGCATGTCTTCTTGCTGGTATTCGGCGGCGGGCGGTCGCGGAAGGAATCGGTTTGGCAGTCTTTGCGTGGGCTCGCAGCGCTCAGCTTCGCGTGGTCAAGGTAGTGGCTCGTTTGGCGTCCGCGATTCGCGCCCTTTTGTGCAAGTTGTTGGTGGCGGTAGTGCGGCGGTGGGGGAGATGGGTGGCGCACTTGTGGGGATGTCGGGTGGTGTTCCTGTACCTGTAAGGGAGTCGGGTCGTGTTCCTGCACCTGTGGGGGGGACTCGGGTGGTGTTCCTGCACCTGTGGGGGGCTCCGGCATCGACGTGGGAGGAGGGGGGCATGCTTCGTTCTGCGTGGCCGCACCTGTGCATGGCTTCTTGGAGGAGGATGTGGTGTCGCGCGAGGCGTCGGTGGTTGAGGGCCTCAATGGCGGGGGTGTGGTAGGTGGGGATAGGGCGGAGAGGGTGCTTGAGGCGCAGGCGGTGGGGGTGGCACGGCAGGGAGCGGGGCTGCATGGTGCTGGGGGTGTAGCGGGCGTGCAGGCCGCTTCTGCGGGCCGATTCGCAGCTGTGGGTGTCCGGTTCAGGCCGGGTCTTTCATGGGATGCCATTCGTTCGTCTACGTTGGGTCTTCTGGGCGATGACTTCGCCGGGGATTTCGTCGTTCTCGACGCGACTCGTTGCTGTCTTCGTGGGCTCTCCCCGGTGCAACGGGAGAGTCTCCTTCGTCGTTCTGGCGATTTGGAAGTGAATTGGCGCCCAATGCGCGTGGCGGATGGTGCGGTTTCATCATCGGAAGTTTGCGTAGCGGAGGTTCGGGGGGTGCCTTTCCTCTCCCGCTCGGTGCATGCGTTGACGAAGGTGGTTGCTCGATGGGGGCAAGTTCTGGCAGTTCTGGATGACGGTTTGGCGCCAGGTGCAGATTGGACTTGTGCGACGATTCTTCTTGAGTGCTCTCCACGATTTATTGAGGCTATGGCTGGCAAGGTCCACTTCGAGAAGCTTCTTCTGGGGTCCTGGTCTTTCAAGGTCGAATTCTTTATTTTGCCGTCATCGCCGGCGGCGGATCCTACGCCGTCTTCCTCGGCCTTGCGCGGTGGTGGATCGGCCTCTCGGCCTGGGGGGACGCTTGGGCTTCTCCTCGCCACGTGTCATCTTTCCGGGATGTGTTCGAAGCGCCGCCTGGAGAGGGCACCGGTTCGGGGGTGTCGTCTGCGGCCCCTGGGGACGCGCGTGCACGTCCTGGCACTCGTGATTTGGTGGTTGTTGATTTTCCCGAGGTTGATATGACTACTTCAACTCCTTCCGTTCTGTCGAGGGACTCTTTGCATTCGGACTTCTCTTCACGCGTGCCAAGCCTCCCTTTGGTCCCATCTTTCGGATCCGGGCCTTTCTCGGGTGGAGCCTCTTCTCGGGTGCTTTCGGAGCCGGGCGCGGTTTCGGAGCCCCTTTGTTGGACTTCAGAATATATTTGTCCCCAGCCCATTAAAGCGGTGCCCTTCAGCCCGCTGGCACTTCTGGACGATATCTACTCCAACTCTGTCTTGCTGCCGGCCGCATCTGATTCATCCACGAGCGACCCTTCTGCCACTTTGTCACCACACCGCGATGTGCCCTCTTCGCGGGGTTCGTCGGCTGGAGGCTGGACTCCAGGGATCTCTATGGCTAATTTCTATGATGGCGCTTCTTTCGATTTGCTTGTCGTAAACTCCCCTCCTTCAAGGTTTGGTCGAAGCTACAGTAGAAGGCGGTCCTCTCGCCTTGGAGATCCTATCTTTTCTTCTCCCCTTGAAGGATCTTCTTCTTTGGTGCTGCGCGAGGCAGTGGCGGAGGCGGCAGACCTTACTCGCGTGGTGGGGCGGTCGAATGATGCTCTATGATTATTTCATCTCGGGATGTCATGCTATCGGGGGCCCCGTTGTTGTTTATGAAGATTTTGTCCTGGAATGTGCGTGGTCTCGGCGACCTACACCGTCGCCGCACACTGGGTGCGCGTCTTGTTGAATGGGATTGTGACGTCGCCTTTATTCAAGAAACCAAGATGCCAGCGTTGGACGTTGACTCGTGGCGGTCATTCGGTGCTCGTCATATGGATGATTTTCGCTCGTTGGACGCGACTGGCGCGAGCGGTGAAATCTTTGTGGCATGGCGTTCCTCGCGCCTTTCCTACTCTTCCATGAGGGTGGGGCGGCACTCTCTCTCTGTGGTGTTGACTTTGAATAATTCTAATACGCGCGTCGTTGTTACTTGTGTTTATGCTCCTAATTCTCATATCGATCGCCGGGAGCTTTGGGAGGACTTGCGGGAGGATGCGCGCGCCTTTGGCGACTTGCCTTGGCTGTTGGGCGGCGACTTCAATGTTACGTTGCTCTCCCAGGACCGCCCACGTGGTCGCGGGGGTAACGATCCCGGCTCCGGTGATTTTATGGAACTCATTACTGATCTGGCTTTGGAGGGGCTCGTGCCCAATGATATCTCTTACACTTGGAGGTCTAATACATCCAGATCGCGAATCGATCGTTTTTTTGCGAATATTCGCATGATGGAGGATTTCCCTTTATGCGCGGTCAGCTCTCGACCGCAGTCTTTCTCTGATCACAGCCCCATTATTTGGGACTCCGGGGATGATCAGCGTCCTCGTGGCATCTTCCGCTACGAGCGGTGTTGGCTTATCGAGCCGGGGTTCAAGGATATCGTGCGCATTCATTGGGAGCAGAACATCTTTGCAGGCACTGCCGCCCGTCATTTTGATCAAAAACTATCTTCCCTCAGAAGGGTCTTGGCTTCTTTTAAGAAGGAATCGCGTCAGGCTCGTGTCGCCGCGCGCAAGGAGGCTGATGATGTGGTTATGAGGTTGGACATCCTTGAAAACTAGAGGGAGCTGCTTCCGGACGAGTTGGTCGAGCGCGCTGCGGCTGCAGAGTAGGCAAGGTTGGAGGATCGGAAACGGTCGATCGAGTGGCGTCAACGCTCGCGGGTGCGGTGGCTTAAGGAGGGGGATGCCAACACTGCATACTTCCACAGGGTGGCGAGCGCCCGACGGCGCTCCAATTTTATCTCCTCTATGCATATCAATGGCGAGCACATCCAGGGGGAGAGGGAGTTGGGGGAGGCTGTGGGGAACTACTTTCGGGGAGTGTATGGGAGCCATGCTCCGCGGCGGTGGCGGTGGTCGGGTCGTGGGGCTCTCGTTCTTCCTGTTGCCGATGCGGAGGCGCTTACCCGCCCGTTGTCTTTGGAGGACCTCCGGGGGGCGGTCTGGGACCTCAACTCCGACGCTGCGCCGGGGCCCGATGGCTTCCCGGTGTCTTTCTATCAGGATTTCTGGGACGTTGTTGCTCATGATGTTCTTGATGTCGCACGGGAGTTCTGCGAGGGGAATCGTGGCTTTGATAAGCTTAACAGGGCTATTATTGTTCTTATTCCAAAGTCTACCTCCGCCAGCCGAATTGAGGATTTCCGGCCAATCTCCATTTCGAATGCGATTTACTTAATCATTGCAAAGGCTCTGGCCAGGCGGCTCGCCCCACTACTCGATTCGCTTATATCGCCCTATCAGGCTACGTTTGTTCGAGGGAGGCAAATTGTTGATTGCTACGCAGTGGTCTCGGAGATTATCGAGACGTGGCGCAAGAATGGTTCGAAGGGGATCTTATGGAAGATTGACTTTGCGAAGGCCTACGACACGCTCGATTGGCGGTTTCTGTGGTCCGTGCTTTCGAGGAGAGGGTTCCCTTCGGCCTGGATTTCGTGGATGAGGCGATGTGTGACCACGGCTTCCCTCTCCATTCTTCTCAATGGTTGCATGGCTGGGGGCTCTTTCCAACCTCGTAGGGGGGTTCGACAGGGGTGTCCCCTTGCTCCCCTATTGTTTGTTTTGGCGGTCGATGTTTTGCCACGCATGATTGATGGGGTGGTCGCGGCTGGCCTTTCTCGCGGGTGCTCCTTTGGCCGTTACCATGTTCCTCTTATTCAATTTGCTGATGACACAATTTGCTTCGAGGGTGGTACGTCGAGCGTTTCCAGTATGGCGACTACGCTTCAATTATTCAGCGAGCTTTCGGGCCTCCAAATCAATGGGCATAAGTCCAAGGTCGTCCCCTTCTCTATGTCCCCGGAGGAGGTTGGGTTCTCCAAATCAATGCGCGCGGCTGCTGGGTTCTCCTCCCGCTGCTCTACCTTTTGATTACTTGGGCCTACCTTTGACGATGGGCCGCGCTCGCATCCGCGACTGGCGGGTGGTTGTGGAGAGGATGGAGGCTCGATTGGCCGGGTGGCGGGCGGGCCTTCTTTCCCGCGGCGGTCGGTTAGTGCTACTCAAATCTGTGCTTTCCTCCATCCCAATTTACTTTTTCTCTGTGCGCAGGATGCCGAAGGGGGTGCGATCTAGATTGGAGAAGTGTATGCGGGGTTTTTTGTGAGGGAAGAAGGGGGGTGGGGGAAGGGGCGTGCATCTGGTGGGGTGGGATGAGGTCACGAAGCCCAAGCGGGAGGGGGGGTTGGGCGTCAGGCGGCTAGAGGCGGTGAATGATGCCCTCTTGCTCAAGTGGGCGGCGAGGGTTTGGGGTAGGGAGGAGAATTTCATGTTAAATTGTTTGAGGGAGGCGGCGGGCGTTAACTTCGCTTCTGCTTTTCGTGGGGGTATCGAGGGCCAATTCTCACCTTTTTGGCGTGGCGTGGTGAACGCCCTTAACCGCTGCAGACTTTCTTTTGCTCTTAAGCTCGGTGATGGTAGTTCCTTCCGCTTTTGGGAGGAGGATTGGACTGGGAGGGGTGCCCTTCGGACCCTTTACCCTCGGTTGTTTGCTTTGGTCATCGACAAGGACGTCACGGTGGCTTCTTGCTGGGATGGTGCGTACTGGTGCCCCTCAATTGCTGATAATTTATCGGACCAGAGGTTGGAGGATTTCGTCTCTCTCATGAATGTTCTCACTGATGCTCCCAGGCCTTCTCTTGATCGTGATCATTTGGTATGGAAGGATGGCTCGTTCTCTACTCGTAAGGGGTACCCAAGGTTGCAAAAGTCGGTAGTCGGTACTCGGTCGGTTGGGTCACTGACTAAGGATTAATCGGCAATCGGATGACTTATCGGATTTAGTCGGACTTTAGTCGGCTTTGAATTTTATTATTATTTTAAATATATAACTCATTTTTATACATAGATTTACATAGATTTTGTACATTTTTATACTATCATAATAAAATAAAAAGTAATTGAATTTAAATAAAGTACTGAGCATATTAAAATAAGTTTTCTTATAAAAAAGCAAAACATATAAGAATATGGCTTCTCCAAGAAAAAACTTGGTCGACTAGTGTACCTAGTCGGAATTAGTCGGTACTCGGTCGGTCACCCCACTGACTAGACTAGTCGGACCTACTAGTCGGACCAGTTGGGAGACTTTTACAACCTTGGGGGTACCTGGCTCTTTTACCCCACTCTTCCGAGGATGATGCCACTTTCTTGAGGGATTGCAGTTTTTTGTGGGGTCTCAAGCTCCCGGAGCGCATCGGCATATTCCTTCGGTTATTACGTCGTGGCCGCTTGTTAACTCGGGACCGTTGTGCTATTATGTTTCCCAATTCCTCCCCCACCTGTGGTCTTTGCGGCTTGGAGGCGGAAACTGTGGACCACTTATTCTTTCATTGTGGATGTGTTTGTGCCCTGTGGGATGACTTGGGCTGGCTTAACCTGTCCTCCTTTGCTTCGCTATGCGTTAGCTTGGTCAACGCGAGGGATCGTCCTCGGGAGGTCTTGTTGGTGCCAATTGTGAGGCTTTGGAGCATCTGGCTGGGAAGGAATGAAGCCCTTTTCGCTCGGCAGCGGTTCTACTTGGAGAATATTCGTATTTCGGCCTCGGGGTTCCTTCTTGATTGGTCTTCTAGTTAGTATGATGCTTTTGTAGCGGGGGTATCTTATCTTATCTTGGATACCTTCCGCCTTTTTGTTTTTGGTATTCCCGTTCGTCCATTCTCACTTGTAAGTACTTCTCTATCTTTCTATTAAATGCATTGGGACGAGCACCGTTGAGTGCGTCCCCCTTTTTTGAGCCTCAAAAAAAACAAAAGGTCCACGGCCACGAAATTGAGAAGAGCCTCCTCGACCTCGGGAGGCCGCCATCGCTGAAGAAGTCTGACTGGTAGTAGTAGGTGGGACAGTGATCCAAATGAGCCTGCGGAAGGCTTCCTCCATGGGAGGAATAGTAGCATATGCCAAAATCTGGGAACGAGCTGCCTCATACTCAGGATCAAGGGATGCCAGGAATACACCAACCATGGTAGCATTCTTATAAGTCTTCTGCTGGTCAGGAGTAGATGTGAGAGGCATGAAGCTATAGAGCTTCTCGAACATCCCATGCAAGGATGTATATAGCGAATGAAGGAGTTGTCCATTCTGCTTGATAGTAATGATATCATGCTGGAGTTGTAGAATCTTTGTCTCGTTCTTTGCATGTGAATAAGTAACAGCAAGAATATCCCACATCGCCTTGGTTGTGGGCTGATGGAGTATATCATTGGCGATCTCTATTGCCAATGTACATGAAAGCCAAACATTGGCATATGCATCATCCGCCTCCAATGAGGCATTAACCCCAGTCTTCTCAGCCGGCTCTTCCTCGGTAAGAATGTGTTTCTTCCCCGTAGACTTCATCATGCTCATGAATAGCATAGCCCACAGTTCATATTTAGACCCATCCATCTTTACTATAGGCGCGGGACCTCTGAAGACGTCTGTGGAGGGGATATCTACCTTGCTTTCTGACATGACGACTAGAGAAGACCAGGGTTGAAGACTAGACAAGTGTTTGTCTACACTAAAATATA
Source organism: Ottelia alismoides (assembly GCA_037367405.1). NCBI lineage: Eukaryota > Viridiplantae > Streptophyta > Magnoliopsida > Alismatales > Hydrocharitaceae > Ottelia > Ottelia alismoides. The sequence goes on from JAZKJV010011261.1 coordinate 415,423, forward strand.
GAGATTTAATTGCATGTTGATGCAATCTAATTAAATAGCGAACAAAAAAAAACAATTCTAAAAATTGAAACGAAGGGACTAAATGACGAAAACAAATAAGATGACGTGCGATACGCAAAAATCAGCAACACTTGACGACGATTACTCGAGTTCTAGCACAGATTTCTCCACAAATTCAGGGCAACTCAAATAGTTAAAGATTATTGGAAATAAAAGCGATGTTTGCGGCACGGAGCCTCAATAGTTCACCAAATCGATCAGCAATATAACAGGCCACAACACTAAGTTCATATGGTGGAATAATATGCAGAGAAAAATGCTCATACCACAACCGGCAAGGGGACGAGTGCAAACTTCAGATCTGGCCGTAGGAAGCGGGTAGTGGAATGGCCACGTCGGCGTTCTAGCAGGTGCAGGGGCGCGGACGGGGTGGTTTCACAGCGGCTTCGGTAGGGGGGTTGACAGCGGCAGGGAGGGGTTGCGTGGGCGACGGGGCGCCGTCGGGAAGGGGAATGGAGAGGGTGCGCGCGGTGGAAGGGAACACGGAGGGGTATGGCTAAGAGGGTGGTTGGGGCGGCGAGATGATGGGAGGAGGGTGTGGATGGCTGGGCGTTTGGGCGTACGGTGGAAGAGGAGAACGACGTCAGTTGGGGGAAAGGGGAAGGCGAGGACGGGGCCAGTGAGTGGCGAGGAGAGGAGGAGGGCCCTGGGGGGAGGGCGGCGAGAGGGAGAGGGCGGGGAGAGTAGGGAGGCGGCGATAGGGGAAGAGGTTAGGGCATGGGTGGAAAAAAAAGAAGGGAGGCGGGTGACGAGAACGGGGGGGGAGAGAGAGAGGAAGAGAGAGAATAAGAGGTGGGGAAATAAACTTTCATTCAAAAACTTTTTCTCAACCCTAATCCAAGGGGTGCCTTTATAGAGGCTAATTCCCCCAAAACAAGCAACAAACTCCCTAAAAATAGAAAAAAAAAACGAAAAGACGATAAGGCCTTGTATAATGAGCCTTTTACATAAATAAAAAATAAATAAAACAAATGTTCGACTAAATTTAAATAAAACAAATGTTCACAAAAACAATTGATCATGCGGTATCATGATGCATCAACTCCCCCCTGCTGAGAAGAATCTCGCTCCGTCAAGATGGTATCGTGGTAGTTCTGAAGTATATCGGGGCGGAGTTGTTGGAATTCATCCTCGTCAATCCAGGTGCAGTCTGTAAGAGGTCGTCCCTTCCATTTGACTAGATAGCGACGGAAGAGACCACGTCTAGTCGTCATATCTCGGATGTCGGCAATATCTTCAATCTGATCGGCATCAGTCGCGGCTGGTGGTTGGCGCATATCATCAGAGGGAACTGCTGGCGTGGTGGCATCTGTCTGTTCATCTCCAAGATATAAGAAGAGATCTGATACATTAAAGACTGATGATGTCTGGACGTCTGGCGGCAGATCAAGTAAGTAAGCATTGGGCCCAATCTTTTTGAGGATTCGGAATGGACTAATCTTTCGTTCACTCAATTTTTGGTGGACTCTCAAAGGAAACCTCTCTTTTTTTAGGTGGACCATCACTAATTCTCCAACTCTGAACTCGCTCTCTCTACGGTGTAGGTTGGCTTGGGCTTGGTATTTCTGGGTCATGGTTTGGAGTTTGGCTCGGATTTCGGTATGGATATGGGTTAGGTGTTCGACCAGATCCTCAGCAGCCGCACTACTTCCCCCTTGCATGGTTGTGGGTTTTAGGTCTAGAAATTGGGTAAGTGGAAAGCCGTACACACTCTCAAATGGCGATTTTCCGGTGGACCTATTAGTGTAGCTGTTATACACGAATTCGGTTTGGGGAAGAATTAGATCCCATTTGGACGGAGAGTCCCCTGCAAGACATCGCAATAAATTTCCTAATGATCTGTTAACTACTTCGGTTTGCCCGTCTGTTTGTGGATGATAAGCAGTGCAGTATTGCAAACGAGTACCAAGACGAGACCAAAGCGTGCGCCAAAAATGATTCAAAAATCTGGTATCACGATCCGAAGTGAAAGAACGAGGAACACCATGCAATCGAACAACATCACGAAAAAACAAATCAGCGACATGAGATGCATCTGAAATTTTTTTACATGCAATGAAATGTGCCATTTTAGAAAATATGTCCACAACCACAAAAATAGAGTCAACTTTCCGTACCGTGAGGGGTAAGCCTAGCACAAAATCCATAGTGATGTCTTCCCAGGGTCGCAGAGGAATCGGTAGGGGTGTATGCATCCCAGTGTTCTGCCTATGGCCTTTGAATCTCTGACATGTTTGGCATTTTTGTACAAACTTTGTAACATCCTTTCACAGTTGCGGCCAATAAAATCGCTCTTGGAGAAGAGTCAAGGTCTTATCCCTTCCAAAGTGTCCAGCTAAACCTCCGTTATGCAGTTCTGAAATCAGGTTCTCTCGAAGGGAAGTGGCAGGAATGCACAGTCGGTGGGCCTTGAACAGGAATCCCTCATGAAGGACATAGGTGGTTGTTGGATCCTGTCCAGTTTCGACACACTCGGCATAAGCTTGTCCGAAGTCAGGGTCGGTGGGGTAGAGGTCCTTGAGTGCGTCAAATCCTGTTGTGCTGACTGTCATTGTGGTCAGGGCGTGTACTCGCCTGCTCAATGCGTCGGCCACGCGATTCAGGGTGCCAACCTTGTGCTTGAGATGGAACGTGTATTCTTGGAGGAAACTAACCCATTTGGCATGGCGCTTGTTAAGGGTTTTCTGCGAATTCAGATATCTTAAGGCTTCATGATCAGAGTTAAAGACAAATTCATGTTGGATCAGGTAATGCCTCCAATGCTTGAGGGCTTGCACCACGGCATAGAATTCGACATCATAAGTGGAGTACCGTGATCGAGCTTCGTTCAACTTTTCACTGTAGAAGGCTACAGGTCATCCTTCTTGACTCAGGACGGCACCAATCCCGACATGTGAGGCATCGCAATCGACTACAAAAACCTTGGTGAAGTCAGGAAGTGCCAAAACAGGGGCATGTGTCAATTGATGTTTTAGATTTTGAAAGCTGGTTTCTGCTTCAAGAGTCCAAGCGGGTGCGCCTTTATGCGTGCAATCTACCAACGGAGCTGCACAAGTGCTAAAGTTCCGGATGAAGCGCCGGTAGAAAGAAGCCAATCCCAGAAAACTGCGAATCTCAGTGAGGGTTTTGGGCACGGACCAGCTCTGAATGGCCTGAATCTTGGAGGGGTCAACTTTAAGTCCATCGGCAGTGACAATGTATCCCAAAAAGAGGATCGTGTCAGACATGAAGGAACATTTCTTAAGGTGGACATACAATTGTTGGGCTCTCAAGGTTTCCAGGACTTGTCGTAAGTGGGATAAGTGGTCGTCTTTGGTCAAGCTGTAGATCAGTATGTCATCGAAGTACACAACCACAAACTTACCGATGAAGGGCCGTAAAACATGATTCATGGTTCGCATGAAAGTGCTGGGAGCATTAGACAGGCCGAAGGGCATTACTGTCCATTCATAAAGGCCCTCTTTGGTCTTAAAAGCAGTCTTCCACTCGTCTCCAGGTCGGAGGCGAATCTGATGGTACCCACTGCGAAGATCCATTTTGGAAAATAACTTGGCACCCGATAGCATGTCGCGCATGTCATCAAGGCGTGGAATCGGAAAACAATACTTGATCGTGATCTTGTTGATAGCACGACTATCCACGCACATTCTCCATGTGCCATCTTTTTTTGGGGTAAGCAGAGCAGGGACCGCCACGGGACTCATACTCTCTCGAACATTTCCACGACGTAGAAGATCAGTGATCTGCTTGTTCATTTCTTCGTGTTCACTTGGGCTAATCCGATAATGTGGTAAGTGGGGCAGGCTGGCTCCAGGGACTAGGTCAATGTGATATTGAATGTCTCGCAACTGGGGTAGTCCTTCAGGCAACTCTTCAGGCATAATGTCAGCAAACTCTTGGATGATGGGCTTTATCTCAGGCGGGACTTCGGGTGTAGTTGTCTCTTGATTGTTTACTTCACGTCCCATTAATGCATAAATGGTGGAGCTCTCCTGAATTTCACGTTGGAATGTCTGGGCTTCCATCAGCAATACGGGACCCGTAGTTGAAGGCTTTGTTGGTGGAGTACCTTTACCAGTTTGTGCAGTCGCAGATCGAAGGGTAGCCACCTGGAGAGGGCTAAGGGCTTCGCGTTGTGGTCTAAGGGTCACTCGCACCTTGTATATGGGAAAGGTGTAAGTGTTCATTTTTCCTCTGTGCTCCGTGTCTCGATCGAACTGCCAAGGTCTCCCAAGTAGTACATGACAGACATCCATAGGGGCTAGCTACATGGCACCACACCTCGTCTTTATATGAAGGCCCAATTGAGAAGCTAACGAGGCTCTGACGGTGGATCGGAAGTTGAGTACCACCTCGAAACCAGGCCACACTGTAAGGTTTCTCGAGTGGTTGAGTGGGTAAACCCAACTTATCGACCATTTCTTAAGAAACGAAGTTCTCAACGCTTCCTCCATCAATGATCAGCGAACAGCGACGCCCTCCTGAGGTGCAGGTGGTTCGGAATATGTTGCGTCGCAGCCAACTATCAGCGTCGTTAATAGCGGGTGTGAGCAAGATGTTTGTGGGTGCGTTGTCAGGGGTGATAAAGTTCTCATGTTCAATTACCAAGAAAGATCAGGATTCATCTCCATCCACTCCCAAAAGCTCATAGTCATCAGCTCTCATGGTGTCAGCAGTCAAAGCGGTCGGTTCCTCTTCAGGTGATTCCTGTTGTTCAGGGTCAGGGTCTTCAGGGTCTTCGATGGTACATAAATGGGTGGGTCTAGCCTTAGGGTTTGGGCACTCTGCTGCTCGATGTCCCTTTTGATAACATCGGAAACAAGTATCAGGTCCTACAATAGGTTGACTTCCCAAGATGCCTGGTCCGGGGTTTCCAGTAGGTGGTCGGGCGACAGCAAGAGTTGATGGTTTGGCTTGGGGTTTACCCGTAACGATTGATGGGGAACCTATCGGTTTGGAGGTCGTCATCGGGGTACTGGTGCGAGGGACAGAATACAGAAAAAGACATCTTCTTTGTCTGGGCTTTAGCAAGCTTGGTCTCAGCCCGTTCAGCCTGCTTGTAGGCTTCGTCGACGTCTCGGCAGATGTGGAGGTAGAGTTCATCCTGGATAACTTGGCGGAGTCCTTGCATGTAGCGGGTGACTTCCTGGATAGGAGTCTCCTACAATCGGTTGCGATGAACGAGGGATTGGAACCCTTCGGTGTATTCCTTCACGCTCATGGTGCCTTGTTTCCATGATTGCAGTCGTGCTTATAGATCTCGTTTGTAATCTTTCGGCACGAATTTGGTTTTCAGTTTAGCCTTCATCTTGCTCCAACTGCGGATCTTACCTTTTCGTTTGCGTTCATATTGCAAACGGTCCCACCATAGCAGAGCATGTCCCTTTAATTTGATTGTGACGAATTGAACATTTCGTTCGCTAGGCATAGACTTCCACACAAAGAAGTGTTCGACGGTTTGGAGCCAATCCAAAAAGACATCAGGGTCTCGTCCTCCGTCAAATTCCGGAACATCGAGAAGGATGCCTCGATCCCATCCGTCATCGGGCCTAGGGCCAGGTCGTGGCGGAAATTGATATCAACCAGTAGGTTGTGAAGTATATCCAGGGGTGTGTGGTTGATGCAGCATGATAGCAACTTTTGTGAACATTTATTTTATTTATTTTATTTAGCATTTGTTTTGTTTATTTGATTTTTATTTAATTCCCATGTAAAAGGCTCATTATAAAAGGCCTTTTTTTTATCCTTTCCTTTGATTTCTTCTTTCCCTAATTTTAGGGATTTGTTGCTTATTTGAGAGGGAATAGCCTCTATAAAGGGCCCACTTTGTAATTGGGTCAATTAAGTTGAATTGGGTAATTATTTTCTCCCCCTCTAATTTTCTCTCTCTCCCTCTCTCTCTCTCTCTCGGTCCCGCACTTCCCTCTCCCGAACCCCTTCTTCTCCCGTTCCCCTCTATCCCTACCCCTTGCGCCGCCTCCCCTCCAATCGCCTCTCCGCCCCATCCCGGCCAGCGCCCCCCCTCTTCTCCTTCCCTCTCAGTTCCGCCTCACCTCTTCTCCCTCTCTCCGAGTTCTCTGCACGGCATCCCTCCCTTCAGCCGACAGCCGCCTCTCGCCAGCGCCCCACCCGCCGCCGACGCCGCCTTCCTCTCCAACCGGTCTCCCCTCCGCGCCACCCCATACCGCCACAGGACCCGCATCACCCACTCACTCCCCCCCCGGCTTCCCAGCCTCCTGCCGCCTTCCCCCCTCTATCAACGCCCCTACTACCCTACCCAAACCCCTGCCACTCCCCCGCCTATCCCGCAACCCCAGTCCTCATGACGCCCCCTGTCACCCCCCCCAGCCCCTCGTCGGTTTCCTGCCGTCTTGCGCCGCTTCTTTGCCCCTCTTAACCCCGGCTACGCGGTGAGTACTTCAGCCCCAACATCCCCGCCTGCAGCCAAGCTAACCAGCGAGATCTGTGGCCCAAAATCAGCCCGAAATCGCTGCTGTAGCAGTTCTGGTTCCCCGCCAATCCGACCAAATCTGAAGCGCGGCTCCAAACTCCCTTTCCGGTAGTGGTATGAGCGTATTTCCACATATTATTTCACTTTATAAAGTAGTTTTGTGGCCTGTTATGTTGCTGTTTGTTTGGTGATTTATTGAGATTCCAAGTCCGCAACATCGTTATATTTTTCCACTAATCATTAACTACTTGATTGCCCTAAGTTTGTGGAAGAATCGGTACTAAAACACGAGTAAATAGACGTTTCTTGTTGCTGAAATTTGTTTATTGCTCTTCATCTTGTTGCTCGTCTTTTTTTAATTCCGTAGTTTCATTGTCGAGTCGCTATCTAGATCATTGTCATAACGGTTTGCATCAATTTGGTATCAGAGCCCAACGATTCTGCATTTCGTCTGCATCCCATTTATTCATTGCATAAGAAAAAAAAACTATAAAACAAAACCACAAAAAAATATAAAAAAAATCCCAAAACAAAGAGAGCAGAAAACCTAGAACTTCCATGGCCGACAAACCTAGTGCCTCCAAACCCCCCTATACTTCACACCCTGAATTAACATTAGAGGCTTTGTTTGCCCAATTACAACACATGAGCACACAAATCGCCGGACTAGATCGTAAATGCTCCGTCGCCCATGAACAAATTGCTACATTGAATAGTCGCGAGCTAGGACCAGACATTAGTGATGAAAATCCCAACAAAGGTCGACGCAATGGCCGGAAACCACACTCCCGGAATAGCACGTCCCGTGACTCTAGCTCCTCTACTTCCGACGGACATGTGAGCGATGATCATTCACAAGAAAGTGAAGAAGAAGGATAAAGAGACTACACCCTTTTCATCCCCAAGACTCCAGATCCACACACTTCCGGTTACACTTCACAACCTCCTGAATTTCAATTCCCACCACGAAATGGACCTAGGTCCGATGATGGATGGGATCGAGGCATCCGCCTCGACGTTCCAGAATTTGACGGAGGACGAGACCCTGATGTCTTCTTGGATTGGCTCCAAACCGTCGAGCACTTCTTTGTATGGAAATCTATGCCTAGTGAGCGGAAAGTTCAATTTGTCACCATCAAACTAAAGGGACATGCTCTGCTATGGTGGGACCGTTTGCAGTCTGAACGCAAACGAAAGGGAAAAAGTAAAATCCGCAGTTGGAGCAAAATGAAAGCTAAATTGAAGACCAAATTCGTGCCTGAAGATTACAGACGCGATGTGTACGCGCGATTGCAATCATGGAGGCAAGGTACCATGAGCGTGAAGGAATACACCGAAGGGTTCCAATCCCTAGCCCATCGCAACCGCTTGCAGGAGACTCCTATTCAGGAAGTCACTCGCTACATGCAAGGCCTCCGCCAAGTCATCCAGGATGAACTTTACCTCCACAACTGCCGAGATGTCGACGAAGCCTATAAGCAGGCTGAACGGGCTGAGACCAAGCTCGCTAAAGCCCAGACAAGGAAGATGTCTTTCTCTACGAACTCCGTCCCTCGCACCAGTACCCCGCTTACGACCTCCAAACCGATAGGTTCCTCATCCATAGTTGCGGGTAAACCCCAAGCCAAACCATCGACCCCGATCGTCGTCCGACCACCTATTGGAAACCCCGGCCCAGGCATCTTGGGAAGTCGACCTATAGTAGGACCAGATACCTGCTTCAGATGCTATCAAAAGGGACACCGAGCAGCAGAGTGCCCAAACCCTAAGGCTAGACCGGTCCACTTATGCACCACCGATGACCTGAAGACCCTGACCTTGAATCACAGGAATCACCTATGGAGGAACCGACTGCTTTGTCTGCTGACACCATGGGAGTTGACGACTATGAACCTCTAGGAGTGGATGGAGACGACTCCGGTCCGTTCTTGGTAACTGAACACGAAAATTTTATCGCTCCTGACAGCGCGCCCACAAACATTCTGCTCACCTCCGCTGCCCACGATGTTGATAGCTGGCTGCGACGCAGCATCTTCCGAACCACCTGCACCTCAGGAGGACGACGTTGTTCGTTGATCATTGATGGAGGAAGCGTTGAGAACGTCGTTTCACAAGAAATGATCGATAAGTTGGGACTGCCAACTCAACCCCTTGAGAAACCATACAGCGTGGCATGGTTTCGTGGTGGTACTCAACTCCCGATCCACCGTCAAAGCCTCGTTAACTTCTCCATTGGCCCTTCATATAAGGACGAGGTGTGGTGCCATGTAGCCCCTATGGATGTTTGTCACATACTTCTAGGGAGACCGTGGCAATTCGATCGAGACACTGAACACCGAGGAAAGCTGAACACTTACACCTTTCTCATAGACAAAGTGCGTGTAACCCTCAGGCCACAACGTGAAGCCCTTAGCCCTCGCCAAGTGGCTACACTTCGAGCTGCGACTGCCCAAACTGGTAGCAAAACCCCATCAGCAAAGTCTGCGACCACGGGCTCCGTGTTGTTGATGGAAGCCCAAACATTCCAACGCAAGGCCTTAAATGTCGGTTTCGGTCACCATTTTGGTGACGACCAAAACAGAATTTCGATGGAATTTCGATCGAAATTTCGCTCATTTCGGACATTTTTTGTACTAGGACCCCTATATTTCGGTCATTTCGGCCATTTCGGTCGAATTTCGATTTCGACTGGATATCGATAGTCGACAGAAATTCGACCGAATTTCGCTGAAATTTGAGGCCATGTTCCAACGTGAAATTCAGGAGAGCTCCACCATCTATGCATTAATGGGACGTGAAGTGGACAACCAAGAGACAACTCCACCTGAAGTCCCGCCTGAGATAAAGCCCATCATCCAAGAGTTCGCTGACATCATGCCTGAAGAGTTGCCTGAAGGACTACCCCCGTTGCGAGACATTCAACATCACATTGACCTAGTCCCTGGGGCCAGCCTACCCCACTTACCCCATTACCGAATGAGCCCAAGTGAGCATGAAGAGATGAACCGGCAGGTTACTGATCTGTTGCGACGTGGGTATGTTCGAGAGAGTATGAGCCCCGTGGCGGTTCCTGCTCTGCTCACCCCGAAGAAAGACGGCTCATGGAGAATATGCGTGGACAACCGAGCTATCAACAAGATAACGATCAAATATCGTTTTCCCATTCCACGCCTTGATGATATGCTTGACATGTTATCGGGTGCCAAATTGTTCTCCAAGATGGATCTCCGCAGTGGCTACCATCAGATTCGCATGCGACCTGGAGACGAATGGAAGACTGCTTTCAAGACCAAAGAGGGCATGTATGAATGGACGGTCATGCCCTTCGGCTTGTCGAATGCCCCAAGCACCTTCATGCGAACCATGAATCATGTATTGCGACCCTTCATTGGCAAGTTTGTGGTTGTGTACTTCGATGATATCCTGATCTACAGCTTGACCAAAGAAGACCACTTATCTCACTTGCAACAAGTCCTGGAAACCCTGAGAGGCCAAAAACTGTATGTCCACCTCAAGAAATGTTCCTTCATGTCTGACACGGTCCTCTTCCTGGGATACATTGTCACTGCTGATGGACTTAAGGTTGACCCCTCCAAGATTCAGGCCATTTAGAGCTGGCCCGTACCCAAAACCCTCACTGAAATTCGCAGCTTCCTGGGGCTAGCTTCTTTCTACCGACGTTTCATTCGGAACTTTAGCACTTGTGCAGCACCATTGGTAGAATGCACGCGTAAAGGCGCACCCGCCTGGACTCTTGAAGCAGAAACGAGCTTTCAAAATCTAAAACATCAATTGACGCACGCTCCTGTTTTGGCACTCCCCGACTTCACCAAGGTTTTCATAGTCGATTGTGACGCCTCACATGTCGGGATTGGTGCTGTCCTAAGTCAAGAAGGACGACCTGTCGCCTTCTACAGTGAGAAATTGAACGAAGCCAGATCACGGTACTCCACTTATGATGTTGAATTTTATGCCGTGGTCCAAGCTCTCAAGCATTGGAGACATTACCTGATCCAACGTGAATTTATCCTTAACTCTGATCATAAAGCCCTGAGGTATCTGAACTCCCAGAAAACCCTTAACAAGCATCATGCCAAATGGGTTAGTTTCCTCCAAGAATACACCTTCCATCTCAAGCACAAATCCGGAACCTTGAACCGTGTGGCCGACGCGTTGAGCCGGCGAGCACATGCCCTGACCACAATGACCGTCAGCACAACAGGATTTGACACTCTCAAGGACCCCTACCCCACTGATCCTGACTTGGGTCAAGTTCATGCCGAATGTGTTGGCACTGGGCAGGACCCAACAGCCACCTATGTTCTTCATGAGGGTTTCCTATTCAAAGGCCACCAACTGTGCATCCCTGCCACGTCCCTTCGTGAGAATTTAATTTCAGAACTACACAACGGAGGCTTAGCTGGACACTTTGGAAAGGACAAAACCTTGACTCTTCTCCAAGAGCGCTTTTATTGGCTGTAGTTGCGAAAGGATGTGACAAAATTCGTACAGAAATGTCAAACATGTCAAAGATTCAAAGGCCACCGGCAGAACACTGGACTGTATACACCCCTGCCAATTCCTCTGCGACCCTGGGAAGACATCACCATGGATTTTGTGTTGGGTTTACCCCTTACTGTGTGGAAAGTTGACTCTATTTTTGTGGTTGTGGATAGGTTTTCAAAAATGGCACACTTCATTGCATGTAGAAAAACCTCAGATGCATCTCATGTCGCTTATTTGTTTTTTCGTGATGTCGTCCGTTTGCATGGTGTCCCCCGCTCTTTTACTTCAGACCGTGATACCCGGTTTTTAAGTCACTTTTGGCGTACGCTTTGGTCCCGTCTTGGTACTCGTTTGCAATATAGCACCGTTTATCATCCACAAACAGATGGGCAATCTGAAGTAGTTAACAGATCATTAGGAAATTTATTGCGATGTCTTGCAAGGGACTCTCCGTCCAAATGGGATCTAATTCTTCCCCAAGCTGAATTCGCATATAACAGTTCCACTAATAGGTCCACCGGAAAATCCCCTTTTGAGAGTGTGTACGGCTTTCCACTTATCCAATTTCTTGACCTAAAACCCACAACCATGCAAGGGAGAAGTAGTGCAGTTGCTGAGGATCTGGTCGAACACCTAACCCACCTCCATACTGAAATCCGAGCCAAACTCCAATCCATGACCCAGAAATACCAAACTCAAGCCAACCTACACCGAAGAGAGAGCGAGTTCAGAGTTGGAGAATTAGTGATGGTCCACCTTAAAAAAGAGAGGTTTCCTTTAAGAGTCCACCAAAAATTGAGTGAACGAAAGATTGGTCCATTTCGAGTCCTCAAGAGGATTGGGCCCAATGCATATTTACTCGACCTGCCGCTAGACGTTCAGACATCACCGGTCTTCAATGTATCAGATCTCTTCTTATATCATGGAGATGCACAGGCCGATGCCACCACAGTAGCAGTTCCCGCCAATGATGATATGCGCCAACCGCCAGCCGCAACCAATGCTGATCAGATTGAAGATAATGCAGACATCCGAGATATGACAACTAGACGTGGTCTCTTCCGACGATATCTAGTCAAATGGAAGGGACGGCCTTTTACCGATTGCACCTGGATTGACGAGGACGAACTCCAACAACTCCGCCCCGATATACTTCAGAATTTCCACGATGCCATCTCGACGGAGCGAGATTCTTTTCAGCAGGGGGGAGTTGATGCAGCATGATAGCAACTTTTGTGAACATTTATTTTATTTATTTTATTTAGCATTTGTTTTGTTTATTTGATTTTTATTTAATTCCCATGTAAAAGGCTCATTATAAAAGGCCTTTTTTATCCTCTCCTTTGATTTCTTCTTTCCCTAATTTTAGGGATTTGTTGCTTATTTTGAGGGGGAACAGCCTCTATAAAGGGCCCCCTTTGTAATTGGGTCAATTAAGTTGAATTGAGTAATTATTTTCTCCCCCTCTAATTTTCTCTCTCTCCCTCTCTCTCTCGGTCATGCACTTCCCTCTCCTGAACCCCTTCTTCTCCCGTTCCCCTCTATCCCTACCCCTTGCGCCGCCTCCCCTCCAATCGCCTCTCCGCCCCATCTCGGCCAGCGCCCCCCCCTCTTCTCCTTCCCTCTCAGTTCCGCCTCAACTCTTCTCCCTCTCTCCGAGTTCTCTCCACGGCATCCCTCCCTTCAGCCGACCGCCGCCTCTCGCCAGCGCCCCGCCCGCCGCCGACGCCGCCTTCCTCTCCAACCGGTCTCCCCTCCGCGCCACCCCATACCGCCACAGGACCCGCATCGCCCACTCACTCCCCCCCCCCGGCTTCCCAGCCTCCTGCCGCCTTCCCCCCTCTATCAACGCCCCTACTACCCTCCCCAAACCCCCGCCACTCCCCCGCCTATCCCGCAACCCCAATCCTCACGACGCCCCCTGTCACCCCCCCAGCCCCTCGCCGGTTTCCTGTCGTCTTGCGCCGCTTCTTTGCCCCTCTTAACCCCGGCTACGCGGTGAGTACTTCGGACCCAACATCCCCGCCTGCAGCCAAGCTAACCAGCGAGATCTGTGGCCCAAAATCAGCCCGAAATCGCTGTTGTAGCAGTTCTGGTTCCCCGCCAATCCGACCAAATCTGAAGCGCGGCTCCAAACTCCCTTGCCGGTTGTGGTATGAGCGTATTTCCACATATTATTTCACTTTATAAAGTAGTTTTGTGGCCTGTTATGTTGCTGTTTGTTTGGTGATTTATTGAGATTCCAAGTCTGCAACATCGTTATATTTTTCCACTAATCATTAACTACTTGATTGCCCTAAGTTTGTGGAAGAATCGGTACTAAAACACGAGTAAATAGACGTTTCTTGTTGCTGAAATTTGTTTATCGCTCTTCATCTTGTTGCTCGTCTTTTTTTAATTCCGTAGTTTCATTGTCGAGTCGCTATCTAGATCATTGTCATAACGGTTTGCATCAGTGGTTCTTGACTCTTGGAAGTGAAAGGGGTGTCATCTCTTAATCCTTCATCATCGCTTTCCTGAAAAAGATAGTCGCTAACGTGTCCATCAGAAGTAGAAGAGCTAGAGTCGCGGGATGTGTTACTCCGGGAGTGTCGTCTCCGACTAGCATGTCGATCTTTGTTGGGTGTCTCATCACTATGATCCTTCCCTAGCATGCGACTACTTAGGGTGGCAAGTTGTCCGCTCATTTGTTCATACATCCGCTGCATGTGTTGTATTTGAGCAAATAGAGATTCTAACGATAGCTCAGTGTGTGGGGTATAGCCGGTTTTAGAGGTAGCCGGCTTTTTGAGCAAATAGAGATTCTAGGTTTTCTGCTCTCGTTTATTTTGGGATTTTGTTATTTGTTTTTGTTTTGCTTTTTTTTGTCTCTCTTTGTTTTTCCTCTTTTTTTGCAATGAAACAAATGGAATGTAGGCGGGATGCAGGATTGTTATGCTCTGATACCAAATTGATGCAACCTAATTAAATAGCGAACAAAAAAACAATTCTAAAAATTGAAACTAAGGGAATAAATGACGAAAACAAATAAGATGACGTGCGATACGCAAAAATCAGCAACACTTGACGACGATTACTCGAGTTCTAGCACAGTTTTCTCCACAAATTCAGGGCAACTCAAATAGTTAAAGATTATTGGAAATAAAAGCGATGTTTGCGGCACGGAGCCTCAATAGTTCACCAAACCGATCAGCAATATAACAGGCCACAACACTAAGTTCATATGGTGGAATAATATGCAGAGAAAAACGCTCATACCACAACCGGCAAGGGGACGAGTGCAAACTTCAGATTTGGCCGTAGGAAGCGGGTAGCGGAATGGCCACGTCGGCGTTCTAGCAGGTGCATGGGTGCGGACGGGGTGGTTTCACAGCGGCTTCGGCAGGGGGGTTAACAGCGGCAGGGAGGGGTTGCGTGGGCGACGGGGCGCTGCCGGGAAGGGGATTGGAGAGGGTGCGCGCGGTGGAAGGGAACACGGAGGGGTGTGGCTGAGAGCAAGGCCTTAAAAGTCGGATTTCGGTTTCGTTTCGTTAAGTGACCGAAACGAAATTTCGGCCGAATTTCGGTCGAAATTCGACCGAAATTTCGGTCATTTCGGTTGTTTTTTGAACTAGCCCCCCCTAAATTTCGACCGATATAGGCATTTCGGTTGAATTTCGGTCACCCACCGAAACCGAAATTCGACCGAAATTCGGCCGAATTTCGGCGAAATTTAAGGCCATGGCTGAGAGGGTGGTTGGGGCGGCGAGATGATGGGAGGAGGGTGTGGACGGCTGGGCCTTGGGGCGCACGATGGAAGAGAAGAACGGCGTCAGTTGGGGGAAAGGGGAAGGCGAGGACGGGGCCGGTGAGTGGCGAGAAGAGGAGGAGGGCCCTAGGGAGGGAAGGCGGCAAGAGGGAGAGGGTGGGGAGAGTAGGGAGGCGGCGGTAGGGGAAGAGGTTAGGGCACGGGTGGAAAAAAACGAAGGGAGGCGGGTGACGAGAACCGGGGGGAGAGAGAGAGAGAGGAAGAGAGAGAATAAGAGATGGGGAAATAAACTTTCATTCAAAAACTTTTTCTCAACCCTAATCCAAGGGGTGCCTTTATAGAGGCTAATTCCCTCAAAACAAACAACAAACTCCCTAAAAATAGAAAAAAAACGAAAAGACGATAAGGCCTTGTATAATGAGCCTTTTACATGCCCCACCAAGCCCTAGCGCATCCTCACGCGGCCGCTGTCAAGCAACATCCTTTGAAGCTTGGTCGAGTTTGAGCTCGGGTTCGAGATGAGTACTTCTCAAGTACGAGGTGGGTCCAACTCGACTTGAACAACTTGATAGACACATAATAGCGGCTCCAATAACTTCACCTACCCTTTTGTCCACATGCCTTCGGAGATCCTCGCAATATTGATATGAACATATCTCTTGACCGATATATCTCCAAATGTACTTTCATATTGTTGAACTAGCAAAATATTCGATCGAATGAGACAACTATACGACAGGGCATTGAGCGATACGTGTGAAATTCTTAGTAAAATATATATAACTATATTTATTCATCTTACTAGGGATAAATAATAGTCAATATATATGTTGTATTATATATAAATATAACAATCTCTTGATTCAGCATGCATAGGATAAAATAAGTCGATATATATATGACCTACAACGGGTAATGGAATTTCTCGCTAGTTATCCTACCAAAAACAAATTCTTGATTTAATCCATGTGCACTTCTTCTAAGAGATCACTGAGTTGAGTGCATTCATAAATTTTATCTAATGCAAACTTCAAATGCAGCTTCGGTTTAGGAGAACGAACCATGACCACCTATACTCATGAGAATATGGTAAATGTTGAGTTGATTTACAGGTATTTTGTGCCACTTCTATCATCAGATATATGATGACTCAAGCCAATCCAATGAAAGACCTCGACTAACCTCCGGAAAAGAACCTTTGTGTCATTAAGTTTAGTTGTTTGGGACAATGACGTTGGTCAAGCAGCCATTTTAGAGTTAAACTGAGGATTATCAGTTAACAAGTTTTCTATATCGATGTTATATCATTGGGATCACCCATGGCGTTTCATTCGTCGTTTGTTTTTGAGAGGGAAGAATCCTGGAAGATATTTTTTATGTTTAACCTTTATTGGTCGATTTATTTGGGATTTTGATTGTGTAACAACTCTTAGTATTAAAAACACCTTAGGATTTATAGTTTTATTTCAAGGTTGGGTATATTGTCGGTGCCCCCCTTTGGCAATGGAGATAAATCAAGACTAAAATTTATCATGACGAAATAGTACATACATATTGCACATGTTACTATACTAATATTTAACAATTGATGCTAAGTAATAGTCATCTAGTGATACAAAATCACAGGTACATGGCATACTCCAATTGGTATTGATTTTCTGTAGTTCATATAGAAAGTTTAGCTTCTAATCTATTTCAATTCATTTTCTATCGTTTAAATCGATGATCATTACGATGATGTTCTTCTAAAAGTATATGTTATTATTCTCATTTCCTGTTAGTTTAATTTTCGATATAGCTCAGCATGTTTATACATAGTATGTCATGTAACATAATGCTAGTGTGCTAAATACACATTATTTATGTTGGTAAGTTGTTTGAATTTCATCACTTCCTTTTCGATACCTCGCAACAGTCAGCATATTCAACATTACAGCAAAGTTATGTACGATATAATATGTATTTATGTGCTAAATGCACCTCACTCTTGCATGTGTGTATTTGTACGTTATTTATTCTTTTGAGAACTAGGATAATCCTAACTTGAGAAAAAATTGCTTTTTTGAGCCATTTTTGAGATTACCACCGATATTTTAGATGTATCTCATGTATCCCTTTTCAGTCGGGAGACTGATATGTCATATGTCTGACCGAGGTTGTTTGCTCTGGCGTCGAATCGGCTGGCCTCTGTTGCGGATTATTGGATCAATGGTTGTCGGTGCCCATCATTCTCGGGAGTTCTATCGGATCAGCGCGCGATTGATTTAGCCTCGCTGCTGGAGGATCTTTCCTCTACGGCTTCTCCCGTTGCTCTGCGGGACCATTGGGCTTGGAAGGATGGGGCCTTCTCCTCTCGCAAGGCGTTCATGGCTCTGCTCTCTCCCCCCCTGCTCTGGCCGCTCCTCTGGGTGCGCGACTGCGCATTCTTCTGGGGGTTGCGCTTACCGGCGCGGATCGCCTTTTTCTTATGGGTCTTTCGTCATCGGTGTTTGATGACCCGGGACCGATGCGCCAAGTTTCTTCCTCACTCTAACGTCCGGTGCCATCTCTGCGGGGAGGTGAAGAAACGGCCGATCACCTCTTCTTTCAATGTCTGTCGGTCACGCAGGTATGGGATGACGTTGCTTGGGCTCGTGCGGACAATACTGAGGATCTCTGCGACATCCTGTGGTCCAACAGGACGAGGGATCGATCTGATATGATGGGCCCCATTGCGCGGCTTTTGGTCCATCTGGCGTGCTCGTAATGAGGCTATCTTCTCGGGGATGCGTTTTTATAGGGAGAACGTGACGATCGCGGCTAACAGATTTATATCAGACTGGTGTAATTAGTTGGGTCACGGCATTGTTTGCCGCTTGTCTACCTTGTATTTTTATTCCCCCTCTCCCTCTTTCCTCCCCTCTTGCCCCGTGTAAGTATCTCTCTTTTTCAACTTTACTTAATATATTTTGCTGGGGCGAGCACCAACGAGTGTATCCCCCTCTTTTGAGCTTCAAAAAAAAATATCGTATTGGTCCGCCCGAAAAAAGATATATCGGGATACATCACTGATATATCGATGATATCGGTGTAAATGTCAGAAATGGGTCAAAAAAAGTCATTTTTGACATTTTTTCAAAAATTAAGATCATCCAAGATGTTAAAACAACAAATAACCTACAAATACACACTTATACACATATATCAATCATTTATACCCATATATCGCACATATCAGTATAGCACATATATCACACATATCTGTCATATCGAACATATCAATCTAAATGTAAATTGTTGATTTATAAAATATTGGAATAGGACTTAATCCAAGTTCTTAAACATTAAATAACTTACAAATATATGCTTAGATGACAAATATAGATCATCTATGACCCTTATATAGTACATATCTGTTATATCGAACATATCATAGTTAATGTTGATTGGTGATTAATAAATATTGGAATTGAAATCAAAGTAGCTAAGTTAAGCACACTTAGAACACATGTTTTGTTCATGAAAGACAGTGAATGACATCGAGATGATTCATTTGATTCAAATGTACATAATGATAAATGAGACAATGTTTCTTTGTTATAAAGATTTATTTATTCACAAAAATAAATGAAAAAATATAAATTAATGCAATATTCTAAAAGAGATTGCCTAGTCATGAGGACTTTAGAACCAAGAGTTCGTGGAGGGAAAAGTATGAAATATCGATATCGATATCATATTGATCTGCATGGTCGAAAATGGCGTAAAAATGATTTCTTTTCATGAATTAAGATCATCCTATTATTAAAACAATAAATAACATACAAATATACATTTATATGCAAGAATGAGGTGTATTTAGCACACTAATACACATTACATCGCACAAATCGTTGGCTATTAATGTTGACCGCTGAGCTGACTGATGACTGATGAGATGTATTTTTACCATGTGATTCTAAATGGATTACATATCGTTTACATATCGTTTTCATTGCAGTCGGATCTTTTCAACATGGATTTAAGCATACATACAGATTTCGTTGGGGCGGTTCCCTACTTGCGACACGTTGCATTGCCCGAATGCAATGAAAAATTGGCAAGGGCCGCTACATCGCAGCATGGATGTAGTTCAAAATTTGCAAGGGTTCTCGCATGAGGAACGCAGGCAGGTAATTAAGCTAGTTCCGCTGCATCACTGCCCGGATGCAGTCTGTTGGGAAAATAAGAAAGCTTATTTATTGCATCAGCCCTAAACTCTCTTATATAGGAGAGCAGCCTATGGGTAAAATACATAAATAGTCCAACAGAAAATAAAATTGTAAGAAAAGTACAGAAGTGAATAATATATCTCTACACTCCCCCAAAAGGTGGAGCATAGATATCAATCATGCTCAGCTTGGACGAACACTTCTGGAACGGCCCTCGAAGTAACTCCTTGGTAAAAATGTCTGCAGTTTGATCCTCTGAGCTAACATGGGATGTAACAATAAACCCCTTCTGAATCATGTCACGTATGAAGTGACAGTCAACCTCAATGTGCTTCGTCCGTTCATGAAATGTTGGATTATTTGCAATGAATAGAGCCACCTGATTGTCACATTCCAGAGCCATAGGAAGCGGGATTTCTATATATAGATCTGCAAGCACAGCCTTTATCCACATCATTTATGTACTGACCTGAGCCATAGCCCTATATTCAGACTCGGCACTGGACCTTGCTACAACCGTTTGCTTCTTGCTTCTCCATGAGACTAGAGAATCTCCAACATACACAGCGAACTCAGCGATGGACTTCCTATCCTTGGGGCACCCTGCATAATCTGCATCTGCACAAGCTGATATAGTCACCTCCTTGCCTTTCTTAAACAGCAGACCCACACCTGGAGATGACTTAAGATACCTGAGTATCATATGTATAGCATCCATGTGTACCTGACGTGGTTGCTCCATAAACTGGCTCACTCGACTCACAGCAAAGGAGATATCGGGCCTGGTAATAGTAACATAGAGAAGTTTGCCCACCAGTTCTATGTATCTTCTCTTATCCACCTCACCAGTGTCATCATCATATAATTTCATACTGGGATCCATAGGTGTAGTGGCAGGTCGGCAACCAGGCATTCATGTTTCACTCAACAGATCGGTGACATATTTCCTCTGGGCCATTACCAACCCATGAGGATTTCTGGCAAACTCCAGTCCCAGAAAATATCTAAGAACCCCAAGGTCTTTGGTGACGAATTCACGTCCCAGCATTTTTTTTGCCCCTTGGATTCCATGTTCATCATCAGCTGTAATCAGAATATCGTCTACATACATCATAATAGCAATAATACCTCTAGGTGTCTTCTCTACGAACAGGGAATGATCAGCATTAGAACGTATGTACCCCTGTTTCTCAAACAGATTTGAGAGCTTCTGAAACCAAGCTCTGGGGCTCTGCTTAAGGCCATAGATAGCCTTATGGAATCTGCACACCGTAGGACACTCCCCCAAGGTCCTTGGTGACGAATTCACGTCCCAGCATTTCTTTTGCCCCTTGGATTCCCTGTTCATCATCACATGTAATCAGAATATCGTCTACATACATCATAATAGCAATAATACCTCTAGGTGTCTTCTGTACGAACAGGGAATGATCAGCATTAGAACGTCTGTACCCCTGTTTCTCAAACAGATCTGAGAGCTTCTGAACCCAAGCTCTGGGGCCCTGCTTAAGGCCATAGATAGCCTTATGAAGTCTGCACACCGTAGGACACTCCCCCTCAACAGCAAAACCAGGTGGTTGTTGCATGTAGACTTCCTCCAGTAAGTCACTGTATAGGAATGCATTCTTCACATCTAACTGGTAGAGTGGCCAATCACGAGTAACTGCAACAGAAAGGAGGATCCGTAGGGTGGAATGGCGAGCAACCGGCGAGAATGTATCAAGATAATCCACCCCATATGTTTGTGTGAAGCCACGAGCAACAAGGCGAGCCTTGTATCTGTCAATGCTACCATCTGCATTCTGCTTGACTGTAAAGACCCACTTGCAGCTCATTGTAGGTACATCAGTAGGTGCAGGAACAAGGCTCCAGGTGCCTCTGGACTGAAGAGCTGCCATTTCTTCTTCCATGGCCAAGCGCCATCGACTATCCTTCAGTGCATCTTGATAATTCTGTTGAACATCAACTGCTGACAATGCAATGACAAAGTTCCTGAATTCGCCAGTGAGACGGTCAAACGACACAGAAGATGCTATAAGATATGACGCACAGCTCCGCTTCTGCTTTCGTAGAGCAATAGGTACATGTAAATCATCTGTCTCCTCAGCTGGCCTCTGTAACACATCCTGCTCAGGAAAATTATCAGATCCATA